>JAJGOT010000084.1:0-20000 GCA_022457155.1 Cladopsammia gracilis
TGATTAATGACGCGATAGATGAATGAATTCGAATGAACGAGAAAAAGAAGGATGGAAGGAATGTTCATCGTCGATAAATGAATGAATAAATGAATTCATCAAGGAAATGACTTACAGAAACTCAGTGAATGAACATAAGGCTTTCACGAGAGAACGCCATTAACATCGATCTTTGGCCGTTATTCAGCTGTTTTGAAACACGGGTTGCGCTCTTTCATCTTCTTTTCCATAGTTCGTCTTTTGATCTCTTTGGCACGGCCACGCCTTCTATTTCCTTTCGCTGTCCAGTGAAGGGTTGTTTATAGGAAGTGCACATGACCTAGCCATCTACACCGCCTTATCTTTACACGAGGAGCTAGGATTGTGCATTGGACGTTCTCGACAGGAGCAATCTTTCTGGAAAACCTGAAGCTTATTGGGGATTGATGTAGTCGTATTTTTTTCAACTTCTGAACCATGTAAAAGCACACTCAGAACATTTAGAATAAAAATAAAGAAATGAATAAATGTTAGTAAACCATTTCTGATCTCCATGAGTTACATCATGTCATTTTTATCAAAACAAAATCTTGCGCAAAACTATTCATAAGTAAAAAAGGTTTGTTTCAAGTGAAATAAAGTTTAATTTACTACTCGGCCAGGAACTTTAGGGAGACTGGTACCAGCTTTTAGCACTGGGAATTCTGGGATCGTTTGTGTAACCAATATGAGCTGTTATTGGTTGATGGTTGCCTCTGAAGACTATAAAGTCATCGTAACTAATGCTGGTTACTCAAACGATCCCAGAAAGCCTAGTGCCGAAAGCGGGTGCTCAGTCTCCCTGAAGTATTTCTGGAGTGGCAAATATGCTAGGGTGTATCTGGCCATCATTATTAAAAAGAAAAAGAAAAGAAAAAGAGGCTACATGCATGACTGACTTACCAACAAGTGGTTTACTAAACGACTGGCGGACTGATAAATTGAATAAGATATTACTGACTTATTTTATGTTTAATCATTGGATTGAACTATAGGCTGAACATACTAGCTGATACTTGGTAGAGGGTCGTGAAGGGGGGTCCTAATCCCATTTCCCAGCAAATTGTTTTTTTCAAATCCCAGCTCAAATCACACAATCCCAGCCTGTGTTGCTCAAATTGAAATCCCATTCCCATTTTTCTATTGTTTTTGTTTCATGAATCCCAGTCCCAGTGCACAAAATCCCATTTCCCAGCCTCTAAAAAAGGCAAATCCCAGCTCCCATTTTACCCCTTCACGACCCTCGTGTTAACGTGCGTGATGAACGTTATATAACAATTATATAAACTAACCGAGTTGTTTGCCGTTGCAGCCTATTTTTAAGCGTGCTACAGTCTCTCAGGCCAGTCATTGACGAGGTAATTATAGTTATTTTTTTAGTCGGGCGCTTGCCTACAAGTTAAGCTGCACGACTGATAAAATGAGCTGTCTTTCATGGTCGCAAATGGACATCCCGCTGGAGGGGGGAGGGGGGGGGGGGAACTCACATATAAAAATGAGGAAATTTTCGAAAAGCACCCTAAAAGGTACTTGAATCTCGGCGAGCACTACTATCATTTTTATATGGGAGTCCTAGCAGGAGAGAGGAGGGGGGAGGGGAGAGGAGGGGGGGGGGGGGGGGGGTGGGGGGCAGAAGGGAGGGAGAGGAAGGGGGAGGGAGGGAGAGGCCTAGATCCACTGCTGTATGTTACACGGGGATACCACTTCATGCTAAAATAACCCGATGCATAATTTTGTACGAGTGCGACAGTATTCGAAATTAATCATTTTCTTTAAGTTCCTGTTACTTTAACATTAAATCCTTTAACAATCTTTGCCGTATATATCATGTTTTGTAATCAAGCGGTAGCTTGGACGGAAGATAAACAATTTGAGTTAGTAAGGATGGGAGGGTGTAATCGACTTTGAAATAAACTGCCGTAAGTCACTTCATGCTTTGGAAACCATGACAACCAAGTGTCCGGCGTTTTCGTTACTAGACCGATGTCTTAACATTTTATCTTTTATTTCAGATTGAAGCTCTTCTCGGAGGACAGACTCCCCCTGACGACATCGAGGACGTCAAAAGTAAGAAAATACTTCGTGAAACATTCCCTCGTAATTTTTTTCTTAAAAAAAAATAACATGGAAACAAAATTTTTAGGTTTCAGACGAAACAGGATGCGACTATCGCCTATAGTTGCTGTTAAATTTCCCGCGCGTCGTCATTTTGATTTTTTTTTATGACGTTATATGGCGGACAATAGACCTGTTTCATAATGGCGACTGATTTATTTATTCTTTTATATGCTTGTTTATCAGTCTTAGTGGCCTTTTAGCAAATAAATTTTACTCTAAAACGAGGCCAGTAATGCTTACTTACGTCATTATAAAACAATTAAAAAATCGGCCACCATTATGAAAAAGTCTATTGTTGTAATTGTTGAAAAATATATTCCTTCTTAACAATAGCGGAAACCTCATGACGTCATAAAAATTTAAAATGGTGGCGCGAGGGAAATTTAAAAGCGAAAATAGGCGAATTTTTTCCAGTTTTGAAAAAGAAGAATCGGAATTTAGACTTTATTTATAATTTGTCATAACAATGAAGTTTCCCTTTAACACTGCGATTAATGCCTGTAAGTTTTGTTTACTTACAATTTGCATAAAATACATCTCAAGATGACGGCTAAATAATTTACAGCAAAAATCGCTTTTTAACTGCACAAACAAAATCCTTGGTTAACATTCAATCCAATTAAGCGTTAATCGGCTTTTGAACAACCATGTCCCTGGGGCCGGATTCACGAAGCCCTCCTAAGTTAAGACATATCCTAAGTATTGTTTCTTAACAATAACAATAGCCTATTGTTAGAATGACAATAGACTATTGTTAAGAAACAATACTTAGGACATGTCTTAACTTGAGAGGGCTTCGTGAATCCGGCCCCTGGTTACTATGAAAATGTGACTGTCTGCATGCTTAGACATATTGTCACACAAAACATTTCCTTTAATATAAAGGTTATGTATGTAAATGTAGGATATTTTATTTCTCCCCTTTAGTTCCAACCCTAGTCTTTTAACTAATCATATAATATAGTTTCCTCTTACAATACCATGAATAAAATAACAAACACAAGAGTTTAAAAGAAATGGTATAACTGGTATAATAACTAGAATTTTGGGCCGACAACTATTGAATAAAATGGTGTATTTCACAAACTCATTAGTAATTTTTAAATTTGGAACAAAACAAATCACGAGCGTTACCGTGGTTTGGAAACTCGATTTATTCCTTCATTTTCTCCGTATTTAATGACCAGTTTGGGAAGCTATATCAAACACTCGAAAGAGTGTTTCATCAAGTATCCAAACACTTCCGACTTCCTTAAAAAAAAACTCGGCTGCACCTCGTTTGTTCAACCCGTTCCTTGGTGTTTGGAAATACAGTTCTCAAACTTATTAATAATTCATGAAGAAAATTTAATGTTTAATGAGTGTTTGGAAATCAGATGAAACACTCCTCATTTTTGCATCCTTAATTTCTCCTTCTAAAATCATTTTGTTTGAGAAGTAATATCAAACTTCCGACAAGGTATTTCATCACAAGATCAAACACCTCGAAGTTCGTTAAAAATACTCCGCTGCGCGTCGTATTTTCAACTCTCTTTTCAGTGTTTGATATTGTGACACTGTGTCTCATGTTTGACATATTTCATAAAACACCTTTCTTCGTTTTTGATATGTTATACACCAAACAGTGAGGAGAATTGCCATTTTAAGCTTGGAATTTTTGTTTTTTTCACAGACTCAACGTTGCAGGCTTTACAGCAGGTGCAAAATATGTTACTTGCTACTTCTCCTACTCGCGCGGATGGCCTGGTGAAGAGAGCTATCCCAGAATACGTAAGCCCTTACTCGTTCAGGGAACTGCTTGCGAAAATACAGCGAAGGATGAACTAAGCTGTTATATTTTGGTTTGGATTATCACTTTAACTTTCATTAGCTTTATTTGTCACACAAAATTACAGAATTGCAAAAGTAGAGGGGAAAAGACATGACATTGGTCTTTCTCGTCACAAAATGAAATTGGATAAAAACACATTTTTTTGCAGCACTGTAACTACTGTAAATTGTTTTAAAAGCAGCGAGGAAGATCAAGTTTTTGATATTACCGTTAAATATCCGTCCTCCCATCTGTTTCCTCAGTGACGTACAGCATTCGAGTGATTTGCTGAGGGTAATGGCTTCAACGCCTTTTTTTTAAATAATTCGAAAATAATTTTCCAAGTGATTGGTATCACAATAATTATCTAACAGCTGGGCTTAGCGCATAAATGCTTTTAAAACAGTGATTTTTCACATCTTGTATTCATGCTTAAAAGTGGAGCCAAACTACCAAAATTTCTGAAAAAGTCTCAAGTGATTACATATTGTCTTTTTCTATAAATGATTAATAAATACGATTGAAATTGTAGATGAACAAAAATTACAATAATTATAACTTTGATGCTTTTGCTCTCTTATTATATCGTCTATAGCAGCCACGAGTGATAAATGCCTTTAATTGTAACTAAGATTGAAATGGATGAATAACAAGTCTACATATCACTCCACGAGCAGCCAAAAGTTATCAATGCCTTCACTGAATTCGTTTAAAGTGCACCTAAACCCTAATTTTTTGTTTCTTTAATCAACTCCATGTACGTTGAAAAGTCGAACAGTGAAATATTTCTTGTTTTTAACGTCGCGTTTGCGAGTTATAGAGATTTGAATTTACTAAATGCTAATTAGATGACGTCAAATGCAGACTCGTTTATTATACAACTACTTGTTTCCACCTCCAAGTAATATTTTTTTTTACAAATCGATTGACTATAAACAGTTTTTATTAGTATTTTTCAAATTAATTATCTTTAAGATGTGAACTGCGTATTGTAAATTGAAGTAGAAATAACGGTAAAGTCTGCATTTGACGTCATCTAATTAGCATTTTGTAAATTCAAATCTCTATAACTCACAAACGCGACGTTAAAAACAAGAAATATTTCACTGTTCGACTTTTCAACGTACATGGAGTTGATTAAAGAAACAAAAAATTAGGGTTTAGGTGCACTTTAAATGGAACGTTTTCCTTTTTGTTTTTACTAAATACTACGGAAACCTACCAAATTATCTACATATCTACACCAACAAATGTGTGCTAAATGTGAATATAATAGATACTTAGCCCAAAATCTACCAAAACAGCTAAATATTTTTCTAATAGCATGACCACAATTGTTTGTAAACACGCTGTTTTTAAGTTGATGAATACGATTAAATAAAAGCAAATCCATTATGGTTCCTCTCTCTTCTGCTTTTTAGTTACACTTGCAAATAACTTCATTAACATTTACAAAATTGTCTAAAGCAGCATACCAGACTTTTCATTCTCCAGCATACCGGCACCTTCCGTTTCTGTTTCCTTTTCTGCTTGAGCTACAGAAAACATGCGCGTCAAGACTCGAACAACCACTTGGTACAGCTTTACTGCTTCAGGACCAAGGATATTGGCAGTTACGACAAATAATTTGCTGCAATTAAGTAGAAAAAGTCTATTCCAACATAAATAATTTGCTTGTATTGAGTGAAATTGCACGTGTTTCTTAGTTCATGCGTTTCTGGTATAAGAATGCCCACATTAAGACACCTAGAATTAGAGAAAATGGTAATTAGAATTAAGTATTAAGTTATTGAATTAAGTAATTGAGAATAATCTAGAATCTACTAAGTAAAAATCTAAAAAGCGACTTTCGGGTCGTGTAGGGGTCCGACGGATATGTCATGTTGATGAGTCCTAACAAGGACGAAACAGCTGTCCAGGGGTGATATGGCTGTGCGCATGCGTAAGGTATTGGCCATACCGCGGAGATGTGTCATCTGACCTATTGCTTTCAGAAGGTTTAGCATCATCGTAATCATTGTCATCATCACATCTTCATATAAAACATCGTCATCGTATCTCTTCGCGGGGTTATTGATGTAAACCTTTACAGTTTAATGAATACCAAATCTACTATTTTTTAGGCCTTACATGTCTTGTAATCAGTTTGCAATAGGGTACAATGGGTTAATTATATGAGTTGGTTAGTCATACACAAAGATTCGGACCAATACATACGTGTAAAGAAGGAATACGTTTCTTTTAAACACTATTCTATTGCGCCTTCATCTTTCTCATGTTACACGCCTTCGGCCGGCCCCGACTTGTTAAGAAAGCGTGCGATGAGAGAACTTCTGGTACTTAGATACATAATACAACTTCAATAGGCGATTTTCACGATGGCACACGCAACTACCAGAATTCACTTTGCGCTTCATTTTTAAATTATGTAATCCCATGGAGCTTCAGGAGCTTACATAAAAGATAGCTGTAATTAATACGAGGAAAAACCTTGAAGGATTCTGGTAGTTCAGTAAATGACGGCATAAAAAAATGGCCTATGTACCAATACTAGTGTGCATAATTACTTATGGACCGTTCTTACCGAAAATAAGAACTGTCTCAAATCGTCGATAACTCTATTTGGGCGCCGTGATGACTCGTTTTGCTGCTGTTTTGCAGACCAGCAACAACAATGTTGGACATTTCACGTTCCTTATTATTTGGCTGAACGTTACTACAATTATCATCCCGCATTTCCGTGGAGTTACCATAGCCTTGGTCATTTTTCTCCATTGTGACTTTCAATTCGCAAGTCTCTTTTTGTTGCATGGCGGTGACAATGGCAAGCTTAGCGTCAATGGGATTGTTATCGCGTACCTCTGTTGGGCCACTATCGTCTGGTTCGTCTTGTTCTGTAGCAATCTGAACGGCGGTCTCACTGTCCTGCTTGGCAACGACAATTTCCCCATCCGTTGGTGGAGCTTCAGTACGCTTGTCATCTGGTAACTCCTTTGGGTCACAATCGCCTTCTTCTCCTTCTTCAATAGTAGCTTCAATTGTCGTGTTTCCTTGTAAGGCAGCGGTAGGCATTTTCCCAGTTTCTGGCTGAACTTCAGTACGATTGTCCCCATGAGCCCCAATTGGGTTTTCCTTGCCTTGTTCACGTTCTTCGAGACCTACATCAATAGCCCCACTATCCTGAACGCAAGCGGCGATAGTGGGCATTTCAATATTTCCAGTGTCTAACTGCTTGTTCAATACGTTTGTGCTCGCCAAACCACTTATGTCCCCCGGCAAACTGATAAGAGGAAGAATTAAGGCCAGACAACAAGAAAAAGACCACTGTGGGTTCTTGCGCCATTCCTTGAGGTAATCATATAGGTGCATTAGGTACTGAACTGAAAAAAGAAAAAAAAAACATAAAACGAGTTGCGTTACAGTTTTGATCGTTTTTGGTTTTATATTTTTCTGCCTACTGAGCATGAGCGCGTGGACACTATTGCTATCGAAGGTGTCACCGGAAGTTTCGTAACCTTCTTTTTCTTAACCGGACGTTTGTCAGACGTTGTTAACAATAGAACCGCCAACACCAGAATGACAACTGTTACATTTATCACCAGACAACCACAAAGAGATCGGTATAACAATAAAAGCTGTGGAGATGATACAACCGGAAAGAGATCAAATTCACTGAAGACGCCAAACTCGTAAAAACCTTTCTAAACTTTCTACAGACTAACACCGGGCGAAAAATTAGATTTGACATAAAATATATACAGTGTAAATATGGTTTAAATATGACATTTGTCATATTTGTCCATATTTAATTGAGAGACAAATATGGTATTTGTCCTGAGGATAAATAGGATAATGAAGCATTTGCTCTTGTGACAACCATGGACGAATATGATGTAAATGCAAGACAGATGTCTCATTTGTTCCGTTCAAATGCAGACAAACGTCTCCATCATCCGGTGCAAATTCTGCAAAAGCCGACACTTCGAGCATGAAACGTTAAAACATTATTCTTCTAAGACGATGAATTGCTGGGAAGAAGTGCGTGACTAGCCAAAATAAGGTGTATGTAGGAGGCTAACTTTTAACAGGCAAATAAATGACAAAATGTCAAAGGAAGAAAGAGTGAATTAACTGTACATCCACAGATTTAACAGCGTGCAGTAGACACGTGTTACCCAAAGGGAGCCTATATTTTTAGGAGCAATCAACGTCACTGCAAAATTAGGAATGGTGATGTATAACATGTATGTATTGATAGGATGAGCGTGCGTTGACAGTTGCCGCGGCCTTTAATCAAACAGTCTGTAGTGTTGGGTAAGCTATCAATCTGGACATATGAGTTTAACAAAATCAACATCTTGAAGCTGCCATTCAGCTGGACTTTTACATTTTTCCAATCACCTAAAAGTAAGCATTTCGTTATTTTCTCGATTTCCGTGCTTTTGCGTTGTGTCTACCTAACGTGTATTGTTATTAAATTAGCACCTTTATAAATGCAACGTACAATCGACTGTTTAACAATGAAATATAATGTTAAAAAGTACAACCACGCCAATGAAAGAAGCGGCAGTGCTGTCAAAACGAAACAACGAGAAACCTAATTCGCTAATCCCAATTCCTTCGAAAGAGTTATTGCCCATTAACAAAATAACCATAACAAATCATAGTCTACAAAATTATTCTTACAAGCAAGTAATCCAACGACCAAGGTATTTGCTCCGAGAACTAGTACGTTGAATATGATGGTGTCCATGTACGAGTCTGTCGACACGAGTAGGTTCTCTGCGGGAATTTTACTGACAGCCCCGACGCCCAAGTTAAAGACAGTAACGGCAACGGACACGGTCAGCAGTCTATTCTCGAAGGCATCTTGTATGGGATGATTCCAGGCAAAAACAATTCCATACATCCCAGAAATGACCCATGCCAATCCAATGTAGGACCTGCTTTCTTGTCCCACAAGGATAAGACCAGACGTTATGATAACTTTTCGAGACATCTCAACCAATTCCCAATACCACGAACGGGCGTTGTAATTTTTGTAGAGAAAATTCATCGCCTTGATTATTTCGGTGCTTGATGTTAAATCTTCGGTTTCCGTGGCGTCCGCTGTGGCGAGTATCACTCTTCGTCGTCTCCAAAGAGCGATGAATGTGGCAACTGGGAGAGCGAGAACATACAGGGAGGAGACGTATGCAAAGACAACCAACTTGTTGTACCAGGGGTCATGGCATTGAATGCTGTAATCCGCTTTGAGATATTCCAAGCAGGAGTTGTCCTTTTCGTCTTGGCAAAGTTTTCGGCATGCAAGTGGCAAGACGGTTGTGGTCTTGGAACACGTGCTAAGGTAGGTTATATACAGGAAGAAAAACATGTTCATGTAAACAGTCTCTTTGATTTGTGAGATTTTCTTTGTCTTCTCGTCGTCTTCCAAGTTCATGCTTCTTGAGATGACCACTTTACGCACAACGTAAGAGACACCTCCAAACACAATAATTGCAGCGTTTATTGCCATGATCGAAAACAAGTTTGCAAAGGCATCGGCCCGTAATCCTGGAAAAATGCAGTGAACCGGAGCCATCTGAAGTATGTTGAGCTGAAGTATTTCGGAATATTTGCTGATGACTCGTACGGACTCTGGCCATTCTATGTACGAGAAGGCTTCCTGTAAACCATAGGTGACCTGGTAAAAGCCAATTGCGATCTTGATTTTGGATAAAAAGACATCAATTGAAAAGTGTCCTCCTTCTTCCTGTTTGTTCTTTCTTTTGCCAGTCCATACACTGATTGCAATAATAACCAGCAACAAGGCACCAACGATTGACAACTGTCCGACTGTCCAAGCCGTAGATGGGCATTTTTTGCATTGATAAAATTGCTTATAGTTTCCTTCTGTACACACACTGCAGAGTGGTCCTCCGTAACCATGCTCGCAAGAAGAATCAATGCTGCCCTTGCAAGCATTCTCCTCTGGACACTTGTATGGTATTGGCAGTGGATAGGGGTATGATACATTATCGTTGTGTAATACTGGCGAATTAGTCAAGAGATTTCTAATAAAAGCTCTATAGCGATCTTTGCGGGTTTTACTTCTCCATCTCCACCAGTAACCAGATTTCAAAGTAGCGTACTCATCTTGACATTTTAGTCCTCGTTCACACTTGTAACATTGCTCGAACATGTGGGTGCGGTAATGTCCTTTCAAACATGCGCAAGCACGAAATCCAGCATGGAGGTCACTGTCTGTTCCTATGGATGATTTAAGAAGAGTAAGATGCAATTGTGAAGAAGCAACCTGACGACCAATAACTGTCACTGCCCCTTTTAGAAACACGCGGACCCTGGAGCTTAAAGCTCAACTAAGGTTTATGTTTTATGCTCCCGTAAATTACAATTATGGCGACAAACATTAGACCCTGAAAACTCAAACTGTCAAAATGAATCGAAATCAACCAATCATAACTGGACAAGGCCTTTTTCCTTTTTGGGCAAAGCATCGTTTCTTCCGGGAGACGTCTGCTATAATATGTGTGACACTGAAAAACAAAACGTTTGGTCAGTGTTGAACTTCAGAGTTCGCGTGTTAATGAAAAGAGCAGCCATTTGTGTCAGTGTTTGTCTTCCCCAAATGAATTCCATTTTAAGTTGTCATTACTATCAATATCGCGGAAAAGCACCAACGCTTGATGCAAATTGGCTGAAGTTGTAGCTACATCTTAGAAGTGTTTCAGCAAATTTGGCTGAGATAGTCCGACTTTGAACAGGAATTCTATTATTCGTACTTAGAATGTTGTTTACAATTGAGTGTTTTCACGTGACGTCACGGCGGCCATATTGGTGTCCCAAAACAATGAAATGGCGGCCATATTGGTGTCCCAAACGAATCCTATGGGACTTTAGCTCTATTCTTATTCAAACATTTGCTATTGTTTTAGCACTCCAATATGGCCGCCCGTCACGTGCGTCACGTCACGTCAATTTGCTGAAACACTCTATACATAGCTGTTATTGAATGTTCGTTGGCAATGCAATCACATGCAAGATTACTACTACTCTAAAAATGGGCTATTCTCTAATCAAAATAATAACCACAGTAAAATTAAGAGAAACAAATGAACTGTATTTTTAGAATGCATCGTTGGATTGACAAGCTGTGTTCAATTCAACAGTAATAGCAAGGAATATATGATCAGAGATAGACTAACCTTTTTAAAATCTGCCTTTAAAAGGAATTTGAAAATATGTTGCGATTACAGGTAAAATATTCTATCTACTGAGCTACCATCCAACTGGGGACCTGGCCAATTGTCGCTATAGCATCATACCGGTACTGGTAAGGTCATTGGGTTTAAATAACGTTTAACCAGGTCTGTTTTATTAGAACTTAAAACTAAATGCAAAGCTGATCGGACAGCTATAAAGGGTATTTTATTGCCCAATATTTCGGTTAGGCACTGAAACTAACCTTCATCAGGGGCTACAAAGAGCTAAGTAAAAATGGAATAAAACGGTTACAAGATATAAAATGATTCAAAAGAAAGATTAAATATGATTGGTTAACAAAAATAAACAGCAGAAACGTTTACAAAGGCTACTATAAAAATAGAAAGTATATTAAGTTTCATCTATTTTTATAGTAGCCTTTGTAAACGTTTCTGCTGTTTATTTTTGTTAACCAATCATATTTAATCTTTCTTTTGAATCATTTTATATCTTGTAACCGTTTTATTCCTTTTTTACTTAGCTCTTTGTAGCCCCTGATGAAGGTTAGTTTTGCCTAACCGAAATATTGGGCAATAAAATACCCTTTATAGCTGTCCGATCAGCCTTGCATTTAGTTTTAAGTTTTATTCAATACTGCTGATCCTGATCTACACCAAGATCCGGCTTCACTTCGCCGTGCTGTTTGTCCAAGTGGTCCTTGCTTTATTTGAGAGTTACCTGTTTTATTAGCCTTTTTTTTTTTGGGGGGGGGGGGGGGAGATCAAATATTTTACTCTTACGTTATTGATGCATCCATAGTTCACAATTTATACACGTTATTGCAGAAACTATGTCGAAAAAAACACAAACCGTAAACAATGCGACACGATATTATTCCGACGACAAGACAAATGAGGCTTGTGACCATTCCTTATTTTCAAAGGTTGATTTGGCGCATACAATGTGCGAACCATTCTTTTGTATTGTCAATGATTTATACCTTTTCCCGACAACATTTCTATTTAAGTTGCATGCTATCAATAATCCATTGCGGCATGAAAGACGAAAACAAATAAATGCTGGTCTATTATACCTAGTGGACATGTCTCACAATCTTGCGTTTCTGTTCCGGGTGCCTTATCAAAGGCAACAAATGAACCATTTGGACATTTCTTGCAGCTTGTATTCACATAACCAACATCGTCAGAGTAAAAACCCCCTGAAAAAAGGAAAACAAGGAAGTCATGTCTAATAACAAATTCGGTCAACTTCTGAAAAAATGGCTTCAACTTCGGAAAGCTTTGGTAGCCTTTGGGTCAACATTGGAAATCTTAGGGCTTTATTTAAATCTGCTAGAATGGTGTCCCAGCCCTCTCCTTGCTCTGGCCTCCTGTGGGCGTATGAAAGAGGGAAATCTGGATTCCAGACATATTTAGTTTTACTCAGTGGGGTTTGGAAAAAAACATACTGCTGACACTGATTAACCCTCATCCATCGTTAGCACATACGGTCTTCAGTAGGTTTTAGTTTACCCTTGAGGCACATTTTGTTAAAGTTTGGAGAGAATTGGTTGCCATGGTAACAAGACATGACATTACGTACTCGAAACACGTGGCTCAAGGCGAGAACTCGCCATTCCCTGTGCCTGGCACTCATACCTTCTTAAGGTTGACTGAAACAGTTATGTTTTCTACGCTTCCGTATACGCTATGCTTAAACCGAAAGCTGTTGCAATGAAAGCTGTAGTAATGATGCAACTGGGAAGAATTTAAATTCGCTACTAAAAGGTGAATGGCACGAGACCTGAATCAGGCAGGAGCTCCTGAATTAGGCAAAGAACTTTTCCAACTTTCTACAGACTAAATTCTGCAAAAACAGACGCTTCGAACATGAAAGATACCTGGAGGGCATTGAATACATCCTTCAGTGCCTTGAGAGGAAGAGTTGGAGAATGTTCCCACAGGACATGGTAGGTAGTTATCATAGAGCGTGTCATTATCAGGTATCGGTGTAAATCCCGTGGACACAAGAGCAGAAATGAGGGTTGTTCTGGCACCCCTGAGCACTTTAATAGGTTCTGATTCGTGTGGACTTCTAAAAGATTAAAAGTATCTAAGCTTACTGCGCTTTTCAATAACACATGCACGAACTCTAAAGTTCCAACTTAGACAGACAGTTTCCTTTTTCACTAGACATCTCAGAAAGCAAGGACGCTTTAATCAGCAGGGTTTACAGGTCATGGTTTGTGGATTGTTTGTGGATTACGTTTACATTCTCATAGCACAACTAAGTGTAGTGCAATGTTGCAGACGTGACCAGATCGGTTAACATTCACAGTCTAGAAGTTGAATTGGTTTTTATTGATCCTAAAGCCCGACTTTAATACTCGCAGAGTTCTTGTTTCGTGCATAGTGATATGACGTGTTCTCTAATACTTTGCTGGCGCTAGGTGCAAGGGTTGATATGATATTTTCCCTGTTCAGCTCTCATACACAGGTAACTTTTACCAGTTCTTATTTTTACATAATATACTGACAGATATATTGTGCAGCGAAGCTGTTCATTAGTTGTATACTTCAACGTTCTAAGCGTATTGTCCTCTATCAAGCTAAAAACAATAACAAACATTAATTACGTTGCATTATCAATTTTTGTCAAACATTTTACCATCAAGTTCACAGAGAAAATGATCTTAAACAGTTCAGGATGTAAGTTGTACAACCTTAAGATTCCAAAACATACCAGTGGAACAGAAAAAGTAGTTTAACGTGGAATGGCTCGCGAGGACGTTAAACGTTTTAACCCTCGCACGTACACGTAAACTCATACCCTTCGCCGTGGTATTGCGGTGTTACAATATTTTGAAAATATTTTATATCTAATAGATAGCCTGTGATGTGCTCTACAAGATTTGGTAAATATTATGGGTTGTAATGCTGCTGGTGTCCGTGACGACATCCAAAATGGCCGACAATATGGCCGCCATCTTGGATTTTGGAAAATGCGGAAATCGGAAATATTTTTTTTGCTAGAGATGCAAAATATGATAAATTAAACAATTTGGTGCTTTTGATAGCATTTTATGTTTTTTTGTTCACCGAAAAGGGTGAAAAATGCATTTTTATTCAAAAATGGCTTGACCTCATGCTTCTTACCACGTCGTATCTTGTTACCACAGCAACTGGTTGTCGCCAAACTTAATGTGTCTCAAGGAAAAACGAACACCTACTAAAGACGGCATGTGCTAACAATAAATGTTCGAGAAAAAAAAAAAAAAAAAAAAAAAAAAAAACGAGAACAACCTTAACGGCCCTTGTACGTCCGCGGGTTAACCTTCAAAATAATTAAACTAACAAGCGACTGCACTCTTTTTTTAGATACGAACATCTAATGTTTGGGCTGAGGCTGAAATGGTAAAGGACTCTGTTGTTTTTCTTAGGCTATTTTGCGCCTTAGGTGGCTCTCAACAGTTTCCAGCACTTTTCAAGACTTAGAATTTGATGGGTCAATAAAACCACTTTTTATCAGTTGATGCTACAATCATGATATCAAACGAATGCCCAATGATTGGTGAACACGTTGTTATCATTTTTGTGACACAATATGTTACTATAGCAACAGTATAACGTGCTGAAAAAACCCTTAATTTCAGCTTTAAGTATGAATAACTCAAAAAATGACTCGGTGAACCTCATTTTTTATTGTCGAATTTTGATCAGTAGGATAAGATGCAACTTTTGGCAAAGTTTAAAAAAATTCTGTAGGTGGGGTGTTTGTACTCAAAACGTTAAGGATATTTTCTATCAGTTTTAAAGCAGGAGAAAACAGCGAGAAAAAGAACCCATTTAAGTGCACCTGATTGACGCGCGCGCAACGTAGGTGTCCAATTACAGCTATCCAATTACAAAAAGTTGTAATTGGACAGCTGTAATTAGACACCCACGTGACCGCGCGCCAATTACGTAAGAAATAGGCGCGTGGATGACCAATCACAATCGAAAATTTTGTTATTGATGCGATTAAATAGTATTATTTCAGCTGCTTGCACTTTTGAATCATTTTCATCTTTTACATTTGCATTTGCATTTGTGCAATTAATACGTCACGTGACGTCAGGTTCCATCTAATTGGTAAACATTCTTTCAGAAAGGCACTGCACTCAGCCCTAACCAGACCTTAAAAATAAACTACTATTACATTTTTGAGTAAAGACTACTTAGGCCGATGAATGATTCTAGGCTCAGTTTCTTCAGCTTCGTTCTTAGCAAATATCTGCAGGAAGAAAACGATAATAAAAGGTTACTTTTAATTAAAGTAATTGAATGTCAATTTAGGTGTTGATTCAGTTTTCATGAGACCATGCCTAAATTTTACAATCGGCTTTTTAGTGATCTTCTCTAAGTCAGGTCAACGTGAAATTTTCATTACTAATTGGTTTTTAATTGAAGTTTGGTAAGAAAGGAAATTTTGCGCCTTTAAGATTTCGCATTGAAAGTCCCACATAGACATCTTATGTATGTATGTAAGTATCAAATGGTACATGACAAATTAATTCTGTATGTTTTGATTTCAAATAAATAGCAATAACATTTCAATCCTTACCTTTACTGGTATAAGTTGACCGAGAGGTTAACACTGGTTTTGCAAAATTACCTTAAGATAGTGTAAAAATGAAGCTTGATGTTTTGCTTGCATGCCATAAAAATATTTTTTACTTTCCCTTTTGCGATCTTCAGAGAACTACCTTCAGTTTTTCCTAACATCACGCTCCGTGTGCAATGTCCATTGATGTAACTACTTTATTAAGTAAATTATTTTTGGTGGGCCGTAAGGAGGAAGCATGGTTATATTAAAGTGTGTTCTCTATGGTTTTTGAAAAATGCATCAAAACATCGGAAGGACCGAGCGCGGCATTATACTCTACAGGATGAAAAATTGCACGTTTTTAAATAGTTAAAACACGGAGAAGAAACATCGATATCGAAAAACGTTGTAGATTCCATCAAGCAAATATATCGGTCATATTGACTTCAAGGGAGCCACTTTAAACTTTTCCTTTTTTGTTTTCGAAGGAAGCACTTAAAAACAGAGAAAACGAAGGAATATCGGTTTTCCGAACCATCTTCATCTATAAGTCTTCCTTTTCCAAACTCGATAAATTATTATGATATAGACATTCATATACATTGTTAACTTACATGACGAGCCGGTCAGTGCTTAATTTAAAGGCCTCTGGTTCGATTTTCTCGATAGGATTATCGGACAACATTCTTAAATAAAATTAAAGACAAACAAAAATAAGCTATATATAATACACATTGAAATACATATGAATATGAATAATGAGTGTGGAGAGAAAAGGAACTCAGAAAGAAATTCTAAGCTCCAGATGGTATTTGAACCACGACCTTCCGTATTCAATTCGGATGCTCTATCCACTGAGCTACTGAAAACTCCAGTGATGAGCAACGGTCAAATGTGGGCTATGTATGACACACGGACTGGATCAGCCAACCACAAGTATGCCAATTAACACACCGATTAACCGCATTGGGCAGTCACTAAGAATAAACATTCAGTGTATAAAATGAAATATATAATTTAACTGCATCGCGCAGTCACGTAAAAAATTAAATATATATGAATATAAATTATATGAAAGCTCAGTGGTTAGAGCATCCGACTATAATACGGAAGATCGTGGGTTCAAATTCTGGAACTCAGGATTTTTTGTCTAAGTTCGTTAAACTTTTCTCTCCACACTCATTATTGCTGCGGAGCGAGCGCAGCGAGCGAGCGCCAACATAATCAGGATTTAAGAGAGATATATAAGGTGGGACGAATTCTCGAATTTATCACTTTTTACCAGAATGCATTGCATTTAACCACACTTTTTACCAGAATGCATTGCATTTAACCACACTTTTTACCAGAGTTCTCCGCGGCATTATAAATCACAGTGACAGCTGTGTCGTGTAAACAAAAGATATAGAAGTTCTGAGTTCTTTCGACACGAAATAACGAGGACATTGTTTTTGAAATCAAAGTGCTTTTTGTAACGGCCGTGGAAATACTAAGAATATTCTTCTTTGAATTAAACACTTTCATTATGCGAATCAGGTCCGTGTTATTTTTATGAGCTCTGTCGGCATGAAATATCAAGGACACTTTCGTTATGCGAATCTGAAAGCGCTTTGTTCTCGGCCGTCTCGGTGTTGTGTGAATATCCACAGGAAATAACTCGGGAGCTTATGATCAGGTTACCCGTGACTCTTGACACAAGGTCGACGAGAGCTTACAAGACTCCTACAAATTACAGCTTATCTGAAAGGCACTATACTGTCTTCTTGTTTTAAAGTAAACTCAAATTAAGACAAAGGTATGCTGACAAAATATCGATGAATAATAATCGCTTTTGGAGGTAACTTATTTCAAGTCAAAGCTTTTTGTAAGAGCTGGGTAAAACAGCCTAGTCGGTACAATTTAAGTTTTCAACTACAAGATGATCCATTTACGAATTCAAGTAGATTTGTTTTTGTGTGCGTGCATTTCTCATTTAGCCAAAATACATTTTTTGTTTGTTTTGGCAATTCAACACCATGAGTGTCTCATATCCTATTTGCCGCAGCATTCACTATCCATTGGATACACTAGTTCATATCCATATATACTTCATTGTTTACGTGACTGCGCGTTACAGTTGTTGATATATTTCATTATAATACACATTCCTAATTATTCAAGCTTCGTAACTTTTTAAGCTGCTACTGCTACTGCTACTGCTACTGCTACTGCTACTGCATTTTCATACTAATAGTATGCGTTTACTTCAAATGTTATCAACTTACATTATTCGGTCGGCCTGACTTTTTAAATGTACATGTTTGAACTGTTTAAACGCTCCATGTGGAATTATTTTCAAGATATTTCCACTTAGAAATCTAAAATACAGAAAAAAAGGTAAAGATACGTGAACAGCTTTCTTAAAGAAATAAAAAACGCGCCGAGTGCATTATTGAGTTTTCTCAAACTCATTAATAATTCACGAGTTATTCAGCCAATAAAAATGGCTAAATTCGTCACGTGCATGAGTTTTGATACCCAATGAAAACCCAGATGAAAACTACGTGTGCTTTGGATCACATATCCAAACCACACGTAGTTTTCATCTGATTCCTCATTGGATATCTTGATTCGCGCATCAAAGCAAAAGAAATTAAACAAAACAACAGTTTATTTTTGCACCGTTTACAACAATGCTAATTTCACAATTTGCATTGATAGCGAAGCTGAATTAAAAAATAAACAACACCTTTCCTCGTAGTATCTTTCATCTCGGCGTCGAGACAGCGACGGAAAACGACAGATTTCGCAAACAGTATTATTTACAAAATAACGTTTCTACCATTTACCTTTTATCCTCGACTTGTAGTGGATTCAGCGCTTCGCTTCCCACAGTTTCAACAAGATACCTTCGAATTCCACCGTTAATGCCACAAAGGATCTTCGCTGGATACATCTCCCCTTTATTATTTGCAACCTCTCGGACAAATTTGCCGAGCCAGTAGTTTAACGAGCAGGCATCCATTCTTTCTAATTCTGAACTCAATGGCTAGACTTTATGCAATTCTTAATAACATTTTAATGCTCCACCCGGATCAAGTGTACAGGAACTTTAACTTTGCGATTAATCTGCCACTCACGAAACATTTTGATCGCCCATCTAGTTTTGTAAGCTGTTGGCTTAGGAAAACTCTCTTCTAACAACTTCAATTCCTCTTCTCCACTTTTGGCTTTTCGAAAACTGACGGCCTTCGATGTGCTCCTCAACAGACGCTGCCATCTTCAAACGCGCATGAAAGCGCACTAACACCCAAAATGTAATTAAAAACCAAACCTAAGATTATTCACATTGTCTCAGGAAACACAAAGCCATATCACACTACCCTGTGAAATTGCATTGTGGCATACTTTGAGAAGCTATATCAAAAACTCGTGCTTCGGGTTTCATCAGGGGTTCCAAACACCTCGAAACAATAAAAGCACTCGGCCGAAGCGGCCTCGTGCTTTCATCTGTTTCTCGGTGTTTGGAACCCCTGATGAAACCCTCGCACTCGTTGTGGCTAGTTCTAAAATAGGGAACGGGGAATCGGGGAACGGGGAACGGGGAACGGGGAATCTCTAAAATGGGGAATCTCTAAAATAGGGAATCTCTAAAATGGGGAATCTCTAAAATAGGGAATCTCTAAAATGGGGAATCTCTAAAATGGGGAATCTCTAAAATAGGTAATCTCTAAAATGGGGAATCTCTAAAATAGGGAATCTCTAAAATAGGGTCTAGTTTCACTTTTATCGGCAGTAAGTCTCCCTCACATCTTCATTTGAACATTAACATTCTTTCTATAAAACTCATTGACTTTTTCTGGAACATTATAAGGAGGTTTGCTACATCTATAGTCAAATCTTTCTGTGTGTAGTTTAAAATCAGTTTTGTAACGGTCAGTTAATTAGATTTGAGTCATGTCATCAACGACCACACCTATAATGCATCCACCTTCCTGACATTTTCCGGTGTTCGCCTACGAGAGGTAAGGCGGTATGAACCACAGAAACTCTCAAAGGCTGAAACTCTTAAATTGAACCAAGACGTAAAGAAGCCAGTGATTATTCGTACTACTCACAAGTTCACCTATTTTATTCATAATCGTTGAAGCATGCCTTAACACGTTATCAAACACAGCCAACAAGTATACAAGCTTCTAATCAAATGAACCATGCACAATTTTATTTTTTCTTATTCCTAACATGAAAACTGGAGATCACAAAAAACTAAACATGACTGCGAACAGTT
>JAJGOT010000084.1:25000-42500 GCA_022457155.1 Cladopsammia gracilis
ATATTGTGTTATTTCGGTGGGACAGTAAATGCTATAACCTTTGGCGGTCGTATTAACAGGGTTCCATAATTCTAATATCATTTGTGTTCTAGGAGCTGCTACCGTTTTCACTCACAGACTGTATAGGTCCAGCTTGCTAAATAATCCTTCATGTAGTACTCTTATAGCGTTTGACGACAAGTCCCTGAAAAAAGGTCATATTCATAAAGTTTTTCTTGAGAACCTCCAGTTAGCAACATATTCCTCTCAGCTACCATCCCCACAAAACCATGCGTTGGAACTAAACACCTTTATACAATCATGTCACCAATTAGGTTTGATTCTCTGTTGTTTTAAGCTTATCGGTTCATTAGCGTTTTGATAGGTGTACTGTTCAGTTTTCCTATAGTTAACCAGTTTTTTTGTTCTACTGTTGAGTTCAATATTAAACACCTCGTGCAGTAATATTAGTCTCTTGCAGTAACATTAGCCTCTAGCAAAGTTATCTGGGTCCTTATAGCGCCGTAAGTAATGTAAGTGTTCTTTAAGTTGACAGTTTTTGTTTCGTTTCACCTTTGCTTTAGTATTTGTGCATTTTGTAAGTTAGTTATTTGTTTGTTAATCAGTTTCAACCTCATGTTACTAATCGTATCTTACCTTACTGCACTTATTATTCGTATTTATTTTGAAATCAAAAGTCCTGGTACATGATATGATGCGATCGTCTTAAAGGGCTTTTGCGGGCTTTTCTTTAGACCATTATGAGATATCTCCGACTTTTCACTTACAACGTGTTTAACTTTCCGAGGTTAACAAATACTTTCTCAGGTAGCACTGCTATACCGTTTGATGACAAGTAACTGTAAAAAAGATCACACCACAAAAATCAAACGACAAAAGTTTGCCATTATTTATTTGATTGACGTTACCTGTTAGTAATGGTTCGAAAAAAGGAGAAAATGGCAGTATACTATTCTCATGTTGAGTGAAGTGCCTCATGCGGCGAGGGCGAGGGCGAAGCCCGAGGTGAATAAATCGCGTATCCACGAGGTACCTAAAAATAACCGGCTTATATTCCACATGGGCGAGGTTGACTGCCCAATGACAAACAAACGCTTTTGTGCAATGCATATATCGGAATGCCTTTGTATGTGTGGAGAACAATAGAATAAAAATGCTGAACGTACGCACTGGGATTTCGACGTGGTAAATTCGCACAGAACAAACATGTTTTGCGTTGTGTCTGAGCTTTATTTACTCCAAGTTCAGAAGACATGAGTGACTCAGCAGACGACTTGTTTCTTACTCGGAACAGTTTCAGTGGTTCGTTTAATGTAAGCAGTAAAGCTAGACGAGGAGCTCGCGACTGAACAACCTCGAGGTGCTTATGATAACGCGCAGTTTAGCATTGCAGAAGTGACTGAGGTGTTGTTCGAAGATGTCAAGCAATGTTCGCAGCAGTAAGTAGAATCCAGTAATCCAGTATTTCGGAACGATCACCTTCTGTGTTCAATTTAACAAATTGCTCGGTTGTGTTCAAAATGTAAGAATCCTTAAAGTTGGTGACAAATTTTTCTTGCTTTGATGTTATTTTTGTTTGCAACTTTGGGTGTTGAGAGGGGAATATGGCAGGGGAATATGTCGGGGGAATATGAAGACTCAAGTATTTGGTGACATTTGACTTCATTAATTTACTTTTTAAATCCGCTCCCAACTTCCCAGTAAAGGTTTCAGCCATGTTTTCTAATCTGTTGAAATTTCGCATTATTTTGCCTAGATTTACCAGCGTACGACAATAAATAAATAAATAAATAAATAAATAAATATATATATATATATATATATATATATATATATATATATATATATATATATATATATATATATATCGTATTTGTATTGTACAACTGAGATCAAGTTCATATTAGAAGTGTAGTCTTGAGATCCAGGACGCGACGGTTTTGAGACGCGGCCGGAAGTAATTTTTCACAGAAAAGCAGCAGTCCGCTTGCCTCGGAGTACTGGCTCGCAGCGTCGCCGTCGCGTAGATAACTCGAGTCAGAAGGATTTGGCTTTGTGTAGAAAACGTGAGTATTAAATGTTCTTGTTTTGAAGAAAACGGTGTATTAAGTGCCAACTCTAAACATAAATCGAAACCTTGATTCATATTGAAACTTTCTGGCGAAATTTACGCCGCAAAAATGGGAAAGCTCTGACTTTTTTTTAAACTTTATTTACAGGTTGACTTAGGTTAGCGAAGAATGGCTTCGACAAAATCTTCGAAGTAAGTTGTGCCTCCAAACTTCCTCTTTTTCCCCCCTGTTTTTTTACTCTTGTATTTAGCAAAATTAAGCGTTAATTTGCTAAGAACATGCAAGAAGTGATGTTTCGTGGAATTAAGCACAAAATTATTTTCAATTCAGTCTGAGCTCAAATTTAACTCGGTTTTCAAGATGTTGTTGTTTTATTTTTTCTTTTAGTTCGGTGATGTCTTGGACAAACGACCACGACATAATCCTGTGTAGGGAAGTTGCCAAGCCCACACAGAGAAGCAGCCTGTGGGAAAAAATTGCCGACTTTGAATAAATGTTCAGTTTCTAAATTTAGCGTTGATAAGCGGTCGGTTCGCGACCACGTGGTAATTCTTGTTGTTAGGTACAAGAAAAAAATGAGGGATGAAGAAAAAGCTGCGGGAATAACGCCAGACGAGCCCTCCGAATTAGAGATTGCTTTGGATAGGAGGAACTCTTAAGGTTTCAACAAGTAAAGAGATATCTCCCTTTTCCACGCGAAAATTTGCTTTACATTTAGACGGGTCTTCATTTACAAGAGAAAATTTCTCATACGACGAGTGAGCAAATGGAGGATTCTGCGGTGTGTATGCCTCGTGCAACGCGGCAAATTCTTCATCATCGATGACTTCTTCCTAGCACAATAACAACATTTCTTGGACTTCTTTGAAAGAGCTCATTTTATATTTTGCGTTTTCTTTCGTCAAAACAAAAATCTTGAACAACCGCGTCGCATCGCAAAACTTAAAAGTTTATTTTTCCCGAGCTTAGAACGGCGTTCTGGTTCCAGGCTTTAGCTCGATCACCGCGTTCTAAAAGCCGTTGCGTTCTGGATCTTAAGCTCCCTAATGTCTCACAAATGGAGGAAAGTTTTTGGGATAAATATACAATCAATACAATCAAATGTTATAAAGTAAAAACTCTTGTTATTTTAGTGTTTCGTAGTTCAAGACGTCGCACTTGCATAATTGTGCTAAATCGGCATGTTAAGTTCACGTTATAAATGTAGTAACCTTGATCGTGGTGATCATCAGATCAACACATTTGGGCACATTCAAGAACGATACCAATAGGAATTAAGATTTTGAGACAACTTTCCTCGTTTGACTAATAACCGTCAACCGTCAAACGGCCAAAAATTTAACCATCAACCGTCAAAAAGCTGACTTTTTTACGGTCTACCGTCAGAGCAACACCCCCTCCCATCAAGACCCTCTTTTTTAGCAAAAAAAAAAGAGACCACCACCAAGAGTTGCTTTTTCTAGTCTCAAGTAGACAACTACTATTAAAACTATCAACGCGAAAAATAGTAGCGTTATGCAAAGGACAATTAACTCTGTTATCCACTTCTTTTTAATCTTGTACCCAGTTGCAAAGCAAGGCTAAAGTTATAGGAACAAGCCTAAGCAAGGAACATGTATAGGCAAGGAATACCTTCGATCAACCACACCTTTTAAGAAAAGTCTTTCACGTCGACTTAGTTATAACCCAGCTTTGGCGCAAAACCACTTCCGTAGCTCGCATATATGTAGATATAGATCAGGTCAACTAGGACAAAGATCAATAAAAGAGTGGAAATCCATAGATTCCCGGTTTAATCTATCATTATACGCTGTTGTTGCAATCACGTTTAACTTACAGGAATCGTAGGTAAGTTTGGTTAGCAAACACTCTTTCAGGAAGTACTTTTATAAGGTTTGAAGATAAATACCTGGAAAAAGGTAACACTTATAAACAAATCGAGAATGTACATAAACATTTTTTCCGATAATTGTTTACAGGCAAAACACAGTATTCTGGTCGTCTTGTAAGGGAGGTTGTAAAAAGTAGATTTTACTTTTAAGTGAGTCGTTGTGTGCTTTCTTTAATTCACCAGTCAGGTGTATATTGGTAAAATAGATAGCATCACTAAGAAGGTCTTTAACACTCTGACATACATAGAGTGGGGACTGGAGTCACTCACTGATGCCACTACCCCCTTCTCTCCTATAAGGTTTCCCCCAATTTTATCAAGAGGATTAAAGGGGCATGAGCACGCAGATTTTGCTGTGTTTTGGTCAAAATACACTAAATATATGACAAAGTACATTTGCTAAAAAAATTGCTTTTTGAACACCAAGAAGATAATATCAAGTGATTTCTTCAAGGAAGAAGAAACCATATTAAGTTTTTCTGCGATTTGTCCACGACTCTTGAGAGGAACTTGAAAAAATTGGCCAATTTTTTCAAGTTGCAATCCATTTCCATCCTGGCCATCCGCAGCCAAAGATAACGAATACTAGTTTCTGTGTACTGATAGAGTATTTGTTAACAAAACTGGACCATTATTTAAAGGTTTTCTCTGAAACAAATACGTTTTCTGGCTTTTCAAAGTGATACTAAAAATAGGTGACAGTGTCCCTTTAATTGTGAAATTAATTATGCAGAACCTGCCGTCTTTAGTAACTATTCCGCTCAGCGACGCACTTTGCGCACGTTTGATGAGAATCGTTTCCTACGGTCGTCATAGTAGCCGGAAGTCAAGGTTAACATCGAGGCTACCCTGTTGACGCAAATTCCCCTCAATCCTTCTGTCCCCAACCAAACAGTTAGCGTGCATGTCTTGTAAAATTTGGTCGATTATGCAATCAATGCAAAAATTACGATGTGTTTCTGACACTGATTTAAACTTACAGGTATCGTAGTTTAGTCAGGCTGGCAAACACTCGTTCAGGTAATACTGCTATGGCGTTTGAAGACAAATATCTGGGAAAGGGAAATACTTATAAACAAAAAGAACATGTTATTTTCATGCATAACACAGTCGAAGCAATATCTATTTACTCAGAGGTCGTCTTGCAAGGGAGTGTGGTGAAAAGTAGGTTTCATTATTAAAAGTCATTGTATATTTTCTGACTTTCACCAGTCCAGTATTTATAAAATTGATATGGTCATCACGAAGGCTTCAACTCTCGTCCAAGGTTTTTCTCTGAGTTTTTCAAGACGATTTAATTTTTTTCCAAAGACGCATTTTGTCAAAATTTGATGAGAATCGTTTGCTAATGTTACGAGATATGACGTCATAGTAGCCTGTGATCAAGCCAATTCTTTTCATAAAGGGCGTGCTTTTAACCTTTTTTAGTGAAAATAAATTACAATTAAGTGTTTAATTGTATCATAGTTTAAAGTGTAGCACAGAAAAGATAATTTCCGCACTTTTCTGCCAAATGTGAATTGTATATGCAAGATGGCGGCCAAGATGGCCGCTATTATATTTGTTGAATCGCCAACGACAAAGGTGAGATACGTGTCTCTCTCTGACTCACCTTACTTATGTGAGTTACTAGAGCACTGTATTTCAACCTTTAGTGGCGATACACAGCAAAGAGCCATGTTATGTAGTGCACGATCGGCTTACGTCTGTTTTCTGGTTATATAGAAGAGTATGTTGTGTTCTGTGTCAACTTACAATATCCGTAGATCAATAAGGTTTTCGAAAACCCCTTCGGGAAGTACTGCAATGGCGTTTGACGACAGATGCCTGTGAAAAGATAACATGTCATTACGGAAGCCGACCGGGGTTGTGGCGGTGGGAGTGTGCTCGCGCGTGCTCACTTTGAACGATGATAACTCAGGTATATTAAGGCCTGGGTAAGTTACGGTACATCCAAAAATTAAGAGGGGGTGGTCTATCTCATAAAGTATGCAACATATCGATATGAAACTTGGCCAAAGGCTTAAACTTGATACAAAAGTTAGTTTGGATATGAAGTTGTCACGAAAGCGGTCACGCAACTGATTAAGGTATCGAATTGGGTCATGTAGCAGCTCTCGTAAGGTCTCACACCATTGGTTCGGAGAACAATAGAACAAACAACCCAACAATGGGCTCTAGACCTAAAAACAATAGAAGCTGTGTTTTACAAGGCCAATGAAAATAGAGGTTTCGGAGAGCTGCTACACTACCGATCGAATTTGCATGTTTTTCTTTAGGCTAAGTGCAGGAGAACTTAAACCACACTGACTGACAAAATATCGTTTGGATATTTTTAAGTGCGCAAAGTCATACACGAAACTAACTGGAAGGCGTGTCCCGGTCACGTGACAAATGAAATGTCACGATTTTGTTGTCACGCAAACACCAGAAACAGTCATGCCGCGTAAGGCCTACTCTGGGACCTTAAGTCGCCTTAAGTCGCCTAAAGTCGCCTAAAGTCGCCTTAAGTCGCCTAAAGTCGCCTAATGTCGCCTTAAGTCGCCCTTTGTCGCTTAAGGTTGCCTGAAGTCGTTAGGCTTAAAAAAGGCCTGCACACCTTAAAATTGCCCTAAAAGGTTTCACTTTTACTATTTCTTGAATATATAATAATTTTATTGCCCAAATCTCTTTTTTAGTTCCCATATATGATTATATACTGCAAGGGTATGGCCCCATGCAGTAAAACACCATGCTTCAATAGTCATGCACGATGCCCTAGTTGCTTCAATTATATTTGCTGAACCCTATAAAGGATGGATCATTTTATTTTTGAGGGGGGGGGGGGGGGGGCAAATACCAAGAAAAAAAATTCACGCACAGATAAAGTATAGAAAAGTATGGAAAAATCACAAAAAAAATTCTTGCACAGCCTCAAGATGGTAAAAAAAATTCATGCTTGCTAAAACAAAATGCCCAACCCCCCACCCCTAAAAATAAAATGGTCCATCCCCAAGGAGGGTACACTCATTCATCTTCAAAACATTGACAGCTATTTCTATAGGTTTACTTATATTTCATGGACAAAGTGTTGCTGAAAGGATGAAGTTGTGACTTATATTATAATCAACATTTAATATGAGCAACATCATAAAAAAGAAACACTGCTGATCAGCAGTCAATACTGATATACTGTAATGGTGCAGGCATTCCTTCACCTTCAGGGTATTATAACACCAGTGAGAGCTGTTTTGGATCACTAAGATCACAATAATTTGAAAAGTATTTTGGGGTTAAGCCCAATTATTGCTTATCACTTTTACATTGAGCAAGTAAGCTTGAAAAGATCATAAGCTTAACCAAAGGCAATGTAACTGTATACAAATGTACTTAACTTTTAAGCTTACTTACCCAACGTGAAAGAGCAACCAAAAATGGGCCATTTCTCCCACATACAACCTCTAGGCTGGGTTCTAGCCATCCAACATTATTCGATTTACAACCAATCGTAACTGAACGTTTGAAAACTTGAAACTTCTTTACAACTTGTATATGTCATCTTTGACAGTTTGATGAAGCAAAGAATTTAAATCAACCTATACGCTCAAGATTGCAAAATTTGCGTTGATTATGTTACTATGATGGCTCTCTGTCACAAAGGTCAAAAGGATTTCTTGTTATCAACCATTAAGCAGGAATGTGCAAAGGATTTGCAGCTGCTTCCAGCAGGAAAATTTGCCTCACTCGAGCAAACATGGCCGCCACATGTTTTGACCACGTGACTTCTTTTTGGAACATGGATGCCCACGCGCGCGGGCGCGCGCGCACTCATGTTCAGAAAATTAGCACTCAATTGATTCGGCAAAAAAGCCAAAGCTGAAGTGTTGCTGTTGTTGAAATTGAAACACATTCCCACTTTACAGTACAGCCTGTCTAGGCTTCGTGGCCCCCTCTAGGCTACCACTCACGTGCTTTACCTTCGTGGCGTAGATTGTCAATCAAGCTGGCCTGGAATTTTTGAAATCGTTCTTGTAGCCATTGACTGGCTTCCTGCTTGTATTGCAAAAAGAAAACTAATTTCGACAACTCAATCCAAGGTAAGGTAGATGTAAATTTCTGAAATTTATTGGTTAAGCGAGCGCGGGAGCTAGTCGCGCGCGCGAGGAAAAGAAACGCGCGAAGCATGGAAACCATCTACGATTGGAAAGGAATTCTGGGAGAATCAAAATGGCGGACGCCAATGTAAATATTGTCAACTCTGTCATTTGCTGTGCATTCGTTTGTGATCCTTTATTTTCTGGAAATTTTTGAGGTAATAATTAACTTCTACACCGGTAAATCTGTCAACAGCCTCATCAGTAACACTATTTAGTTTTGTTTTGACAGGTTAAATTAAAATGTGGCCAGGTGGAAAAGTGTGAGAGCATTTCGGGCCTGGAAGCAGAACTAGAAAGTCTCCTACGAGGGTTCGGTTCCCTGTCAGTGGAACATCCAAGTTTTCAGGAGCCGGACAAATAGTTGGAGAAAATGGGAAAGATGCGCTATTGAGAAGGACCCTCGCTTACGGTACCAAATATGATATTGGAATATTCTATTGGACTAAGGCAGGAGAACAGCAAATTGGCTGGGTGCCTGACCAAACAGTTTTGGATGTCGTTTGTCAAGCTTTCGAGCCAAAATTGACTGTGCAACTGCCACAACAGTGGCAGATAAATTAACCAAATTTATCTAATATGTGAAATCGAAAAGTGATTTTTAATAAACTAATTCGATGCCTTTGTTCATTGTTGTATAAATAAGTCAAGGAAAATGTATGTTAGTTTGATTCAGATCAGGTGTCCATTTTTAAGTGAAAAAGTTTTCCCAAGATTTTGTTTTGCAGTGTATATGATCTTTATATTTTTGTATGATTATTGTTTTTATTGCAAAATCTTAAAAACATTTAAGCAGCTAACTGAATTTTTTCTCATTCTAGATAAGTAATATTGTTCCTGCCTCTTGTTTGGCTAATTAATGTTCATAATACAATTTAGCATTCATGTTATTTATATAATGTTGTTGTTGTTATTGTAATAATTTGAATCTCAGTATAGCTGAAAGGGGCTTTAAAATCTGGAAACTGGAGATTTACGGTCACTTAAGTCTATCTGAGACCAAGTGAACTGATTGTGATAATTTTGTTTATTGAAATATGAGACAAACTATCATGAATGCCAGGATTCATGTCAGGACTCAAGCTGTAGCCCTAACCCTAACTCTATGTCTAACCTGAACTGGAGTCCTTGGTCGCAAACTGACTTAAGTCCTGACTCAATCGGACCTGGCTTGAATCCTGTCTCATATTTCTCTCCAGAGACCAGTGGCTTGGTATTTAGGTATAGTGATGAAGAGACTGTCAATAACTTTTGTTTCATCACTTTTTAGAAACACTTTTATGTTGCCTGAAGTTGCCTTCAATCGCCTTAAGTTGCCTTAAGTCGCCTTAAATCGCCTTAAGTCGCCTTAAGTCGCCTTAAGTCGCCTAAAGTCGCCAATATTTTAAACTAATTTTTCCTTAAGTCGCCTTAAATCGCCTTAAATCGCTTAAAGTCGCCTAAAGTTACGGCGACTTAAGGTCCCAGAGTAGGCCTCGCGTAGGTGGACCGCATTTCCAGTTACATTTGAAAAGTACCTTAAAAGGGTAGAAATAATACCACTTAAAATTCTCAGAAAACACAGTTTTTCCTTGTCTGCAAGTGGCTAAGTGCAGGAGAACTTAAACCACACTGACTGACAAAATATCGTTTGGATATTTTTAAGTGCGCAAAGTCATACACGAAACTAACTGGAAGGCGTGTCCCGGTCACGTGACAAATGAAATGTCACGATTTTGTTGTCACGCAAACACCAGAAACAGTCATGCCGCGTAGGTGGACCGCATTTCCAGTTACATTTGAAAAGTACCTTAAAAGGGTAGAAATAATACCACTTAAAATTCTCAGAAAACACAGTTTTTCCTTGTCTGCAAGAGCACTGAAGGAACAAACCGGAAGTAAAAGCTCAATTAATCACGTGATAGGTTGCCATGGAAACATCAACGTCAAAAATGACTGTCTTAACAAGTTGAATGCCGTTGCCAAGTTTCATACTTATGACACGTTTCCTTGTGAAGATAGACCACCCCCCTTACTCTTTTGATAAAATAGGGACAGACCCAGTCCTTAATATACCTGAGAACTTTAAAAGCATTCAACCAATACCCACCAGACTTCGTGACTTTCTTTGAAATATATGTGCGAACATTTTCTTTTTTGCTGATTTTTGTTTCCATGGCACCCTTTTAATTTTGGGCACATAAAATAACCCTTTATTTGGAACGGCAAATATAAGATAAAAAGACTAGCGCTTATCAATGAATAATGAAATAAAGCTAGGAAAAAAGTAGAATTGTGAGTAAAACAATTTAAAAATTCGATTCGGCACGTGTGAAGTTTGACGTATAAAACAACCTTACACACGGATATGGCGCTATAAAAATTCATTATTATTATTATTAGTAGTAGTAGTAGTAGTATTCTGTCGCAATATTCGACTGCCTCCGTCGAAGATGTGGCAGAAGTCGCATTGTCGAATTTAATTTGAGTCAAACGTGGAACTTCACATGAATTTTTAAAATTCTTGAGTTAGATTCGGCACATGTGAAATGCGATGTTTAAACCAGGCCTAATTCTTGTTCAATTTTCTTTTACTTACAGTTTCCTTAGATCTTTCAAGCTTGCAAACACTTTCACAGGTAGTACTGTTATATTGTTTGAGGACAAATACCTGTGGAAAAAGGAAGTAATCCATTAGTTGCATTTACACGAAGCACTTTTACCTACGTAAATTTGATTTACCTAAGTAAAATAAATTTACCTAGGCTTTTTAGTGACGGCAACGTGAACGAAAGAAAAAAAAAACAATAGGTTTAATTAGTAAAACAACGGCTCTGCACGTGCGTAACACAATTCGGTACATTTTTTTGCCTTACTCTGCAAAACAACAACGTCAAATTTCTAAATTTGAGCTTTTAGGTTGAATGACTGTCAGTTTTTCTTTCTCTGTCTGAACTTGAGCTCCTTTCTTGCGAATTCACCTCCCAAACATTAGATCAAAGGCTCCTAAGAGTCAACCCGTGAATAAGAAATGCTAACACGTAACGCAATATTGCGGTAAACGTAATATGTTTTCAAACTGACACGGTTCGATTTTTTTTTTAAATTAAACGTAAGGATTTTTGACGAACGCAAAAAAAAAAGGAAATCACTTTCATTATGTCCAGTTCGTTAAAACAAAAGGGTTCTGAGCGTGAATTGAACCCGGGCCTCTTTAACCCTATGGATTCAATTATTGAAATTCATTCTTTCATGCTTAGATTTCCGCAATAATCAAATTATCAATCCAAACTGATGTATCCTAATTGTACTTTCCCTTTCTTTGTTATACTATTGTAATTTTATTTTGTTATGTTGTAATGCTTTTGCAATACTGTAAGGATTTATAGTCATGCAAATAAAGCTATTTGTTGTTGTTGTAGTGTGGGTCACAGTCAATAAACTAAACCTTGCTCTAAATTGAGATGTAGTTAAAAAGACGCGAGTTCACTTTTTAACTGACGATTTCCCTGTTTTCGCTATCGTGGTTGCTTTTAAAATGTCCCTTTTTGAATTATTTATTTAATTGCACAAAATAATTTGATTATTTTATAAGCTTATAATTTGATAAGCTTGGCCTTTTCGTTTGCTTTTTCAACAACATTTCAAGAGGAGTCCTGGCTGCTAGAGCGAATCCGGATACGTGTGGACGGGTAAATACGATTCGAACACGCTACGTGTGGACGCGAATATTTTCTAATCCGCAACAAAAAAGTTGCGGATTCAAAAATATCCGGATACGTGTGGACGGGGCCTCAGTGTGCGCTGCTTCCTTTTACTTACAGTTCCTTTAGATCTCTCAGGTTGGCAAACACTTTTTCGGGTAGTTTCGTTATTGCGTTCGAAGACAAATGGCTGTGAAAAGGTAATAGGTGAGTTAACAAAACGACAAATTTCGCAGCTTCTTATATTGAAAAAAGGGAAATAAAGTGGCTATCAAGTTATGTGGTATTAAAGTGGCTCCGTTGAAATTTCGGGGCACCCCGTCTGTGACAAATTAAATTTTGGGTCATAACGTTTTCGGCTTTAACTCGATTGGCTATATATAACTGCGGTAAACTGCAGCTATTATTAAACAATAATATGATAAAATGAAACTGGGGAAAACTTATTTAGAGATATTATTAAGTGAATCTCACTTTTCGAAAGATTTTACTGACCCTCTTTTTTATTGGAGTTTGTTTTCGTAAGTTTTAATGTAAAGCAGAAACTGAAGCTTTTAAGGTTTTGAGAGCAAAAACGAAATTTGATGGCACCAGACAATGTAGCTCGACTTATAATTAGTTTAGTTACTTGAGGTAAAATAACTAGTGAAACCTGTCCAATAGCATTTCTCTCTCTTTTTGTTAAATATATTAACGGAATCAGTTTGTTAACGTTCATTTGTTTGTTCTAGTAGCCTCTGAAAAATGGTGGCGATATATACTTGTTGTCAGCAATTTTTATTTTTATTTATTTGCTCGAAACGTATTCTGCAATATACATGTATTACAGTGAGTATATTGTCTTTTGTATTGTGCAGATTACACTTTTTAAGTATACTGTATAATAATACTAAGCGTGGTCAATATCATTTGTAGTCTGGCTGCGTTTCTCTTCACTTACAGAGTTGATAGCCTTTTGAGGTTGGAAAATACTACTTCCGGGAGCACTTTGACAACATTTGAACTCAAATCCCTGCAAAACAGACAATATTCTCATAAATGAAAATACATAAAATGAAAAGGGAATTCCTCTTTTTATTAACATGACAAACCTTTTGAACACTATGGCATATTAAAACACGATTTTGATTACAAAAAAAAAATTGATTACAACCACATCCTTCCTTGCAATTGCCTTAAACCCTATTTGCCTTAGTGTTTTTTTTCTGGGGGGATCCACACACCTTGCAGTCCGAGAATACCAAAAAGCCCGTTCTGAATAAGGTTAAACTTTGAATGATACTTATTGATATATTACAGTTAATTTAGTTGTTGGAATGTTTATATAGTCCTTACACACCGCGTTGTCGTTTTGTGAACGTTCTTTGTTAACTCTGTTGTGCATGCGAGAAGAAGAGGGCTTCTGAGACCGGGGGTGGAGGATGCCCCTCCCCCCCACCCCTTCTCCTGCGTAACTTTAAGAATATTAAAGCTATGGCTATGAAACTTGGAGGGTTTACAGTACGTCCAACATTGACCAAGATAAGATAGGCAACGTGATGTGATGACTTCATAATACGTGGAAATTGCGTAATAATTCTGAATGGCCGCATCTTGGATTTAAGTCAGACTTACTATAGTTCGCATAAAAATATTTGTTCAAATTATACAGCACGTTCATTTATAAACAGAGCAGTATCTTATAAGACCATTACAAAATTATGTCCTGGGCGGGCTTAATTCTCTTTACTTACAACTGTCGTAAATCCTTCAAAATAGCAAAAACGACATCTGGTAGTACTGTCAGAGCGTTTGACGATAAATCCCTGTGAAACGAAATAGGAAGGATGAAGCCGTCACGCTTCCCTAAAGTGTACACCAACTGAAACTAAGTTAACACAAAGCAACAAATTTTAACGTTAAATTGTTATTCAAACTCTTAGTAAATATATGCTAATTTATCCTCTTTCGATGAAAGGCTTTTCAAGAATGCGTGCTGACTGGCGAGGATTCAAATTGATTTTACCGTGCAACAACTTTAACTAGTGGTCAGAGAAGAACTTGAATCTTGAAGAACTTTTTCGCCACGCTTTAAGAAATACAATGGTTTAAAAAATGATACTCTTACAGGTATTTCAGATGATATAGTTTGGTGAAGACGTCGCGAGGAAGAAGGTCGATAGTGTTGAATGATAAATCACTGCAAAACAGTAATGCAAAATTATTGAACAGTTTTTTTTTTAGTTTTTTGTAAGTGTCTTAGCGGAAGATGCTTTTATTCTCCTTTACAGCACGATATCCCCTCAAGAATAATGAATAGCATTACTAAGAAAGAGCAGCTTGAAATAATGGATATCATTAATTCAGGCTACTTAACGAAGTGGAACGAAGTGCAACGTAATGAAACGAAGACTCAAAATTATATGAAAGCAACGGCGCAGTGACAATTTTTCAGCTCGTGAACTTCTGTATCCAATAGGGTTATCCCAACCCTAATCTTCTTTGGCACTTTTCCCCCTTTCACTCCCTTTCGCGGTCGCCATCTTTTTTTCTGTTATGGTGCAACAAAGCACCACGGGAAGATACCATCCCGGTACCACCGCGGGAAGATACCATCCCGGTGAATAAATGATATCCATAATTTCAAGCTGCTCTTTGCAAGAAATACTATTTATTATTCTTGAGGGAATACCGTGTTGTCGTTTAAATAAAAAATGTGATGGTGCTTTGGTCTAGTGGTGAGCACGTTGGTCTTCAGACCCGAAGGTCGGTGGTTCAAAGCCTGGGGCCGATTCACGAAACCTTCCTAAGTTTAGACATATCCTAATTAAGAATTGCTTCTTACCAATAGTCTATTGTCATTCCAACAATAGGCTATTGTCAAGAAACAATACTTAGGATATGTCTTAACTTAGGAGGGCTTCGTGAATCCGGCCCCTGCTCTCTGCCCTCGTGTTTTTCCTTACACAGTATACTTTGCTCCACAATGTCTCTCTCCATCCAGGTGTATAAATGGGTACTGGCGACAAAATGCTTTGGGTGACCCTGCGATGGACTAGCATCCCATCCAGAGGGGCAGTAGCAATATGCCTAGTTCCTTGCATGCTTAGGTTAAGCTCTGCTTTGTGGGCCACATGGGCCTGTGATTTGTTTTACCTTTAAAAAAGTAAATAAATAGGCTAAATATTCCTTACATATATTCCGTAATCGTCGGAGCGCATTTAATGATCGGTAGGAGTGAAGTAACATTCTTGCATGTAAAAATATTTCCGTCCCAAAAATCTACTGAAACAGCACATTGAGGTTTGCAATCTAAAATGTAGATAAAAATATAAATTAGTAGATCCCTGGTTATAAAATGTTCAACGGCAAATTATATATATATATATACTGTTCATACAGTTTGAGCACTCTCTGGATTGGGTGGAGAGCCTCGTAAAAGGTGTTCACTATTAGCATATTGCTTCGCTCACTGCTCACAGTTTGAGCACTCTCGTGACTCCACAATGCAATCCAACAATGTGTAACCGTACATCCTGTGCCCAAGTTCAGGAGTTGCCATAAAGCCATTATGGTAACAACCGGGAGGGCACATTGTATACATAATTGTATATTACGCTCACTGTTATACAGTTTGAGCACTCTCTGGATTGGGTGGAGAGCCTCATAAGAGATGTTCACTATTGGCATATTAATATTGCTTCGCTCACTGCTCGCAGTTTGAGCACTCTCGTGACTCCACAATGCAATGCAACAATGTGTAACCGTACATCCTGTGCCCAAGTTCAGGAGTTGCCATAAAGCCATTATGGTAACAACCGGGAGGGCACATTGTATACATAATTGTACATGTATGTGTATATATGTATATATATATATATATATATATATATATATATATATATATATATATATATATATATATATATATATATATATATATATATATATATATATACAATAATGTATACAATGTGCCCTCCCGGTTATTACCATAATGGCTTTATGGCAACTCCTGAACTTGGGCACAGGATGTACGGTTACACATTGGTGGATTGCATTGTGGAGTCACGAGAGTGCTCAAACTGCGAGCAGTGAGCGAAGCAATATGCCAATAGTGAACACCTCTTACGAGGCTCTCCACCCAATCCAGAGAGTGCTCAAACTGTATGAACAGTGAGCGTAATATACAATAATGTAAACAATGTGCCCCCCCGGTTATTACCATAATGGCTTTATGGCAACTCCTGAACTTGGGCACAGGATGTACGGTTACACATTGGTGGATTGCATTGTTATATATATATATATATATATATATATATATATATATATATATATATATACATATATATATATATATATATATATATATATATATACATATATATATATATATATATATATATATATATATATACATATATATATATATATATATATATATATATATATATATACATATACAATTTTAGATATATCTAAAATTGTATTTTGCTCTGCATGTATTTGCATCGAGCACTCCTACGACTGCGTGAAACACTATTTATGTTGTTTCTCTGTTTATATATATATATAAATATATAAATTTAAATTAAAGCTGTCATGGCGTATCTGCTGCTTCCTCTGTGTATGCCATCAGATCACATATATACAATCATGCAATCATGTATATATATATATATATATATATATATATATATATATATATATTTGGCAATAAAGTGGTTTAGCATACTGAGGACCTGTTTTCATAAACTGCATTTGTGATCTGATGTATATATATATATATATATATATATATATATATCTATATATATATAATGTATATATATAATGTATACATCAGATCACAAATGCAGTTTATGAAAACAGGTCCTCAGTATGCGAAACCACTTTATTGCCAAATATATATATATATATATATGTGTGATCTGATGGCATACACAGAGTACGTTGAAGCAGCAGATACGCCATGACAGCTTTAATTTAAGGGGTAATAAAGCGTATTTTGCACTTTTAGATCAAAACTATGCTACCTTAATTACTAAAACAAACCCGAACTATACTACTTTGCTCTAAGAGAAAACAAACCAAATTAGATCTAAGGGATTTTTTCTGTGGCAAAAGTTACTAACAGTGAAGCTGACATTGCCAATTCTTTTTAAAAAAGCCTTGACCTAAATGAATTCTTAACGAAGCCGTTTTAACCGTATTGAAAATTGTGGCATATCAAATATGTAAAGCGTAATGCGGCTGACTAACTTTTAGTTTTATTGTAATTTTTCTATTTTTCCCGAATCTTGTTTAAATATTATCTGTAGGTCTCATGTAAATTTTGTTTTGTATATGATTTGTATTTGTTTAAGTTTCATGTAAGTCTTCTTAGCTCAATAGCTGTAACCTGTGATTTGTAATTGTGGTATGTAATATATCAACAACGAGTGCGAGGGTTTCATCAGGGGTTCCAAACTCCGAGAAACAGATGAAAGCACGAGGCCGCTTCGGCCGAGTGCTTTTATTGTTTCGAGGAGTTTGGAACGCCTGATGAAACCCGAAGCACGAGTTGTTGGTATAGCTTCTTAAACGAGTTGCCAACTATTATTGTTTGTAAACAATAGCTTTAGAATGTGATAAAAATGGTTTGGTTGGAATGTGCCATTTGGGAGTTAGCTGACTTATTACAGTTAATCAAATTCAGTTTCCTGTGCGAGATGGATGAGTCAAGGTTTCGGATTCCCA
>JAJGOT010000084.1:772500-1215000 GCA_022457155.1 Cladopsammia gracilis
TTTGTACTCGTCTGTACTGGTGGCTTCTGTGGAGCTCTTGGCCGAATAACAATAAATGACCATAATAAATACCAAGAGAGTAAAACAAAATCTCCCGGCGAGGAGGAATCGAATGCATAAAAGATCATCTTTTCTTACGTTTATTTTATGCAACCGGGCCCCATACTAGACCAGTTACGAATTGACCGGTCTGTCTGGCTAGTTCTGATAAATTAAAAGGAAAGGGTTACTATATTGGCTTGTCCTATAAATCTCTATTTATCAGTGCTTTAAAATGCCGGTATAAAATCAGCAATAAATTTGCAAATGATGACGATGGGTGACTTAAGCGGTTATCGACATTTTCGTTAATGAAACCAAAGCCGCTAAACCCTCTTGAAAACTGGGAGGTACCCGTAGGAAATCTGTCTACCAAATCATGTTGTTCAAGAAATTATGTTTTATCATATTTCACTTTCCACTACATTAGTGACTGCGAGCTTTTTGTTTGCTTTGCTTTGCAAATCAAGCCTTGTTCCCGTCGCCGGCCTAGGACCGTCATGTACCTGCCGTTTTCTGTCAACCATTCAATGAAAACGCCAAAAGCTAATCGTTTCTTTACAGAAACCATACATTTCTATATATTTTCATTTTGCAATGATTTTGAAAAGAAAAAAAAAACAAGTAAATAGATGAAATGTCATTAACCCATTTCTCGCTTTGCTGTTGCGTGGATTAGTAATAGTCATCTGTTCAGATAGAGCTAATAGAAAATGTTTTGCACTTAAATGTAATGTCGAGTGTTAAATATATCTTTTCATACAAGTCATTGAAAATAAAACAAAACAATAATTAAATCACATACAATGGCGTCTCTGAGAACAATATTAATTGTGTTAGAGCTTTCCTGTGTTCTAACTAATTATTATTATTTAATCACGCGATTTCCTTTCTTTACGGTGATGAATTATTATTGGGTTGGCGATCTTCTCTTAGACGGTTAAGAAAAAGTGCCCGCGCTAACTTTCAACATTCATACCTTCTTTAATATGTAGTCAAACGCCATCAAACTTTGTGACTTTTCCTAAAATTTATCTGGCAACAATTTCATTTGACAATTTTTTGATCACGTGACTTGATGTTTCCATAGCAATAAGATTTTGACAGCCATGTTTTTTGAAATTTGCATATTTATACCTTTGAATGAAGAAAAACAATGTTTATTGGTATAACTTTTATATTTTTACGTCATTTAGCGTTTATTTATTGGTTTTGATTAATTTTGAGTGAATTTGGACGGTTTTTAAGAGCTTTTAAAAAAATTCAGAAATCCAAGATGGCCGATCCAAGATGGCGGCCGTATAACTAATTATCTAATAACTACGTCATATGACGTCATCGTTTCATTGTGCGGACCGAAAAGGAGACAGTTTTGGGCGTACTTTGTACCCTCTAGGTTTCATTGTTACAGCCTTAATGTTCTTGAAGTTAAAAGGAGGGCGGGGGGCACAATGCAATGGGGGGGGGGGGGGGGGCTGTATATCAACTTATGTGTAATTGTAAGAAAGCTCTATGAGTAAATTTCAAAATACCACTGACTATCGTTCCCGAGGAGAAGGTACACAACTTGTTAAGATGGGGGACTCTGAAACTTCTCCAAATGTAGGGTACAATGTGAGTGGGATTGAAAAAGAACCAAACCGTGCGAGAGAAACACGAAAAGCTGGTTTAATCAACTGAAGTTATAAGGTAAATTGGCACCGTAGAGTTGAAAGCTGACGTTTCGAGCGCTAGCTCATGCCTTCGACATGGCGTATCAAAAATAAATCATGTAGGTTCTGGGTGGTTTCAATTTTCATCCATGTCCAATACTGTCGACATGATACTACCCGAAAAAGTCAAAGTACGATCCGTACGGATCGACAAAATGAGACGACCCGTAAAGTGTAGTTCTCGACCCGAAAATTGCATCTCATTAGAGACGCATGCCTGATGAGATACCCTGGGAACGAGGTTAGCAGACCCTCTCGGAAGGTTGTCGACTCGTACGAGTCACGGATCGACAAAATTATTGTCGACCCGAAAGACAGACTTGTTACTCATGCGCGAAGCGGCATGAGGTAAGGTTTCGGCTCCGTTTTTCTTGTTATTTTTATTATTTTTATTTTTTGTGTTACGATTTTGCATGCAAATTTATGCACGCATATTTTAAATTGTGCACTTCCGGTTCATGTCTTCGCCATTTACACTTCCTGTTTAGTGACTTCCGGCTACTGTCACTTCCTGTAAAAGAGCGTTACGTGTCACGACAGCATCTCCTACAACCCTACATACATTACTATGTTCACGTTTGGTATATATAAGACTTAGAAGAATCACTGGCTTCATTGTGGTACAGCCTTCATTTCCAAAACATTCAATAGTAAACAACATGGTTTGCAGGAACGATGACTGAATGAAAGGAGTAACTTATCTCCAGGTCGGACATCTTCTTATCATGTTTAAAATATATCATAAAATTTTCTTACGCATGCGCATGAGTAAAGGCTGCTTGGAGACTCTTGTTGATCCGAAAAATGCATCTCGTTAAGAAGAGAAGCGAGTTACACGAAAAGTTGATGGCCGAATACATGTAGTATTGCTCGTTTACAAGCGTGTTGCGCGAAAGATGGCTAGACTACAGATATATTACTCGTTCTAAAAGTCTGTTGCGCGAACGACTTACGAAGTACATGGACATTCCTCGTTCTAAACGCGAGTTACTCGAAAGGTTAATAGAGTACATGTATATTCCTCGTTCTAAAAGCGAGTTACACGAAAGGTTAATGGAGTACATGTATATTCCTGGTTTTCGGATCGACAATTCTATTTTTTCGGGTCGATAATTATTTTGTCGATTCGTACGACTCGTACGCAAATTATAAAGGTTTGAATGGGAATTTGACAAAAATATTATTAGGAACAGTATCGGGAATAAAAATACAATAAAAATTCCTTACCTTGTTTCCCTGCTATATTACTTGTGTCTGCTTGGGCCATTCAGGCCATTTCGGAGCGATTCCAGAGAGTTTTAGTTTCATATACCCGTGGGGGGGGGGGGGGGGGGGGGAGGGGGGTACTCATCAAAGTTTTGTACGGGGATGCTGTTCCCCGATGTCCAAACCCTTACCGTTTTATATACCATTTTTGGCTGAGAAGGTAACTCTTTCATATACCTAGTTGACTTACATCCCTGACTTACATCCCTGATACATGTTGTAACGACAAATGAAAAAAAAAACGAACCGTTTTTGACGAACACTTGAACAACGTTTACTCACTTTACACTCCAGTATAAACATTAACATACTTTAATAGACGAATCGCCCGTTACGTGCGGCCTAAATGGCAGTTTACCCACCCGTTTTCTATACTTCAACTCGTGAAATCCCTACACTTTTATATACTTCCAGCCTAAAAAAGGTACCCCTTTCGGGTGGACATCCCTGTATAGCCCATTATAGAGAATACCCTCTCACAGGGGATAAGACTTACCTTAACCTTGATATTCCGGATATCACAAAAACCTATTCCAATGATTGTTCATTAACACCGAACTTATATTTGTCGCCGACTGACGATTCGTATACGCTAGTGTAAATTCCATTATTAATAACAGACAAGTGCGAGTCAAGTTCGACCAAGATATAGTTGCGTAAGAGAGCCTATTCCCCATACATACCCTATTCCAATGAAAATGTGTCTAAAGTTATTTTTAGATAACCGCCCACGTTCGATCAGGAATCCCAAGAGAGTTAGACAATAGCCAATCACATAACGAGAATATAATCCGCTTGGTTGACCCACGCGCAGAGCAAAGCGTCCTACGAGAAAAACAAAATGGCGGAAGATGCGGAGAGTCGCGTAAGGAATACATCCACGCGTTTTAAATGGAGAACAACAACGTAAATATCCGGGTGGAAGCAAAGGTCTCACAAATGAAATCTCAATTATTAATTTATTGCCATTGACTGTATGAAAATGCCAAAAAACTTAGCTTATGAAAGCTTTTTAATATCGTGATATTTACAAACGTTTACTCGTGATGACCACGCTACGCTAAAATTTCACAAACCGAGGTTTTCTATGGAAATTCTACCTATTATAAATCAACAGACAACATGAAATACAACAGTAAAATGACAGCATGCGAATGAACAGAGCGAAAACTAAGCTATCCGATTTGAAAAAACTGCAATCAAGGCAGTCTTTCAAAAAGTAATAGATTTGGACACAAATTAACGTTAAAAAAACGTTACCTACACTTGATGTAGCTTTTTAGTCCCTTCCTTTAGCACTCAGCTTTCCAAAAATAAATAAATATGTTTACAAGTTTAAGCGAGTTGAATTGTTCTTGTTGTTGTTTTGACATGGACCATTCGCTAAAGATCCCGCATCTCTAGACCACACATTTCAAGTCCGAAGTGAATCCATACTGAAAGCATAAGTTGTTCTCTCTTCAATTAACAACGGCTTTTGAGCTGCACAGCGAGTCTCCGTTTCAGTTCATGATCAATTTCTCCACTGAGCAGGCTGAGTTCGACAAAACTTGCACACCACAGCGGTCAACAGCCCGTGATGCGAAAAAAATACAAACTTGCTCGTTTTAGTCCCTACAGCCGCGTAGTGAGATGTTTCGGTTCCAATCCGCTTCAAACAATGTTTAGGAACATTTTCAAGGAAGCATAAAGCATATACCATATTTCAAAGTCAATTATTATTAGAAGACATTTTCAGAAAGTTGTGTTTGTTCGTTTTCTCCATATCAAGCGGTTTGAACAGCTTTGCCAAGGTAAACTTTCATTCAGCTTCGCCAAGGTGAACTGCGATACGCGGCAATAATTTTCGCGCCTTTTTTCGCTCTTTCATGCGATCAATATTTTATTCTTTTCCTTTCTCTATGTTATAAAATAATTGGTTTATACTTTTACCTGTGCATTTATCGAGTTATGGTTGCACTTGGGAAGTTTGGAGAACACTCGAGAAGCTAAGAAGAATCCGCGCATATGTTCACGCAACGCGCGTGGTCATACTATCCGCGGAGGACTGGTACAGTAGTAAGGACGATACGCGCTTTGGACCGCACCCTGGGAGGGGTAACTAACCCGCACGGAAGATTCCTGGAATGGTTCAAACCTACTAGCTGTTTGATTAGTTTTTAACCATTGTTTAGAACGGGTAATTCCATCCTTTGGAGCCTACTTGGAAGAATTTGGGGGCTGGGTATCACATATTGAAGAAATTATACCCCTTTATATATACACCACTATGGAACACCTCACTCTTGTACAGCAGGATCGCGGTTTTCGAAATTGGCTGCACAGTTATAAGATGATCCTTCCAGCTAACTACCATGTGCATGATTTACTTTTGTTTCACAAAATAATCGAGTCTGGACTCCTTAGAGTAATTAGATTAGAAGCTGATCGTTTAGGCCCATTAAAGCTTAGTTACACCATTATGGTTAAGCTTAGAAAACATACTAATAAAGGTGTAGAATATACTGAATCCTCTTTTAAAACAGGACTTTCCAATACTTGTCAATGCATTGATCGAGGATCAATCATAAAAATACTTGATACAGAAATCAATAGAAAAAGAGAGTTAATCGCTCTTTGGGTAGAAAGAGGCTCAGGATGGGTTGTTGACGGGTTTTCGATCGTTTATCTTGACTTTGCGAGAAATGTACCAATACGAGGCGGCTCATTTATCCCTCTTCCTCCAAAGCTTAAAGGAAAACACGCCATGGTGAACATTAAAAACAGAGATCATGCTTGTTTGCAATGGGCTTTGAGAGCTGCACGTTTTCCCGCTGCAGAACACTCTGACAGGCGAAGTCAATATCCACCAGACGATGGTTTTGACTTTACAGGCATTTCCTCCCCAACTGCATGAAATACCGAAGGTTGAGAAGCTTAACAATATTGCCATTAATGTTCTCGGCTGGCTAAATGGAAAAGTAGTGATTTATCATGTCAGTGACATGGAAGGTAAGGAAATTCCACGGGTCAACGTAATGCTTCGTACCAAGAAATGTAGTTATCACTATTGCTATATCAAGAGTCTAAGTAGACTTCTTCGCGAACAACACGCCACAGACAACCAGACTCACTTCTGCGTGAGATGCTTACAAGGCTTCTCATAAGATAGAATTCTCAAAGACCATCTCACCCGATTGCAGAGGAGCTGCTGGCCGACCAGTCAGAGTCGAGATGCCGAAGAAGGGTGAAAACGTTCTGCGTTTTACTAATTTCCAAAATCAAATGAAGGCGCCGTTACAATATACGCCGACTCTGACAGCATTATAGAGAAGATGGACACGTGCATTCCATCTACGGAACAAAGCAGCACCACAAAGACAGAGATTCACAAGCCTTGCGGCTTTTCCTTTGTGGTTGTCAGATCGGATGGCATGTCAGGCAAGCCATATTTCTTTAGAGGCGAGAACTCTGTGCGAGAGTTTATGACAACCTTTCTAGGTGTGGAGAAAGAAATTAGGAAATTCCTCGAGCATTATGCTCATTAGACTCCATTACAAATGACGGAGGACGACTGGAGGGATTTCCACACAGCCATCGAAGCTGATACAACGTCTGGCAGTCTTTTAACCCATTCAGTAGATCTCTGGCCGGAAGGAAGCCGCATTTCAACCGCATACTGGTGTCCAAACAGGCGTTCAGCCAGGGTTCGGTTGAATCTTTCAACTATCGTCTGGTCTCTGTGGATATCAACACGCCCACGACGAATAGCTGTTTTGCCGTTTTCCATAGCCTTAGTCACACCACCCATAAACTCACGCCCAGCGTCGACCTGTAATAGGGCGATCTTTGCTGACGTCATTGTTTACATTTTGCTTCATTAGCATACGAATTTACGTAGAGAAGGCACCGTGCTAAATACGAATTGACTTCAAAAGTTGAAAGAGCTTGTTGAACTTAGTAATCTTTGCAATTTTCAGCTTTTTTCATGCAATATTTAAGGAGATATCTGCTATCAAAAACTGCAAAATTGATGGGTGGCAAAAGCGCTAATGAGCCCATACATTCTTTGTAAAATTGTTAGTTTTTAATACAGCATTGCATGAAGTGTATTTAGTATATCGGTCTCAAATTTTCAGAGAAAGCTAATTGTGCTATGCCCTTTCAATATTCAGAGTTGATTTTTTTGTAGGTTGGTTAGAAAACGAGGCGCATATGCTAATGAGACAAAAAGGGTAAACAAAGATTCCCCTATAGTTGTGGCCATTTCAAAGGCCCGCGTCTGTAAATCCTCTGGAATGCTTTCGCAACCTCATCAGACTCTTTCGAGGTCAAGTGTTCTGCTGCTTTGTAGCGGCTAGCCACATCGACAACAGTCAAAGCATATTTGTAAACCTTCCTCCCACGAGGAAGTTTGTCGTGGGGTAAAAAAGGTCTGCTTGATGCACTGCATTGGGCGAGAAGACATCAAACTTTGGTCGAGGGATGTAGCGTGGTGCTGGGAGGTAAATCTGTCAAAGGGCTTGTTTGACGAGCCACTTTTTCGCTGTTTCTTCTGATACCTTGGCTGCTGCAGCTAGCTTTTTCACAGCAGCAATGCCTTTCCAATAGCCTTTCGTGCTATAGTAAATCCAGTTTGAGAGTTTGACATCCACCGTGTATATTTTGGGTTTAAAGAAAGCGAAAAGCTGCATGCCCAAGCGCAAGCACGCCCGTGCCAATAAACAAGAGCTCGCCTTGCTTCTGCTGTTGACTGGGCTGATAGAAATCAGAGAACTCGGGCTCTTTGGGAAGTGAAAGTTGTTGGTCCCGGTGGGTTTGGTTGTAGAGTGCCAGCGCTTGGTCGGTGTCTTGGAAATTTTGTTTTGCTTGATCTTTGATCCGATCATTGGTCGCAATCCAGTCGAGGAGCTTTGTGCGGTCTTTCTGATATTTGGCCCAAGCCGCCTGATATGACTCAAGTGCTTTGTCGTGTCCGATCTTTTCTTGCAGTGCTGCTTGGCCGCTATCCCTAGACAAGAATTTTGCCAGATAATTGCCTCCAGTGAAAGCGGCTGCATTGAGAACTGATCCAAAAGCTGCCAAGGCGAATGAGGCCATTGTTGCGTGTATGTATAATGTTCATGTTTTTACATCTAGGTTGGAAGGATTATCTGGTCCTCAAGGTATTTCGTCAGTGCAAAGCTCCCAGCCATGACAGCTGTGAACTTTACGTAGTTCATCACATTCGCGCTGGGGTCAGCTGTGAATGTCTCTTTGACGGTTTTTTTAGCAATCCATCCAATATACCGGCGACAAGGCCAGTGATTGTTACGGCATCGAGAAGTGATTTCACGAGCTTGTTGTCAGACATGGTGTATATATAAGATTTTAGATTTCGTCTGTGTCCTCATCGTGCGCTGGACATGTGTTTTTGATGATTAGTTGTGTTGTTAATTGCCAAATTGTTTTAAAGGCGGTTATGTTGAAATTGACTAAAGCAAGAAGAATGTCTCCGATTGCGGCTCCGTTTACGGCGCCTTGGATAATTTTTGACATTGTATATATATGATTTTTTAATCCATCAAGCGAATGCCATATTTTCGTTTCGGCGCTGTCTGTGTAACAGGAGGAGTAGTTTGGACCTCAGCTGCTGGTGGGGTTGGGTCTTTGTTGCGCCCAAGAGTCTTCATAATGGCCTCACGTTGGTAATACACACCCAAAGCGGAGACAATCAAACCGCCAACCCCCAGAATAAAGTAGCCTGAGTTGTTGCTGCTTGGTGGTGGTGTCATTTGTCGAGAGCTTGGAGTGTGGTTGTCAGCTTGTTTTTTTTTCTTCGCGAGCCAGACGGTTGCGCTCTGCTAGTCTTTTGCCAGAAGCAACACGACCAGGGTTTTCTGTTGCTGGAACAGTTTCTGGGACATCAGAGGTAACGTGCGTGTTGGTTGTTGGTTCTTCAGGGATCGTCTCCATCATTATATATATATATATATATATATATATATATATATATATATATATATATATATATATAAGTTTAAAAAAAACCTACACTCGTTTCTACCTGGTTCCTACCTGGTTCCTATCAGGTTCTTGTCAGGTTAATTGCCAACTTCATCAAATCCCTTTAGGGGGGTAGCCTTCACTGTCTCTGCTTGGGTGTGTTGGCGGCTACAGCTCTTCAGGCTCTTTTTCGAACTTGATGTGCTTTGTAGTGATCAGAGCAGCATTGGCCAACGCTAACCATCGCCCGCATCGCAGTGCAAGGCCGCCAGCAAAGGATGCCAATTCATGGCTAATCATTTAGTCATTTTTTAGTTCTTTCTGCGGTTCTTTTACATCATCAATCGACACAACCATGCCAACGTCTTTGCTGACAAGCATTAGAACGCTGTCAATCAGGGACTCGGTCGTCTTGTTTCCGACATAGGCTTCATATCTTTTGTATAGCTTTACAACCTCGTTCTCTGTAAGGCGTTTCACCTGCTCGTGTGAGAGCTGGACGCCGATATCTTCTTTTGTTGAGACAAGAACTGCCAGCTTCTCACGTTGAGATGGAATTGGGTTGTCTGGAACAAAGGGTACCGATCCCGAAGGCATAGAATTATCAGGGGCTGCCTCCGGCATCTGCATGACTTCGTTTATTGCGGCCTCTTCTTCACGGTTTGCGTGTGCCATCGAAAATTAAAAAATATATATACATAGTTTTTTTTAATTTTCGATTACTTTCTTGATGTCAGGCAAAAGCCTTTCAACCTCCTGCAAAAGCGAGGCCATGGTGTCTGGCATCTCAGTGAGTTTCGAAGGGTATCGATTAGGAAGCATGAGGCGCAGATCATCCTCACCAGCGGCTTTGATAATTTTGAATTGCATTGCTTCTGTCATAGGGAACCCACGCGGTTATCAAGAATGATCATAGAATAAAGTTACAAATGGACTTACGTGATGTATTGTTTCATTCCAAATGTGCCATTACTTTTGTGCTGTTGAATAACCGGTGTTGAATAACTGAAATCAGTTTCTGCCGGGATTTTTAGCAACTACAACGGTCCGATCAAATCCGTTGATACGATTTCGAAACGATCGTGTCTGTAATTTTTTGAATGGTCTCGCATTTCACCGTCTGTTATTAAATTTTAACTCCTCAGCCGTCATGCGGGATGGTTTCGTATTTCGGCGTCATGCGGCATATCACGTAACCGTTTGTTATTAATTAATTAATTAAGAGTTTAAATTTTTAACGGTTAAGAGAGAGAGAGTGACAAGGGTCGAAACTCCAGAGGTTGTATCGACATATCAGTGACTGAACTTGAGTGGACCACGTCGCCCACGTAATGCGCGAGGTACTCGAAAGCTCCAGGGTTAGCACTCTTCCTAACAAGTACGACTTGCCCGTACCAGCTTCTCCTGTGATGAAGGCATTATGCTCCTGAAGAATTAGATCTAACGCGTTCTGTTGGCACAAATTTAGGACCCTGTGATAACACAAAAAATCTTTGAGATAATGCCTGCATTTGATAGATTTGAAACGCGACAGGAAAGACAAGATATTGAAAAATTCCACTTACGGATATATTTGTGGTCACATTTCAAAAACAGTGGCAAACTCTAACTTGGATATTCTGTTATAGACGATTTAAAATCGAGTATTTGAACGCAGAGCGTGCACCAAGAAAGAAGAGGAAAATAAATTACACGCGAGACAACCAGGAACATAGCGCGACAAATATTCTGGCATGTATTTAGCGCGTGGAAAACGTCACTTGAACAAAAGATATTGATTGATAAACACAACGCCACACCGTGTAGGGCAACTTCCGGTCCACTCAAGTTAAGTCATTGATACTACGATAAAGGAGCTAAAGATTTTTGTTTATTTCACTAGTGAATAACGTGTTTTTCACGGAAAATAAACGGTCTGACATCAACTTCAACCTTTCAGATAATACTCAGTGTGGTTTACGGCCTAATTCCGACGGTTAAGAGGCGGAACAGCTTCCGAAGAAATTTGTCCTCAAATGAGTTTCGTCCCTTGTCAATTTTCTCTTCTCCCTATTTCCAGACGCCGAAATACGAAACCATCCCGCATGACGGCTGACGAGTTAAAATTTAATAACAGACGGTGAAATGCGAGACCATTAAAAAAATTACAGACACGATCGTTTCGAAATCGTATCAACGGATTTGATCGGACCGTTGTAGTTGCTAAAAATCCCTGCAGAAACTGATTTCAGTTATTCAACACCGGTTATTCAACAGCACAAAAGTAATGGCACATTTGGAATGAAACAATACATCACGTAAGTCCATTTGTAACTTTATTCTATGATCATTCTTGATAAACGCGTGGGTTCCCTATGCTTCTGTCTTGGTTTGTAATTTGTTCAAAATCTGGTAAAAAGCTGCTAGCTTGTGGAGACTGGTTGGGACCTCCATAACTCAGATATATAATATATTTCATATCTTCACTTCGATCCCATATGGATGTCGCAAAGAGAAAACTAGGTGGGAAAACTTGCGTTCCTTAACCCGCGCAATAAGCTCTTTGTATTCTTCGTGTGAAAGCTCGCCGGCATAGTCTTCGAAGATGGCCTTCGTTGTTTTACTTGATGGAGTGTAACAAAGCACGATCGCGGCCACGTTTTCCCTAAAGGGTTTCGCAATGCTGGTTATCTGTTGGGTCAACACCCACACGGAGATGCCACTGTGACGCGCGCTGAAGCCGAAATTGACCAGCTGACTCGTGCGGCCTTTCACGTCCTTCGAAGCAGCGCAGCCATCGAGAATGAAGAGCGTGTTCGTCTTCACAAAAAAAGAAACTTGCTAGCTTTAGCCACCATTCAAACTCGTGCTGCTGGCAGTCTATCACGAAAATACGGGGCTCGTGGTCCACGAAACCATCGTGGGTCTTGTTGTGGACAAAGGTTGGGCAAAATATCACGATATAGTCAAACTTACCCATGAAGGGGCCTCGGAGTTGGTTCAGAGGATAATGTGTTTTGCCAGAGTTTGTCGGCCCAACAACTATGGTATTGAAGGGCAGCTTTCGTGGGTCCATTCAATATATTATACATTTTTTGCTTAGTACTGCACCGCCTGCAGCTGCCTGTCCATGATGTTCATCTGCGAGTCACTGATGGTGTAGATGTGGCAATGCGCGTTTCCTGAGCCGGAGGTTGCTCTTTCAGTCTCAAGGTGCACGCCGTCTTTTGTGTTGACTAGGCTTTGACCGTTAGCGTGGAGGGTTGTATCAGCCATTGATCTTAGATCGATAAGGAGGCCGAACTTGTTGCTTGTGAGATATTTGGTCAGATTCATGTTGGGTCTGCCACCACCACTCTTTCCGAAGAGTCGGCTAACCTCTCTCCACATGTCACTGCCATCAATGCCGTTGTTGTAAACCCTGTTTGGAGAGCCGTTTATGGTGACATTCACTTTTGTGATGTCTGGATTGAAGTATTTTTCAGAGTCCATGGCGCCTGCGCGTAGGGCTCGATAAATAGCAGAAGAATGCCTTTGAGCGATCTGCGCTGTGGGTTCACCCGAAGATTCAGCCTAGCGTCTGAGCCTTTCGAAAATGGAACCATCTCTTCTCGCATTATATGGTCGTAGGCAAACTCCTTTCCGCTAGAGAAGACGCTCATTGCCTCGTCAGCCAGTTCTTTGCTGCGGATCATCTCGTATTCAAGCTGGATATTTGTCAACTTATACACAAGCTTACTTGCATCCGAACCCATTACAACCTGAGATGCAGGGGCAAGCGTCATTTCGAAGATATCGTTGTAGAGTGCCTGTGGATACAAAACACCGTGGTCAGTCAAAATATGGTGGTCCAGATTGATGCGGTATTTGTTTTTGTACACGCTCTCCAGCTTAGTTTCTGCAGCCACAACAGAGGTCTTTTTGTCACCGGCACCACACTCTGGATGCCCTCCGGAATCATGTTGTCGCGCTCATTCTCAGAGAGAAACAAGTCCTCAAAGATTTTGTAAATGTCATACCCAACAGTGTCCTGGACAGTGGTGGCGGCAAACTTCACAACGAGTCTGTCAACCAACGCCCGAGAAACATTCTGTACGAGATAGTTGTTTGCGTGGCCTCCGGCAAGCTCGATGTTAAAAAGGAGTGCCAACGAGCCCGACACGATAACGTCATGTTCATTAAGCTTGGGCACTGAAACATACAGAGTCTCGCCGGGCTGGCCACAGCCCGGTCAAATGTAATGCGCTTTACGGTGCGCTCTGCTTTCATAGCGCCAACAGTTTTCTCATTGTGCGTGGGCAGGAGGTTTGGTTGCACAGCCATAGCCAGAATATATACATATAATCCATGAAGGAAAATCACTCAACTTTGATGACCATAAGTTTAATACAAACTTGTTTCGTAGGTGTTGCCACCCACTCCTCAGTTAAACTTACAATGATTGATCCCTTGTTTGACTACGTTATTTATATGTATGATTTCGCCAGACGCACACTCTACCTAACCGTTAAAAAACCATTAAAAATATGCGTGCGCCTAAAGAATACATGTGCGCGCACTACTTGCTTCAGTAGAACTTATTCTAGGGTGTGTTTTAAAATATATTTACGTCTGTGTCTACACGTTGAAATAAGCTCGTTTCTCCTATTTAACGAAGCCATTTGCGGTTTAGTTATTATCAAATGTTTTTCTGCAATACACAGATTGCATCATTTCGTTTGATTCGAATATGCCTTGGCTTTTGCTAGAATTTTCCAGGTGATGTCATATTCCTGTTTTCGGTCCTTTAACTGCCATAAATATTTACTTAATTCTGTATCATTCTTCCTATTTTCATTGTTAAATGACGCCTTATGGTTACACCATCTAGTTTTAAATTCGTTAGCTGTTAAACCTATATAGGTCTCTGTACTTTCTTGCGTCTTGACGGTAGCTTGATAAACTATTTCTTTAGTTAGACATTCTCCGTTCAATGGGCACTCTTCTTTCTTTCTACAACTACACTTCCATTCAACATTATCTATACTACCTTGCTGTTCTGCCTTTTTCAGTGTGATCTATAGCTTTGATTAAGTGTGTTCCTGATAAATATTTTCCTTAATCCACGAATCCATTTATTGTTAAGTAAAGAAGTCTAAGATTTGCCAAGATAGGAACTTGGACTGCATGCTTAATTTCTTAGTAACGGATTTGACTATTTTCAGGATTGCTTGTTCCCCCCAGTCATAGTTTTCACGTTTAGGGCATTGTCTTGTAGATTTCAGGGTTAATTTTCTGAACCCGCTGTTCCTCAGTTGTTGCAATTTCAGTTCGCATAAGTTCTAGTATTATTCCAGAAAGGGGGAGATGTGGTGTATTTGCAGCCTCATTTTCATGTAGCCTCGCTTTGAGATTCCCATGTGCTTTTACTGTACGACCATCTTCTAGTTCTGTTGTTGTGTCAATAAATATTCTTGTCTTCCTGACTTCGCTTACGGCTCTTAATACGGTACGGTACGACGGAATACGCTACAGTATATATGAATATATATATATATATATATATATATATATATATATATATATATATATATATATATTTATATATAACTACAGGTGAGTTCCACACTGATGTATCCAGAATAGTGCTCGACAATAATGGAGCGGTTATAACAATGTATGATTACTCACAGTTGTTTCATATAGACTTTAATACAGTTCTGTTTCGTGGACCGATGTTGCGTCGGTCTACTCATCAGTTAAATTCTATATACACTGTAGCATAAAAGAGGTTTTATACATCAGTAATATGATCTAGACCGAAGCCGTTACAAAATTTAAACAAAAATGACAACAGAGAGAGATACATATGATTGGTCCTGAAAAATACGAAATAGACAGTTATATGATCCTGATCGAAAACGTTAAAAAATAAAACTAGGGGTACAATACATATAATTGGTTCTAAATGATGCGGTATAAACGATCAAAGCAAACCCAAAGAACAATAGAAACCTATATAAGTGTGGGATATTTCTAAAGGATTCGATTAAATTTAAGGAGAAACTTTCGCTTGTGCCTACAAGTGGATACAAGTTCATTGCGTTTATTAAGTGTTGCCATGTCTGGTTTATATAAAATAAAGAATTTCTCGGTGTTACAAAGGTTACACCGTTTTGTAAGGTTACTATAGGGTTTGGCCTTGGCAAGGATTCTCCAGGACGTAGTTTATCAAGCCACCGTCACTACCGCTGAACACTCAGAGACGTACGTCGGGCTTACCGCCACTGAGTTCAAGACGAGATGGCGTAACCATCAAGCATCTTTCAGGCACACAAGCAAAAGAAATGACACTGAACTAAGTAAACATCTTTGGGAGCTGAAAGATCAAAACAAAGACTTTACAATCTCCTGGAGAATCCTTGCCAAGGCCAAACCCTATAGTAACCTTACAAAACGGTGTAACCTTTGTAACACCGAGAAATTCTTTATTTTATATAAACCAGACATGGCAACACTTAATAAACACAATGAACTTGTATCCACTTGTAGGCACAAGCGAAAATTTCTCCTTAAATTTAATCGAATCCTTTAGAAATATCCCACACTTATATAGGTTTCTATTGTTCTTTGGGTTTGCTTTGATCGTTTATACCGCATCATTTAGAACCAATTATATGTATTGTACCCCTAGTTTTATTTTTTAACGTTTTCGATCAGGATCATATACCTGTCTATTTCGTATTTTTCAGGACCAATCATATGTATCTCTCTCTGTTGTCATTTTTGTTTAAATTTTGTAACGGCTTCGGTCTAGATCATATTACTGATGTATAAAACCTCTTTTATGCTACAGTGTATATAGAATTTAACTGATGAGTAGACCGACGCAACATCGGTCCACGAAACAGAACTGTATTAAAGTCTATATGAAACAACTGTGAGTAATCATACATTGTTATATATTTATATATATATATATATATATTTATATACTTTGATACATCATGGAAGGTGAGAGTGTTGAAGAGAGAGATCCTCTAATGGAGCACACAGATGATCGTGATGATGATGACGATGAAGCCGGTGTTAATCCAGACCACGAATCCCGACCTTCGGGTGAAAATATTCGATTGATGCCTAGAATGCCCCCAGAGCGTGGTCTACGCACGAAAGGGCGTGGTCCGCTCATGAAAGAAACCTCTTTCATTGAGGGGGCCTCTTCAGGACGAGTTTTGACTGCAGAATCTTCACGAATACAGACGGCAAATGAAATGTTAGAACAAAAATATCCTGAATATGGCAAAGAAAGACCTTTCTTTACTCTTGAGATTTTAAAAGACGGTGAAATCATAACAAGAGGCAAAAACGGTGCTGGAATTCCGATTTACGAAAAAGGTAAATCTGGAATAATTAACCAAAAACTGACTGAAACAAAATTCATGCAACAACAACTCGGACCAGAGAGGACAGAATTGATTCAGCAAAAGGATGAAGAGATTGCAGAGCTTGCCAGAAGCCTCGAAGAAGACTAGAGGGTTGTGACTAATGAAAATGAGGAACCTGCTACCCGTGAACGAGCCCGTGAAAGAGTCCAAGAAACACCGAGAGGAGAGACGAAGTTGAAAACGAGAGAGAACGCCTTGCGGAAAAACTCCCCCGTCGCGAGCGGGTGAAAGACTTTTTCAAAAAAGGCTTTACCGTGGCAGCCGTTTCGGGTGCTGTGGGCGCGGTAATCGGTGCTATTCTTGGCCCTTTCATAAGCATGTTAAAGTCCGTTGGTAAAACCGTTGGCAACGGCATGAAGGAGCTGGGAAAGAAGATTGCTTCCATTCTGCCGGGCCTGCTGGGATCCATCGTGTTTCGCACGGCCGGCCAGGTTATCAGCTTTCTTGGCGAGCATGCTTGGCTGTTAATCGTTGCCGTGGCTGCCTTCTTTATCGAGAAGATCATCAAGCGCAAGCGTTAACGCATCCAAGCAACAAAGCCTGCCAAAGCAACCGCACCCACAGCAATTATTGCCTTGTTTACGTGATGAGTATCTGTGTAACTCTCTTTTGGAGCCGACGCGCTGGGTGTGGGCTTTGCGGGTTTTTGTTCCAGACCCTGTGCCTGCATTGCCTGTTTGTGAATAGGGTTCGATGGGTGGCTGTTTGGTGGATTGATTTTTGTTGGTTCACCGTCCATGTGAGTAATGCCTACTTTTTTGTGCCCAGGTTGACATCATTGTTCACACCGAGCTTCATCCCTTGCTTTGCCTGCTTAAGATTGTTGTTATACCCCAACACGCTCTCTTTGTTGATAACCATGCGTGATGGCATCAGCCAGCTCCTAGGGGCGGTCACAAAGTTTAGACGCATTTTCGTATCTTCGATGGCCATCTGATAGCGCACCACGCTCTCTGAAATTTTGTTCAGTCTTATAGCATCCTCTAGGAGTGCGAGGAATACTCTCTGCCTTTCGAACGCTCGGCCTCCACTCCCAAGAATGCTGCTGCGGGTTTTGGCTTGTGCCCCCAGAATGCAGTACACAAAAGCCTCGATTGACTGATTCATACGCGCAAGACCTGGCTGTACTGGGTATCCAACTGGGTATCTGCACCAACATCGTTGCGAATGAAAGATATTCTAACTGCGACAAAATTAGGGGCGCTTGTGTCAGCCATACGCTCTTCCTCGAACATAACCTTATCGGGTTGGTTTGGGTAGCCGTAATTGGTAGAAACGCCTTTGACATACACATTGCCAAGACCGTGGTTGTTGCCATATGTGAGACGGAAATCAGCACTGGGATCGACACCGAACTCTATGCAAAGCTTCTTGTACGAGTTGAGGTTGAATTTGTTGTCTTTCTGGGAGAATGTAGGGTCGTCTGGCAAAGCGCTTATGCTCTGTTCCCCACCCATCTTGAAGAGTATTCGTCTTGTTGTGAAATAAACATTAAACCTGTAAAACGTCCGGAGCTGTGGTGTTAGGGAAAGACTGGAGTTCTTATCAAATAGAAGATCACGCGAGATTCCGCAGCCAGTTTGTTGCACACCATAGCGCGAAGTTCAGTTGCTGTGGACAAAAACTCATGTGGGGTTCGCCAAGCCACTTTCTTGCATATTTCGCGGTTGTGAACTTGATCTGTGTGTCTCTGAAAATAGTTATTTTGCTCTTCGTCATTTAAAACGGCGCCAATCATCATGTCTTTGTTATTTTCTCAGAAAAAATCAACAGCTGGGATTGGCTTTTGTGCGTTTTGGTTTAATGTCGACTAATAGGGGAAGCCCGCCAACATATTCCAATCCAATCTTGAGTCCAATCCTTGCGGGCTATTTCAGCAGGGGTAGATCCTTTGAAAAGCACTAACGCTGTGGCTTTATGGCCAACGAAAGTAACCTCTGTTCTGAAGCTGGACATATCAGCGTTCGGAAAATGCTTTTTGAAGTCTGAGATCGCCTTGGCCTTGGCAGCCTTTGAGAGTCTTGCTGCTTCTGGCGAATTCATCCACGTTACTTCAGGATGTATGGCGGGATTTGGTGGAACAACAGGGGTAACTGGATTTCTACACGGTGGAGGCGGTGGTGGCGGGCCATAGTGGGTTTCATCAAGGCCAAGACCAAGATTAGAACTAGGTAAAACTCCACCAGGTCGGTTGCCAAACATGTTTATATAAATATATTTTTTAAAATTCTATTTATACAATGGTTGTGTTAACAATCGTCGCACCTTCGAATCCTCACACAATCTACTTCGAACACCCGCTTCCAAAACCTAATTACATCCGGCTTATCTCTTGCTCGCTTTACAATTCGTGGTTACTTTGAAACATATAACATTATTTACTGGGCCTGATAAAAACACAACTGTAAGGACTCTTCTTCCAGAACATTACACTCTTGAGTATTTAGCAAAAGAATTAGATGACGTATTCCGAAATGAAAGTTTTAAAATAACCAACCTCGTTCCCAGGGTCTCTCTTCTTCCCGTCCCCTGGAGCGAGAGAGAGAGAGACCCTGGTTGGGGCTGGTCACGTGTCTCAAGAAAAAACTTTAGCCTGAGGGAGGAGTCCGTTGTTTCTCAATTTTTTGTCGCGTTTCGTTTGTCAACTTCAATTCGAGGCTGTCACCGTCCTAGCTTTGAAGCTTTGAAGCAAGTCAACCGACATGTTTTTTAGCAGTCTTCAATTCGCTATAAGCACTGAATAGCAGCTATTCAAACATTAATTTCAAAGCGAAGCATGTCAAGTGCTTGGAGGCAATCTATTTAGGCAGAGATGTTGTGGTCGTCTTACCTACGGGATGCGGGAAATCGATGATTTTTCATCGCCTCCCGTCGCGACGTTTCAACGAGAAACTCATCAACTTAAACGCAGAATAAATTCTGAGGAGCTGAAAGCAATTGCAAGATGCCACTATTCCAATATAGACCGTAACTATCGTATAAGACTTCGATCTTAGAATCTTTTAGTCGTGATGAAGAAACACTATATCGCAAGTTATGCTATTAAACCGCAGACTTGCGCTCACATATTTAAATCACGGACTAAGAAATGAACTGATCCTTAGCAGCGAATAATTCCTACTTAAGCGGCTACTACTGATCTTGCAACGGCTAAAAGCGACGTTGACAGGAGAAGAGCAATTTCCAGCATGACAACAATTACATTGGAGGAAGTGCTTACTATTAACATGGATGACAAAAATAGCAAGTGATAATAATCGAACGTTCGATTGAGTTCGATGGTTGGTTGTTCGGTAATCGAACGTTCGATTGGGTTCGATTGTTCACTGTTCGGTAATCGAACGTTCGATTTTGTTCGATTGACCAAATTTTATTGTGAGTTCGATTTCGTTCGATTACCGAACCCAATCGAACGATTGGTGTTCGATTGGGTTCGATTACCGAACGTTCGATTGGATACGCCGGGCCCTTTCGAAAGAATTTTCAGTCTGGGTAATCGTGGTGTTGAAAACATTAAAATTATTTTAATTTCCTTTCACATGGCCTGCACAATAGATGTGGCCATAAATTGCTGCGTTTCTGCGGGCTGCCGTAAATGTTCTCGGCTGTGGTGAGCAGTACGCGATTCCGTTTTCTGAAGAGATTTTTCCAGTGGGAAACGTCCCCAACCGATTTACATAGCCAGGAGCTTATTACAGGGACTACAACAAGTTGAATGTTTGCTACCATAGGATTTATAGATTTTTTTCGGCGTTTGCGATAGACAACCACTTGACATTGCACTGTGATGAAATGCACCTTTGACCCGAACGAGTTTGTTTTGACCAGATCGGGGCAAGTACGTGAGGTTTGTTTTCATAGCAAAACTTTCCTTTCCCCCCTGGACTCAGTATATACAAATTTCACACTAATGAGCCCCTCCCTCGAATCGTTTATTTGTAATCTCCCAGATTTTGGGAGACACGTGACCAGCCCCACCCAGGGTCTCTCTCTCTCTCGCTCCAGGGGCGGGAAGAAGAGAGACCCTGGGAACGAGGTTGTAAAATAACAACCGAAACAAATACACCAATGGGGTCGATGGTTATTGCCAAACAATTTGCGAACGATGTGAAGCTAGACAGCGATTTGTCAGAATTGCTTGGTATAAATCCTAACTTGTTGTACACGACATTCGTCAAAGGATTAACGTCGCAAAGCACTTACTTTATCCACTGTGATCTAGTTGATAAAGAACAAAACCTACTCAATGGAAAGCCTTCGACAGTTTTGGCTCGCTTTGATGTTCGTGGGAAACCCTTTGAAAAAGTTTTCTATGAATCAACACAGCAAAACGTCTTGCGTGACACTTCATCTGGCTATTATGTAAATAGCATGACTATATCAGTCAGAGACGAAAACAATGACCTCTTTGATTTTAATAACAAACCCTTAGAATTTGAAATGACCTCTTTGATTTTAATAACAAACCCTTAGAATTTGAAATAGATTTATCCCACCATGAGTTTTGCCAATGTGTTACCTCCATCAGCTCCGAAATACAGCGAGATTGAACCGCTCTACCCAATCCTGCCAAACGGCGATGACTTCCGTCTCAAAAAAATCTCTGACCTACAGAAAGAGCTTGATTCAGAGGCTGGCCACTACAGACAGGTCGCAAAAAAATACAAGCGAACTCACTCCATTATTCACGGTTCGGTTGTTGGCCTTGGTTTCATTTCTGCCGGCTTATCATCTGCCACCTTGGCAACAGCTTTGACTGGAGTTGGAATTGTCGCTAGCCCTCCACTAGCCAGTATCGCGGCTGTTTCAGCATTTTCATCCGCGGGCCTTACTACATTCAGTAAACGGCTTGAAAGAAAGATCATTAAACATGAAAAGATCTGCACGCTCGCCATTGCTAAACGAAACTCTGTTAACGGGTTAGTTTCTAAGGCTCTCACGGACAAGCGCATCAGCGATTCAGAATTTACAATCATACTTCGCGAGGTAGAGAGATATCACGAGCTCAAAGCCTTGATTCGCTCTGGTGAAAACAAAACAGTCGGTAAAAATAAATCGCCTGATCTTGAAAAAATAAGGAAGGAGATTCGCAATGAAGAACGCGCAAAATTACAAAAAAAGATATTAGTTCTTTAGCCGCACAATCCAAGTTAGATTTGAAAGACTAAACTCAGGCTTCTCGCTTTATTGTGTGACACGGCGTGACACATTCCGAAGCGCCCCGAAAAAAAAATTCAAAAAAGTTGGGGCGCTTCAGAATTTATTTTCTAAACTGGGGCGCTTCGGAATTTATTTTTCAAGAAAAAAAGGGAGGGGGGGGGGGCGCTTCGGAATTTATTTTTCAAGAAAAAAAGGGAGGGGGGGGGGTGGGGTGTTTTGCTATTTTGGGATGCTTTGTAATTGTCGAGAAGTTTCGTTTCCCAGTTGAACATTTGTCATTATCTAATTATAAATATGACTACATTGCGTGATACTAAAGTGTGTGAGTGTTTTATCACACAACTGTCTATCGTTAGACGAATTGCCGAAAAGAAAAAATTACAAGACACAACTAGATGTCTTAGAAAATCAACATAAACAAGTCTTTGTACGTAGCCTCACTGGCAGCGACTACCTAACCGAACTTTACCGAGCACAACTACCAGAATAGCTCTGTCTCATCTTCGAAACTCTTAGTTCAGCGGCGGAACAGGAGTTTATCCAACAGTACCGCGAAAGCGGGTTTGTTAGCACTTGGATTAAAGCAAACGAAAATATAAAATCGTGTAGAGATTGTGGCGGTCCATTTTCACTCGAATGTGATTCAAAAGAACTTATTTGTAGAAAATTCGGACGCATTGAAATAATAGACGGAGCTGTCTTTACTAGTGAACATCTCTACAACAACAAAAATAAAAGTAGTTCTACTTCAAAATATGCTTTTAATACTTGGCTTAATCATCATCGGAAATGACACATTAGAAAAAATAGACGACAGTAAAAAAGTTTTATCGGAATTACGGAAAGAAATGGCAAAAAAATAATATTCATCCAACATCGCTAACAATAGATATTTTAAGGTGTTTCCCTCCAGTTTCCGTGTAGCCGCACCGACCGTTTTTGAGCGGCCGTTTAACTAACTTTTCTTTGTTGAATTAGAATGAAACTTACACAAAATATTGTACAAAGTTTGAAGTTTATATGAGTGTAACAATTTTAAAAATCGGATTTAAAATTGCGGAGATAAACGAGAAACATTGAAATCGCTTGAGTCTAAATTCCGAGCGATTGCGATGGCATCTAGAAAAATCAAAACTATTACGATAAACTATGACATATGGCAAACAAAATATCTAAAAATTAGAAAATTTTGTCAAGCCGATTTTGAGTAAATCAAAAAAACATTTCGAACTTGTGATTTTGCATGTGTATGAGCACATCTACAAATTCCTCAATTAAGCTTATAAAAGTTTAATTTCTCAATCTCAAATTTACGCCAAAATGCGTGTTTAGTGTATGAGATGAAACTGTGAAAGTTTGAAAGCGTTTCTCGTTTTAGTTTTGGAGATTCGATTTTCTGTAGGAAACCGTAGTTTTTTTACTGAGTCCTTGATATTGTAGTTTTAGCACTTTTCTACATATTTCAAAAACCGCGAGATAGAATTTTTTTAAACTTTTATGGTCATTTCTTTATAATATGAACAACATTGTCTCAAAGTTTCATCTTGATTGAAACATTGCAACATGGTCAAATAAAATAATAAAGTTCATCTAAAATGTGATTGAGACTTTGTGCTTTGATTGCACGGTTGAGGGCGCACGTCGCAAAGACGCTTTAATTAATTCAGGTGAAGTGTAACGCATTTCTGCGTGTTGAGAATTATGCAAATCGCAATGACTTCTTTCTTTTCCCTACAATTCAAAATGTCGAGAGAGTCCAGAGCACGTCAAATGCGAATAAAAAACCTGCTTACAAATAAACGTCCCACTGAAATTCGTGGGAATGATAAAAATAACGTGGAACACAGCCCCTAACGTTACTCCGCAAAACATGATGGTCACGCAGAAATGCGTTGCGCTTCACCTGAATTAATTACTTAAAGCGTCTTTGTGCGCCTTCAACCGTGCAATCAAAGCACAAAGTCTCAATCGCGTTTTGGGTGAACTTTATTATTTTATTTGACCATGTTGCAATGTTTCAATCAAGATGAAACTTCGAGACAATGTTGTTCATATTATAAAGAAACGACTAAAAAAGTTTTAAAAAAAATCTATCTCGCGGTTTTTGAAATATATAGAAAAGCGCTAAAACTACAATATCAAGGACTCAGTCAAAAAACTATGGTTTCCTATAGAAAATCGAATCTCCAAAACTAAAACGAGAAACGCTTTCAAACTTTCATAGTTTCATCTCATACTCTACACACACATTTTGGCGTAAATTTGAGATTGAGAAGTTAAACTTTTATAAGCTTAATTGAGGAACTTATTGATGTGCTCATACACATGCAAAATCACAAGTTCGAAATGTTCTCCTGATTTACTAAAAATCGGCTTGACAAAAGTTTCTAATTTTTAGATATTTTGTTTGCCATATGTCATAGTTTATCGTAATAGTTTTGATTTTTCTAGATGCCATCGCAATCGCTCGAAATTTAGACTCAAGCGATTTCAATGTTTCTCGTTTATCTCCGCAATTTTAAATCCGATTTTCAAAATTGTTACAATCTTATAAACTTCAAACTAAGTACAATATTTTGTGTAAGTTTCATACTAATTCAATAAAGGAAAGTTAGTTAAACGGCCGCTTAAAAATGGTCGGTGCGGCTGCATGGAAACTGGAGGGAAACACCTTAAGAGATTTGTTGCGTAAAATAGGCTACAGTAATTTATTCAAATTCTCTACTCTGTTGTTCCACGTCATTTCCGGTAAAAACCCAAACATTGACATATGAACAAAAAGGTCAAATATTCTACATTTACTCTCGCATAAAGGATTACCTTCCTAAGATAACCAATCATCCATTTGTGATTTACAAAATCTTAGAGTTGATTCTACCAGAAGGGCCACAACGCGAGATTTTATCTTACATAAAACTTCAGAAAGCCGCTACAAATCTAAAGAACGAAGTTAGTTGGCATTCAGCTATTAGTGCCGCAGGCATTAATTTTATACCGTAAGTAAACAATCTTGCTCTTCGTAATTTAGTTTATTTTCTAAAAAGTCTATCATAAATTCGCTGTCATCGTCAGTGTTTGGTACTGTTTCCTCTTTTTTCTTAGATCTTAGCGTAGCGGAAAAATCGCCAGGGTCGGCTACTTTTTCCTCTTCGAAAGTGAGTTCTGTTATTTTGCTTCGTATACTGGATAGCTTCCGATGAAAACTCTCTACTTTTCCTTGAATGTTTTCTAAGAAATTCGGTACTTTTATTGCCCAAATTTGATTCAAATTTCAGTAGAATCAAGCAGTTTCCACGCTATTACTGCTACGGGTATAGGCATTTCAGATGATTTAAATGCTTGTTGCATAGAAATCAATCTCGCTCTCTCTTCGTATTCATCTTGTGATGAAAACCCAATTCTTACCTTACCATAACAACACCAGATTTTTTTTCTGCAATGGAATTCATAACATACTCAAACAAGGCTTTTGATGTTTCAAGGGCGCCAAGGTCAATGAGCCTCTTTTGATTTTTTGTTATTTTCTGTTTGCTAAATAAATAGCAAACTCCCTACGCAAGAGTTGCTTTGTTTTTTGTCTTGAAAATATTTCCTCCGTGTAGAAACTGATTATGGCTTAAACTAGGTTCTTGCTGTTTTAAAGAACATATTCTGAAGTAAGCATCAACAAATAATCCTTTATTTACCAATTCTCCACTCAAAGCAAGACCCGTTTGTATCTGATCTCTATAACAATGAGGGATATTGTTCATAGCTATTTTCCTCTTGAATGGGCATTTAAATTCTAACAGAACTATAGTGTTATCTTCAATAAAACATCCGTCTGGGCTACAAGTGACCTTTCGATATAGCGGATGATCACTTGCAAGATTAAGAGAAATGCTATACCCAAAAACGGAAACAGAATGTTTTTGTTCAAAATACTTGCGTATTAATGGTTCGAATAGATTACCCCAAGTACAAGCAGTAATATTGAGCATATTTGTGGGTTGAGGTTCGTGAGGGATGCCTCTGTTTGAGGGGGTTTGAACCATTCCAGGAATCTTCCGTGTGGGTTAGTTACCCCTTCCAGGGTGCGGTCCAAAGCGGGTACCGTCCTTACTACTGGTACGTTCTAAAAATAACTTGAGACACATTTTCATTCTAATAGGGTATGTATGGGGGATAGGCTTTCTTACGTGATAGTCTCTTGGTTCGACGGAACAAGTTGTCTTCCTGTTGAGCTCAACTAACCACCATTCCAGCACGACTAATTAAAACCAGTCGAGTCAAACCGATGACAGTAAGCGGTGAAATGCGACTAAAGAGTCTTACGCCCTTTATCGATCAGGCGTAAGCTGGGCACTAGTGCGAGCTTTAAAACCCGCGCGACATCCACGAAATGTCCACGTAAAAAATGTAAACAAGCAAGACTACTCTGTTTTCTCTGTTTGTTCGAAAAAAAAAAAAACTGAATAAGGCTGATAAACGTTCATACAATTTGGCTTGAGAACAAGTATGTTTTGCAATCTAGCAGTCATTTGTCGAAATGCGTGAATCTGATCGTCAACAGCAAGGTTGCAGCACTTATATTAAGACATAGAAGAGAGCTAAAGCTCTACAAAATGTTTATCCTTTTTAATTTTAAATGACTTGCTGAAATATATTAAAACAGAGTTTTAATATTACAGATAATAGAATATATGTAAATGGTCAATTCATTTACAAGAAAAACTAAGGAACAAAACCAATGTCAAATACTTCGAAAAAAAAAAAACATTCAACAATAGGTAGCAAATAAATCCTTCATCTTTTCTTTTTTATAACTGATAAGATAGCGAAGTAACTTTATCTAAAAAAACTCCTAATTATACGCACTGGCATCGCAACGTTTTCTCGAATTAAATCACATATATTAATTCAAACAAGCGCATGCCTGCGTGACGGCTCCCAAAAACCTCTTGAACCTCGCGTGTTTTTCTGATTTTTATCACGTATAAATAGCCTAAGAAATCAAAATTAACTTTATTTTGTGGCGTTTCATCAGTGACTTTAATTTATAGTTTTGAGAACTCGTAACAGTAACGGTTTCTTATCATACCCTTTTTTCATAGACAAATTTTGCAAGACAAAAATACCAGGTTTTTCTCAGGAGCCACCTAAATAGCGATCAAATGTCATTGAGTCAGTAAAATACAATTGGAAGATTAATACCGGCCAAATGCGTCTGAGGACGTTAAGACTGATCAAATGTGACAGCCGGGAATTACCAGACGTCAAATGCGACTGAGCAGATCTACTACTACTACTACTTGGGCGCCCGAAGGCGGGCAACCACTAGGTCTTTCCACAGCATCTTATCAGCCATCAGTGCAGCAATCTCACTTGTTTCGAATACCCAGTATCCCTCTTAAGAGTGTCAATATAGGTAGTTCTCGGTCTTCCTCTCCCTCTCTACGAGAGGCAATTTTGTTGCTGACTGCTGGAAGATATCCGTACGGTAGTTGGTTTGATATATGGCAGCTCCAGTGGATGTTTAAAGCTTTCCGCAGCATCCTAGTGTATGTTCCATACACAACATTTTTTCACTCAAATGCGACTGAGGTGATCAATACCACTCAAATCCGACTGAGCAGATCAATACCACTCATGAGCAGATTAATACCGGTCAAATCCGACTGAGCAGATCAATACCAGTCAAATGCGACTGAGCAGATCAATACCACTCAAATCCGACTGAGCGGATCAATACCGCTCAAATCCGACTGAGCAGGTCAATACCAGTCAAATCCGACTGAGCAGACCAATACCACTCAAATCCGACTGAGCAGATCAATACCACTCAAATCCGACTGAGCAGATTAATACCGGTCAAATCCGACTGAGCAGGTCAATACCGGTCAAATCCGACTGAGCAGATCAATACCACTCAAATCCGACTGAGCAGATCAATACCACTCAAATCCGACTGAGCAGATCAATACCACTCAAATCCGACTGAGCAGTCAATACCAGCAGGTTAAATAAATAGGCGCTTAACACCAGTGGAATGCTTATGAGGAGATCAATCCCCTTAACACCAACAACTACACACTCGACGTAAATTCACCTACCACCAACTGGATAAGCGCACTGCGAAGGCAGCATCAATCATGGACGGCCTTCTGATGAAGGTCTGAGAGAACACCATATATATGCATGCGTACTACAAACACGAAGCCACTGAGGTATAGACAACATACACCCGACGGGAGCCCCACCTCAATACGTTTTATTTGCACTACTTCTGGAGAATCGTGGAAATAGGGTGGCAGGATCGTACCCAAACAAGGATTCCTGGGAGAGACAGGCATCCCAAGTTCGCTAGAAGAATCCCCAAGGACCTGCTGTATAAAGAACTGTCCATCGGGAACCAGGCCTATGGAGGGGCATTCTGGACAAAAATGCAATTAGATCGTAACCTTCATTCTATTAGATCGTACCTGTATGCAATTAGAACGTACCTCTATGCAATTAGATCGTAATCTTCATTCCATTAGATCGTGCCAAATGTAATTTGTTCGAGCCCTTTTTTAATATGCCATTAGATCGTGCCTATATGCCATTGAATCATTCCTCTTTGCCATTAGATCGTATCTCTTATATGCTTTTAGATCCTATCTTTATGCTATGGATCGTACCTTCATGCCATTAGATCGTACCTTGCATTTGACCGTACCTCCGAGGGAACAACCTTCCATTGGATCGTAATGAAATTGGGTCAGTAGTTAAGCGTAGAAATTAAGCCTCGATCTCGTGATCATATGCGACACAGAACATCGGTCTACATGAAGGAGACTCCAGTGATTTGGCATCATCTTCCTAAAAGCAATGTCTTTTCGACAAGGAGTTAAAAGATCTGCTCCCGTACGGCCGTTTGGCTCAAGCGGTAGAGCGACGGAAGATCTAATCCGGAGGTCATGGTTCGAGTCCCACCGAGGTCAAATGTTTTTTTTTTCTTTCCGTCGTGTGGTCACGGCTCATTTCCTTACCAGGGCTAACGCTCAGTACGTGGAAATTTATGGGTTGAACTTAGCACTATAATTTACACACAGAGTTAATTCTCTGATTCCTTGTTTGTATCACCAGTGCTACGTGGCTCAACAGTTATTTGTACCCTTCACATTCTCATTGCCACGAATTACCACCTTATTTGCCACGAATTACCACCTTATTACCCACGAGCTGCTCCCGTGCGGCCTTCGTGGCTTGAGCGGCAGAGCGACAGAAGATCTAATCCGGAGGTCGTGGGTTCGAATCCCACCGAGGTCAAATATTATTTTGCTTTCCCTCGTGTGCTCTCTTATTTCCTTACTAGGGCTAACGCTCAGTACAGGGAAATTTATGGGTTGACCTTAGCACTATAATTTACACACCACACAGAGTTAATTCTCTGATTCCTTGTTTGTCTCCTTCATGTAGCCCAATGTTATGTGTCGCATATGATCACGAGTTCGAGGCTTAATTTCAACGCTTAACCACTGACCCAATTTTATTACGATCCAATGGAATGTTGTTTTCTCGGAGGTACGGTCAAATGCAAGGTACGATCTAATGGCATGAAGGTACGATCCAGTGGCATAAAGATAGGATCTAATGGCAAAGAGAATGATCCAATGACATAAAGGTACGATCTAATGGCACGATGGTTCGAACACTACCTTGGCAAGATATAACAGAATGAAGATTACGATCTAATTGCATAGAGGTACGATCTAATGGAATAAAGGTTACGATCTAATTGCATTTTTGTCCAGAATGCCCCTCCATACAGGCCTGCTGGAAGACCAGCTCTTTGCTACAAAGATATTGATGTCTGCAAGCGTGGCGTGAATGCTGGTAAAATCAACCTAAGAGCCTGAGAAACCATGGCGGCAGATCGCAGTAACTGGAGACAGACAGACAGACAGACAGACAGACAGACAGACAGACAAGACTCGCGCGCAATGGAGCGACCAGAAAAGGATCCGGAGTGCACAGAGAAGAGAGAAAGACGACGAGAGAGGGAACAGCAGCACTGCCACTAGGCCCTGCTTTTACCTGCAGCAACTGCAGCAAGGCCTTCTATCTGTTCTAAGAAGAGACAATAACGACACTTATACGTTTGAATTTGTCAATTCTGGGTGACTGCTCGTGTAACAAAGTTGTTTATTAAATTTCTAGGAAACCTCCTGCTCTTACAGGGTTAACTTTTGAATACATAGGTAACTTTCATTACTACAAAAAATATAAAAATATAACTATGGGCGCCTATCATATATCAACATCCCAAGCTTTTGTATTCACCTAATTGAAGAAACGTTGTCGGAAAAGAAAGCAAAAACGGTACGACACAATGGAATTCTGGGATCAAGCCAAATAAGGCTCGCTAACATTCTATTTATTGATGTTTAAGATTTATTCCTTCCTAACGTTTTTCAGAGTATGATTTAAAGCATAATTTATTATAATAATGTGCAATTTATCTGAGAACGCAGTGATATTTTCTATTTCCCAGAAAACCATTTGGCCGTATCGTTCGTAGTTTATCTAAGTACATCACAAGAAAAGTTAGTAATATTATAATTTCAATTTTCCTTCCCTTGTGGTCGTTTTGTGGACAAATCAGCATGCAAGTGTTTGTTTTATTCATTCATTTTTATTAAATGCACTCTTGTCAGTTAATTTATTTAACCAAATAACAAAGTTATCGTTGCTTGACATAAGTTACATCGCATCTTATTCTTGATGCTATTAAATGGGTATAAAAAAGTTAAAAAAAAATAGCGCAAACAAGGTTAGATAAAGTTTGGTCCAAATGACAAGCCTGATGGCGCGGTTTTCGCGCGCGCTCGCGTGATTGCCCGCTCGAATATTTCTGACAGAAAAAAGGGACTGCTCGTAATTCAGTTTTTATCATAAAACGTCTAGTGAACACTACTACTATTCTCTGAATGAGATGCTAGGCCAACGCAGGCTTAACAGTTTGCTTGCGCTGGTACCCAGTTATTAATATACTTGGGTGGAGGCAAACAATGTGGATTATAGTTTCTTGTCCAAGGCTACAAGCAATGTTAGAAACTAAGCTTGAATGAACCTAATGAGTTAACCATCGTGTCTCTAACAATTTATTGTTTCCTGTTTCTCGTTTGATGTGGACGTTTTGGGATAAACCAGGTGGTAAGTGTCTTTCATTTACATTTAATACATAGTAATGTGATGATAGCTATTTTTTTTCAACAGAGCAACTTAGGCAAATGGCTAAAACAACAGTACTCGGCCAGGATCCACCATTTTACAAAAAAGACTGGTGGTCGATTTATGTACACCTCCCTTCTTCCCTCACTAAAAAGATGTTGTCTTGATAGATAGCCCCCACTCTATCAAGAGTAGAAGCTGAGAAAAAGAGTCAAACTCTTCCTGTGCCGTTTTTCTAGCAACGTAAGCTTCATGCACACAGAATATTTAAGTCTCATCTCAATTTTTTTACGCCAATAAATTTTGTCCATTATGCTCATCAGATAGGTGGTATCTTGCGTAGTTCCCCTACCCCTACGTAAGGTGGGTCCTCCTCGAGTATACTTGTTATGACCACTTCCCTTATGACATGTATTCGTGAGGCATTTCTATACCGACACCGTCGTGAACAAAGATATTTTCAGTATTAAGGGCTTGTCCGTATCAAGTGGTGTAATTTTGAAGAAATTGTGTGGGCTTTAATTCTGCTGGGACCAAGAAATATGTTGATAAATGATCATGTAGTTACAAAGTGAGTCCCCGTCTGATGCTGGCGTGACTCTTATTATGTGTCAGGCTTTGCGATCAGGCAAGATGAATCAAATCTTGAGCTCTGAATGGCTACGCGAGCAGACAAAATCCAACTGTCTCAGTTGACCTTATGCTTGGTTAACTTTTTACACCCCGTTGTGGCTGACAGCAGAGAAGTAAAAATAGATAAGTGCCGCAGTACATGTTTTTCGATGTAGTTTTTGAAAGGACAATTCTGAAAATAAATATATATAAATCTCTCACAAAAATGATCTTCTTTTTTACTTTTCATGTGGAATTTTGGAACAACTCAGGGAGTTAGTCCTTTTTCAATTTTATTTATTCAAAGCGAGTAACAACAATAAAAAAAATCATCGTTGTTGCTTAACAATGAGATTGAATATTTCTATCATTTCATGTAAAAGACCACAAAATGTATACAGGTTCCTTGAGAAAAAATTTATGAAAAATACCAATTTACAGTTAAAACATTGCAATAAAGTACTTCTAATGTCTTTCTTTCTTTCTTTCTTTCTTTCTTTCTTTCTTTCTTTCTTTCTTTCTTTCTTTCTTTCTTTCTTTCTTTCTTTTCATCATGTCCATGTGCACTGTTGTGAACAAACCAGACTGTAAGTGTCTTTTCACCTGATACGCTTTTGTAGCCAATTCAGTAAATTAGATTTATACAATGTTTAGCATCGGAAAGTTGCAAAAAAATGTTGTATGTAGCAAATATGTCTTTGAGATCATCTCCTTATTAAACTACTGTTATTGGTTGTTCTCTTTCATGTCCGTGTGTACTGTTGTAGACGTATCAGATTGTAAGTACTTCCATAAATTGCACGAACCACTTGATACTTCTGTATTAAAAAAAATGACTTTAGAGTTGGTTTAATATAATTTAACAAGCAGGTCTGTGGCAAACGTCTCTTTTAGTTCGCGTTATCGAGTATTGTAATTTTTTTTTCTGTTTGTTGTTGCGTTTTGAATTGCATTGGTTAGGTTTTGAATTTCAGATCAAACATTCGATAAAATAAGAACAATGTTACTGCCACAAAAGTTCCGTGTTCATTGCTCAAATCTTTAGTAAAACGCGCCAAGGTTTTGCAAGTGTCCTCTTGGGTTGAGGAAAACAAATCAAACATAATAATCATCATTGAACAATGCAGCGGTGTCACCGCAATAAATGAGCTATTGTTTTGCTCACTATTTTATTGAAAATCGAGACAGTACACGTCAGATGCACATTGAAAATAGGTGGAATGCTGCTTGTACCCAAAGAGCTGAGCCAAGTGGTCCACCACTGCACCATTGGCACTTACTCCAGTTGCCTTAACATGAAGCTACTTAGTACTTATAGAAACTGAAAATAAATACAATGTCGTGAAAACTGTGGTTATCTTGTTCTTTAATATTAGCTGCGGTTGCACGTTTCAACTTTTACCTACTCTAGGTAAATTCGAAGTAATAATAGCCGGGGCACGCTTAAGGTGGCTCCCAACAGTTTCCACTTAGAATTTGATGGGTCATTATAACCACTCTTTATCAGTTGATGCTGCAATCATGATATCAAACGAATGCCAATGATTGGTGAACATGTTGTTATCATTTTTGTGACACAATATGCTACTATAGAAACATTATAAAGTGCTGAAAACACCCTTAATTTTAGCTTTAAGCGTTAATAACTCAATTTATTATATCTCTTAGTTAGTACGCGCGCTGTGATTGGTCAATTTAGCGGGCCGTATTTTACAGTACGGCCCGCTAAATTTGAGAGTCTCAGCATCAGGCCTATAAACACACGCTTACAAAAGTTGTTTTCTACATTAAAAATTATCCAGAGGAAACGTTTGGAGCTATAAGTGGGTTAACATGCCAGGTTACAAAAACTCTCCGATGAAATTAAAATATAACTTTAGCAAAAAGCTGATTAGCTGCGAATCAAAAAGCATTGACAATTTTCTCGAGTAAGCTTTTTTGTTTTCGGTATTAGCTTTTAGGCTGTAAGCTATAAAAACTCGAGTAACACGGCAAATTCGTTTAAGTCTTACAATTTAATTAAGCATTAACAAAACAGTCTTTCTTCGTAAGAAAATGTCTCTATGAAAAACAAAGCTGCAAAACAACTTGAAACGACTTCCATCGGCAAAACTTAAATTAAGCTTAACTTAGTTTGATCAAGTTTTTGTCTAGTTATAAACTTAAGTTCAGAGTTATCGTTTGTGGCAGTGGCTCTAATACGAACAGACTTGAAGCTACAAAATTACGCTAAAAGTGTACCTTGATTCCTCAGCGAAATTTTTGTCCTTGTAGTGGAGTCCATGAAAACAATTTTGCGTATTCGCAAATACGCTCTTGCTGCAGCTCACGCTGAAAATTTGTCAGGTGCGATTGAAATTCAAACTCATCCACGCACAAAGTTCGGCATGAAGCCACTAAAGCACACAAAAAGCCAAAAACAACTTGCAGTATTTGATGACGAGATATTTTCAGTGTCCTTTTAGAAGTTTGAGAGTTTCTTCGTTCACCGCTGTAGACCGAAGTGCTGCCACATTTTCCCGTTTGACAAACACGTTTGTTTTGGCGATTTTATCGCGGCGTTTTCATTCTTCTTTTCCTCGCTTGTCTTCGCCAGTAACTAAGAATCCTTTTCAAAGAAAACTACCTTATGTCAGGTTTCCGTCGTCCTACCGAACACATGGAAGATTAAATTAATTCGTTTATAGAGTTTTCATTCAAGAGCCACGCAAGTTCACGCCGAATCGAGGACCGATCACACTTTTTTTGAAAGCCAATAACATTTGCTCTTTGCCTTCTTGTGACGTACGCCAGTCAAATGAAGCCGTCTATCTTTTGACTTGAAAGGTTTTCCTTTTCCGATTTAGAGATATAATAAATATCTTACTAACCTCGTTTTCTCGGTCCGTACTGTAAATTACGGCCCTTGTTTTTCCCCTTCGATTTATGGCCCGCGCGCTTCGCGCTTGGGCCATAAATCGAAGGGGAAAAACGCGGGCCGTAATTTACAGTACGGCCCTCGAACTCGGTTAGTAAGAGGTATAAATGACTCGGTGAACCCCATTTTTTATTGTCGAATTTTGATCAGTAGGATGAGAACAACTTTTGGCAAAGTTTCAAAAAATACTGTAAGAGGGGTTCAAAGCCACCTTAAATTTTCGAAAATTTAAGGTGGCTCTGATAACACTGCAGACATCAAGTCTGCATCTCAGGTAGCTGATATCTTGAATTATAATTCAACACCACTGGAAAAGTTGAAAATTTACAAGTCATGTAAATTTGGATTTACATGATTTGTAAATTATAATTTACATGTTAATGCTTTGCAAATTAAAATTTACAAGAAATTTACATGTTTCAATGGATCATGTAAATGTACTGTAAATTGCCATTTACAGTGTCATTTTCTAAGGCTATAATTTGCCGAACATGTAAATAACATGTAAATTGTTTTCGGTAGATTTACAGTATACAAGACATTTCCGAAATTTTCCGAAACATCCTGTAAATATCATGTAAATGGTTTACCAGACTGAAGGGGGATTCGAGAACCCTGTAAATTTAATTTACATGTTTCAATGGATCATGTAAATGTACCGTAAATAGTCACTAAATAATGATTTATGTAAGTGAGAAAAGGAGGGCTCAGTATTGAAACTGTGTACAGTGAGAGTATCAGTATCAGTAGTATAGGGAGTGGGTGATCCGGCCCCACCTCCAAAGGCCCGAGAAAACGCTTATTTTGGGAACTCCCGAACGTCCGGGTTACCGGGCCCCCAGGGCTCATTGCATTCGCCCTGGGGGCCAGATAACTCGGGCATTCGGGAGTTCCCAAAATAAGCGGTTTCTCGGGCCATTGGAGGTGGGGCCGGATGCACCCACTCCCTATACTACATAGTTATCAATTCTATACGACCCCACTTAACGACGCCTTTGCGTTACGACCCCACTTCAAATAAGGGTTAGATTGCATGATTTAACGCCTCCTGTGTGAACTGGGGGTCGGTGTTACCAACTGAACAAATGTAAACCCCTTGTATATCGCGATGGGTCGTGGGAAAAAAACGCTTTTAAGGCAACGTCTTAAAAAGAATCGTTTGTATGTAAACAAAACTGAGGCGGTTCCTCCACTAAGTGCAGCTTTGTGTGACAATCATAAAGCCAGTCTTGAGGTATCAAACGAGACAATTTCTACACGAACATGCTTACCAGAGAAAGTGATAGAGATTGTTAACATGATTTTCAACATACTGCTCCATGCAGGTATTTATGCAGCATGTCTTCCATCAGCGATACTTGCAGTGGAAGTTCTATCGACAGCAGGGTATGTTTCAAAGGTGGTCGAGGGGTTTCAACAACATGGCGAATTTGTATCGTGGCATTGCTGGGTTGAAATCATGGGGAAGCCGATTGATGTTGGAGGCGCGGTTACGAAAGCTGTATTCCGCCGTTACAAGAATATTATTTTACCTCCTACAAGGCTAATCACTAAGTTACCAAATGACTATGTTCGAACTGATATGGATACACATGAAGATGTTCAAACGCTTGTGAAAACTATTCGTCTACTGAGATTATATCAGGAAAAGGGCGCCTCTGAATTTTGGGAGGTTTCAGATACAACTCCAGCAAAGGAAACAATGTTAGAGATTCGTTCTAATATTCTCAATGCTCTGGTGTTACCAATTGAATAAACACTTTCCCTTCGTATATCAATGATGACGACAACACAAGTGTTCTTGAACTTTCTCAAAGCGAGGAACACTGGTCTGAAACAAAAGAGCGCCGACTGGGTGAGCTACCGACAAAATACAATTGGGGCATCAGAAATTGCAGCCTTGACCGGAGTTTCGCAATTTGAAACACCAAAGAGCTTGCTCCTAAAGAAAATACAGCCATCAGACATGCATAGCAATACGGCCTGTACCTGGGGCAATCTGTTCGAGCCGCTTGCTCGAAAATACTTTGAGCAGAAGCACACCGTTAAAGTTTTTGCACACAGTATATCGATAAATCTGGCAACAGATCACCCATTATATCGAAAGGTCATATGCAGTCCTGACGGCTATTATCTAGACAAAGATAATAATTTAATTCTTTTGGAGTTCAAATGTCCTTCAAGCGGAAAATAGCTATGTCTCAAGTTCCTCGTTATTATACAACCCAGCTACAAACGGGTCTTTGTTTTAGCGGATCTATGGTCAACAAAGGCCTTTTCGTTGATTCTTACTTCAGAATGTGTTCTCTAAACCAGATAGAACCAAGTTTGAATCATAATAATCTTTTAAATGGCGGAAATATTTACGAGACAAAAGGCCACACAGCGCTTGCCTGGGGCATTTGTTATTTGTTTTCTAAACACAAGCTAACACGCAATCAAGTTGAACTTATTGATATTGGTGCTCTTAAACAAACTAAAACATTTGAGCAAATAATGTCTTCATTAGCCGAGAAAGACCTCTGGTGTTTTTACGGCGCTGTTAGAATGTCGTTCAGCAAAGAATACGAAAACGACGAGTTTTTGCGTTACATCAGAATGAAAAAGGCTCTCCTTGCTCCAGACGAGGGCCCGAAGCCGGTTGCATTGTTTGTATGGAAATTGTTGAATGTCACAGAGCTTCAAATTGTCAAGCACGAGGGGTTCTTGAACAGTATTCAACCGAAGGTCGAGCGCTTTCACAAGGACTTGGTAAGTCTTCGCAAAAAAATAGCCGAGCACTCTGAAGCTCCTCGACAGACAGCTAAGTTCAGCGTCGCAAGATCAGTTAGTGACGACATTTCTCAAGTTGAGACATTTCTCATGGATAAGTTGGCGGAGCAATCTCTTCAGCATGAATTGCTGCCTGCCAATACGGCTCGTATTTTAGACACATAGATTGCCTCGGAAGTCGTATGTAAGATAAAAGTTTCTGTTTTCTTGGGCCCTCTGGCAGAATAAGGGCCAAGATTTTATGAATTGCGAAATTATAATTAGTGTTATTCGGAAAATGAGGTTTCACGCGTGTGTAAACATAGACAGTTTGTTTAATTTCGTCATCGGTTAATCTCGGAGATTTATTTCTGAATAGCTGATTAAGCCGATATTTTAAATTATAATTTTTTGCGCCTAGATCTTTTCCTCTTTTGTAAAGGTCTACACGAGAAAAGGCAACGTTGTCTAGTAGTTCAATTCGGCTGCAGTTATTGCAGACAACTTCTATGGATTCAGACATGAGTGTAAAAGAGCCTTCACAGCTTTGACATGATTTTATCCTTTTGTTTGTTCAGTTTAAAATGAATACAAAACTGTTTTCTCGATACCGCTGGATTTGTTCTTGTCTAGCGGGCAAAGAAAGAGATTCAAAGATGCTTTGGAGTTTCCCTTGTAGTTGTGCGCGTAAAAACTCAGGTCTGTAATCACTGCTATAGAAGCCATGCAGCAGGATGAATTTGTGCTTTATATCCAAGCGCTCTAGTTGAGTCTTGTATTTATTATTTTCATCCGTACATTTGACGGCAGACATTTGCTCGTTGAAGCGTTTATAAAGTTCAGCATCGTAGAAGGCTTCAGAACCGTTGAAGCGTTTGTGAAGTTTATTAGCATTCATGTTTATAAGTAGAAATTACAAATATTCAATTAGTCAATAGCCTTGATGTTATTTAATGATAGTATAGACTAAAATACCTGCATATTTTATTCAAAAAGTAGGAAACGCGTTTCCCAATTTTGACAAACAAATCACGTGTCTAGCTACCATGACGTTATATTTATCTTTGTAAAAGTAGGAAACGCGTTTCCCACTTTGGGCACTCAAATCACGTGTCAAGCCGCCATGACGTCATATCTTTGTAAAAAGGTAGACTAATCGATTCAAAAAAAGTAGGAAACGCGTTTCCTATTCTGACAATCTAAACACGTGTTGTGCTATTTTTAAACATTACATCATTGAATATACATGTTTTTCATTTGTAAGTTAAGGTAGCGTCTTCTTCACAGATTTACCAAATGATTTTCATATTGGTCATGAAAGTACGAATGGGAACAGCACAATAACCGAGTCTTGGATATTCTTCAACAAGCTGATACAATGATATTAAAAAATTAACATAACGAGTAGAAAATCCACACATCTCTCGAACATTCTTGTTCATCAAGCGTGTAAGAAATATTTTTGCATCTTGCAATAATTTTCCTTGCCTTAAGGAAACTTGATCGTTTTCTTTTTACAGGATAAAATTGCTTCATTCAGTTTTTCAAAAGTTGTATCAGTTCATGTTCATTTCTCGCAGTTTCATCAACTAACCCTTGGTAAGACAGATCCAAATGCTTCATGTCCATGAACTTGGTTAATATTTCTCTTGAAGTCTTGAAAAGTTTGAAAAACATCTTGTAGCATCTGGCTGTTGTCCATACTTGTTTCGAATGACGTTTAAAGCTGAAGCTATAGCTTAATATTGGCTAAAACTCATCACATGATAACTACATCAGCAGAAAAAATACATTAATCTACCGCTTTCGACCGGCTGAAACCAGTTCTAACGAAAGGAGCTGGCAAGGTTTACGTCATAAAGGAAAAAGGGGCTTTCCCTTTATTTTCTGAAAATAAAATACCTTGTAATGATTACAATATAGGCTTTTGTTTTGATTTCATGCATGACGCTCCATTGATTTCATTAGGGTCAAAGTGCGTGACGTGTTTTGTCCCCTCGAGTTTACTCTTTCAAATCTGACTTGGATGCTGCGGCAAGACGATTTATTTTTTTTTTGAAACTCTTCTTTGACTTCTTTGCGAAGCTCGCCTCTGAGTTTTTCAAGATCTGGAGCTTGAGTTTTCTTGTTTACTTTGGTGGCCTTTGTTTCACCAGAGCGTATCGCATTTTTCATTTCGTGATATCTTTCAAGCTCACGCAAGATGCTTGCGAACTCTGAATCGCTGACCCTATTGTCATTGAGAGCCTTTGAAACCAGCTCACAGACAGAATTTCGTTTAGCAAGGGCTAGTGTGTATATTTTATCGTGTTTCGTGATTTTTTTCTTGAGCCGCTTGTTAAACACAGTGAGGGTGGAGGCTGAAGCCCCTGAAATGGCGGCCAAACCGGCAAGAGCGGGACTGGCGACGAGCCCTACTCCAGTCAGAGCTGATGCAAGAGTTGCTGAAGATAAACCCGTAGAAACGAACCCGAACTTACTGCTATTCCGTGAACAATAGTGTGTGTTCGCTTGTATTTATTCGCAACTTGCCTATAGTGGTCAGCCTGTGACTCAAGTTCTCTTTGAATGTCAGAGATTTTCTTGAGTCTGAAGTCTTCACCGTTGGATAAGACTGGGTAAAGTGATTGAGTCTCGCTGTATTCAGGAGCTGATGGCAACACGTTAGCCGAGCTCATCGTTTGTATATATATATTTTTAATTTATCTCAAGTTCAAACTCTAGAGGCATGTTATTGAAGTCGAAAAGGTCATTGTTCGCATCCCTCACAGACAGAGTTATGCTGTTTACATAATCGCCAGACGAGACGTCACGCAAGATGTTCTGTTGTGTTGATTCATAGAAAACTTTCTCATAGATCAAATTCAGCGAAAACAGTCGAAGGCTTACCGTTGAACAGGTTTTGTTCTTTATCGACCAGATCACAGTGTATAAAGTAAGTGCTTGGAGCTTCGAATCTTCTACTGATCAAATGAGGGAGTGTTTTTGATGACTCGCAAAGAAATGTTACAAAACCTGGTGAAAGGGCTATTTCATGTTTCTCTCCTGGATTCAAAATCACCATAGCTCCACGAGCTGAATACAATTCCGTTTTAAGATTTATACCATAGTCTGCAAAATTATTCATTATAACTTTTGCTAAACTGCTAGGAGTGTAAAAACCAGGAATAACGCCAATCTTAGTGTATTTGCCTTCTGAGCCAAAGGGTCTTATGAATATTTCCTGATTTTGTTTCAAATTGTGCCACGAGTTGTAAATCGAACACGAGACGAGTCGGATGAAACTCGGTTTCTGAAGCGGGTGATCGAAGTAGATGGTGTGAGGGTTCGAAGGCGCGACGATTGTTAGCACCACCATTGTGTATATATAGTTTATATTATTTCTATTTCAAAAAATAAAGGTAAGCCATTAAAATCAAAAAGCTCTCCGTGTTCGCCCTTGACTGAAATTGTTAAACTGTTTACAAATTCACCAGACGATGTTTTAAGATATGCAGCATTATCTCTGTCCTCAGCGTACTCATACTTATTGTAGCTGTTCCAATCCCATGAGGCCACAATTTTCGCCATCCCCAAAATATCTGAAGGCTTTCCATTGAGTAAGGTTTGTTCTTTATCGATAAGATCACAGTGAACGTAATACATCGTTGGTGATGTAAGTTTTTAATGTATGTATCACTTTGTAATTTAGTACTTATACCGAGCAATTTAGCCAAATTAGGACTAAGTTCTACATCATTATGAAAATGTTTTTTCACATGTATTCTCGCATTGTGTTCATCGGTTACGATATGTACTTTTACTGGTTGATTCTTAAATAACTCATCTATCCAAGCCCTCAGAGTGTCTGGAGTGTAATGTCCTTCGGGTAATTTCAAGACAGTTCCTTTTTTATTTTCGCCAGTTGTATACCATGTTATTGTGCCGTCTCCTTCCAAATTATGCCACGAATTATAAAGCCAGAAAGCGATAAGCCGGATGAAACTCGGTTTCGGAAGCCGTCGATCGAAGTAGATTGTGTTAGGGTTCGAATGTGTGAAGATTCTTAACATAACCATGATTGTATATATAAATATATTTATATAATCATGTTTGGCAGACGCCCTGGTGGTTTTAATCCTGGTTCAAATCTCGGTCTAAACATTGGCGGCCACGATTACGGACCCCCGCCCCCGTTTTATAGTCCTCCTAATATCTATCAACACCCAACAACACAACCTGCAGTAAACCCGCAACTGGCTTGGATGAGAACGCCAGAAGCCGCAAAACTCTCTACAGCTGCCAAAGCGAAAGCTATCTCAGACTTCAAAAGGCGTTTCCCGCACGCTGATATGTCAAGATTCAAAACAGAAGTTTCTTTCGACGAAAAGCACAAAGCCTCAGCAGTAGTGCTTTTCCCAGAGGGGCAAGGCTCCTGGGCTATGCATACTGATATAGCCCGCAAGGATTGGTCTCAAGCCCTGAAAGACGCCCTTGGCTTAGAGTATACTAGTGGTTTCCCCTATCAGTTGACGTTGAACCGAAACGCACAAAAACTAATACCGGCTGTTGATTTCGCCACCTCAATCGACAAAGACATGATGATTGGCTCTGTCTTGAACGACGAAGCGCAAAAGATCTATGTCACGCCAACTGATTATTCACGACGAAATACAGAAACATTTTCAGAGACACACAGATTTCATTCAAAACCGCGAAATATGGGAGAAAGTGGCTCGGCAGCCCGCAAATGAGTTTCTGGCCACAACAACTAAACTTTGCTCTGTGGTGTGCAACAACCGGCTGCGGGATCTCGCGTGACCTTCTGTTTGATAAGAACTCTACTCTCTCCCTAACCCCCGCAGCTCCGGTCATTTTACAGGTTTCACGTCCATTTCACAACAAGACGTATACTCTACAAGCTGGGTGGGGAACAGAGCGTGAGTGCTTTGCCAGACGACCCTACATTCAATCAGAAAGACAACAAGTTCAACATCGACGCATACAAAAGGGTTTGTCAAGAGTTCGATGTAGACCCCAATTCTGACTTCCGTTTCACATACGGTAAGAATCACGGCCTTGGCAATGTGTACATTTGGGTCACATATGGGGGCCCCCTTTCTACTGATTACGACTATCCTGATCCCGATCTAGCCCTGTTTGATGACGAGCGCGTGACAAACAGAAAAGACCCAAACTATCGCGCAAACGGCATTTACTTCGTTCGCAACGACCAAGGCGCGGTTAGTCAGTTCGAGCACTTTGTACCGAATTATGCACAAGGGCTAACACAGCCAGGGCTTGCTCGTATGAATCAGTCAATCGAGGCCTTTGTGTACTGCATCCTGGGTGCACAAGCAAACACTCGCAGCAGCATTCTTGGGAATGGAGGCCGAGCGTTCGAAACGCAGAGAGTATTTCTCACGCTCTTAGAGGACGCCATAAGACTGAACGACATATCTAAAAGCGTACAACATTATCAGCAGGCCATCCAAGCAACGAAAGTGAGGCTAAACTTCGTTGTCGCCCCTGGGAGCTGGCTGATGCCGTCACGCATGGTTATCAACACAGAAAGCGTGGTGGGGTGCAATAACAATCTTATGCAGGCAACGCAAGGGATGAAGCTTGGTGTTAACAACGATGTCAATCTGACCACAAAAAAGCATCCCCTCACCCCATGGACGGTGGGCCGACAAAGATTAATCCACCAAACAGTCACCCATCGAACCCGATTCACAAACAGGCCACACAGGCACAGGGCATAGCTCCAAAAGACCCAAAACCAGCCACCAGCGCGCCAGCCCCAACACCAGCCACAACACCAGAACCAACGCCAGAGACTAAGATCGAGCCGCATCATGTAAACAAGGCGCTCATTGGTGTGGGTGCGCTTGCTTTGGCGGGCTTCGTTGTCTGGATGCGTTAACGCTTGCGTTTCAATGTCTTCTCTATCAAGAAGGCGACTACGGCAAGGATTAGCAGCCAGGCGTTCTTGCCAAGAAAGCTGATCACTTGACCGGCCGTGCGAAACACAAAGCTTATGATGGCCCCCAGCAGGCCTGGCAGAATGGAGGCAATCTTCTTCCCCAGCTCTTGCAAACCATTGCCAACGGCCTTACCAACTGTCTTTAACCCCTTTTGGAGGTTGCTAACGATAACACCGATTACTGTGCCCACAGCAGCCAAAACCCCCACCACGGTGAAGCCATATTTCTTGAAGGCCCTTTTCACTCTCTCGCGAAGTGAGAGTTTTTCCTCAAGGCGTTCTCTCTCGGCAGCAAGCTCTTCTCTTCTCTCGGTGTTTTCTTGCACTTACGTTCTAATTCGCTGCGCTCAAACGAACGTAAATCATTTTACCCTTCAATTCCCGTAATATCAATCACCAGACACAAAGTATGGTAGGATACGCAAGCGAATCCAGCACAGTTTTATTACATCATATACATGAAGTTACAGAAGGGAATGCATCTAAATAGGCTAATTACTATATCTTACAATTCTTCGTATACCTTAAATAATCTAACGGAAAAAGTAAATATATGTGTCCCGCAATATTACAATGCCGAATACTTAGTTACTTGTAACCTACTCTTAAGCCTTCCTTCGACATCCATGTCCCTAGCGGAATCGGACTTCCATCTCGGCCATGTATTATGAGTAGCCTTGCTACATCTCAACTCCACACATCATACGCTCCAATAGATTGATTTTGCTGCATTTCGGCCGGACGCCAACGGCGTTTACGAACATATTTACAATAATATGAGTACAACAATACAATTTAACGGTACGTGTAGTCAAAATCCATAAAATGAATATAATACAATGCTAATGGCGAACCAGAGCTGAGCAACCACTCACATACAAAGAAACTGCGGTTAAACGGAGGCCAGAAAAAACCTGTCACCCAAAAAACCCCTTTTGGGGAAAAATATGCGGCAGGAAATCTCGGTAGGATCCATGGCTCAAACTCTGTAGCCCATCCTACGAGGCCCTATATAAGTATTACACAATAAGTACAAAATGCGCCTAAGTTCTTACACAGTAAGAAAAATAAATAAATAAATACTGAAGCTGAATGTTGCAGGCCTAGAATGACTATTAACCACGTACGATACTTCGCTTATAACGAAGTTATGCTACCCACAATGCACTACAACAATAATGCCCGGCCCCTGCTGTTCCCGTGCCATAGAAATATCAAATTCTGTCTAACTCGTTGACTACGTTGCTCAAACGCCAGAAATTACATAATACACACCGCGGATGTAACACCACCAGATCCTTGGCTATGAAGGCCATAATCGTTGCGGGTTATAACCTAGGTGACTTAAGGCATCTCTGAGAACTTCCCTACATCTAGTGTAAGAGAACTTACCACTTCTAGGGTATAACTAGAGTTACTACGGTGAAACACGAGAGGTCTAAATAACGGGAGAGTACTACTATCGCCAATACCGGCTACATTTAAACACCTTCTTAAACACTCACAGGGTAGCTTTTAGAACCAGATGCACTAACAAAGACGTAGTTCCCTTCCCTATATATATCCGTCTTATTTTACACCAGCTCATAAATGTTTTAATAACACGCATGGAAGATGTGGCTGTACTATCTGCTCTGGACTTCAACATCGCCTCCAACACCTGATAAACACTCAGTGAAGCAAAATTGCGAAAACACTTCCATCCTTTGCTTGGAGAAAACGTCTGAAAAAGCAAGAGCATAACATACGAACGAAAACGAATAAACGAACTAGAAACAACACCCGAACACCCAGCCCCGTAATCATGAGCGCACAAAACTGCCAACAAGTTAAGTGCCGCCTCCTCCGAACAAGTCACTGCTACATAAATCGATAAGGCATTGTTTCAAGCCAGTGCCACATAAAGCAATGAATCCCTATTCGGCCAGTGCCACACAAATCAATGGATCCCTATTCGGCCAGTGCCACACAAATCAATGGATCATAGTCTAGGTCCCTGCCGCATATATTGAGAAATCATTATCTAGGCCCGTGCCCGTGCGATATATAAATTTCACTAATAAATTACGCAGTAAACTCCAATCCATATTCGGCCAGTGCCACACAAATCAATGGATCCCCATTCGGCCAGTGCCACACAAATCAATGGATCATAGTCTAGGTCCCTGCCGCATATATTGAGAAATCATTATCTAGGCCCGTGCCCGTGCAATATATAAATTTCACTAATAAATTACACAGTAAACTCCAATCCATATTCGGCCAGTGTCACACAAATCAATAGATCGTAGTCTGGGCCCGTGCCGAGAAATCATTATCTAGGCCCGTGCCCCGTGCCATATATAAATTTCGCTCATAATAAATTACGCGGTAAACTCCAATCCATATTCGGCCAGTGCCGCACAAATCAATAGATCGTAGTCTGGGCCCGTGCCGCATATATCGAGCAATCATTATCTAGGCCCGTGCCCGTACAACATATAAATTCTACTAATAAATTACGCAGTAAATTCCATTCTTAGGGCGACAATATCTCCTGTGAATTGATCTGACCCTAAAAGCGAATGAGAGTTTCTCCCGCGCGTTAAAACCTCCTTCCCGATATGAATACCGTGGGCCACGAGATAACTATTATATTTATATGCATAATTAATGAGCAGTAATGAGCCGAAGACCAACGAGTACAACAAGTGTGCGAACAGCATACTGACATTCCATATAATGTAATACCCGCGGAATAATACCAACAGGGGGAAACACCCGACAATTCTCACCGCGGAGATGCTAAACGAAAAGATCGACATCCGCAGTGTATGGGTTTCATCACCGTGAATAGAACTTAGGGAGTTTGTGATTGTAATAGTTGGTAAGACAATTGACACTATAGGGCCCCCACCGATGCTCAAGAGGTAGAAAAAACGCATGCAATTTGCCAATCATCTATATCAATTAGCCGACTAATATAACCCAACTTGCTGATTAACAGTAGGAGGGAACCATAGGACCTCCAAATAGATATACAATCGAATGCAAATGTTAAAAATACTCCGGGCCATCTTGCGAAACTCCAATTTCGTGCTGCCCCCTTCAACGATTTTAGCAGCCGCTTGGCTATCAGTAAACCACTAACATGCGATCCTTGGAGCACTCAAGGCAAAAGATTGCAATGAAAATTCAATAATGGACAACTCCCTCCACGTGGCACTTGAAAACGCTCGTCCTGCGTCCACGTTTTGTGACACACAAATTCATTGTTTGGGTCAACAAATGCACCACCCTCAGTAGCACTGGCATCTGAATATACAAAATAAATATTATCTTTACTTACAAAGCAATATCTGCTATTGATATTAACCAGCTTCTCCTTCAAAATATAATTCCTCTTTGCAGTAAGCATCAAGGCAGAAATTTGGAATCCCACTTATCTCGACACAAAATAGACATGATGCAATGACTGGTCGTTATCCTACCAAAGTTGCCCACTGCTGATGCCGTAGAAATAATTTGATTGATGAAGGAAGCTTAGTCTCTAGCGGAAAACTTTAAATCAGTGAGAATTACACGTTCTATTATTGAGAATTACTAATTATTAATTAATCAGTGAGAATTACACGGTCGTTATTGACTATGGTATCAATAATCTTTGTAATTCTTCTACCTACAATTTTAAAGTACCCAATAGGGAATTCAAGGTTATGCCTAACCAGTCCAATATTTGAATGGGGTCCCATACCGGTTTCTCGTCATAAATTACAAAACCTGCATTACATATAAATCCTGCTTTACAGCCAGGGCCTTAACGCGGCAACCTTCAGTATACTGGACTGTCGCCGACCGTCGTCCAAGAAAATGGCTATGTAGATCCCCTGTATACTCCAGTGTTTCTCTAAAGGTTTAAAACCTTTGTAAATATACGAGGAGCTGTTGAACGCCCAAACGGAAGAACGGTAAAATATAATATATATCATTATAGGACTCAGGATCTCGCCAGGAAAATCCCAGATAGGGTTGGTGTTCTTGTGAGATATCGATATGGCGATAGCCATTTTTTAAATCGAAAGAGAACATGCACGAACCTTGGTAAAATAAGCGATAGCGACTTCCCAATCTTCATATTTGACCCTGTGTTTACTTAACGTCCTATTAACGTGGTATAAATCCAGAATTAGCCTCTTTCGCCCCATGGCTATATAGATACTGACAAGGGATAAACAACTAAAGGTTGCTGATCAACCTGCGAATTTGCATTTGACCAGAATTAGCTAGCTCAATGATGGCTTGATTCACAAATTCAGCATGCAGTAGCGCGGAACTATGTTTTTTAGTTTTTCAGACAATGGGAATCTAGTAAACGGTAATTTATTGCCTTTGCCAATGGCTGTCAAAATAAAAATCGGAGCACCAATAGATCTCCAAAACCCTAGATTTTTCTTTAGACTACCCTTAACACCTCAAACCTGTCCGCTTCCGAATTCATATTTCTTCATCACATCCTCTACCTGTGCCAAGCCCTCTTCGCCGCTTTGATTGAAACTGAAGTGATTCGCTTTCAACCGGCTTGTTTTATTAGCGTCCAGGGTATGTATTGCAGCTAAGGGACCGGTAACCTCCTTGCCAAGACACGAGTTTGCAGTCCTTAGCCCAAAGTCCAAGTCTTCCGCATTTGTAGCAACGGAAGTTGCCGCCAGTAGCGTCTCTACGGCCTACAAAATAAAGCGAAACATAAACCTGGGGGGGGGGGGGGGGGTAAAGGGATGTGTAAACTGTGTGGAACCGCAAGCGTGAATGAAATTCATGAATAGGCCAAGGTCTATAAGTACTAGAAAGCTGACCAATAGGATGTGTGTAATACACAATAGAGGGTGCGGCAGGTGATAAAGCTAAACAAGTAGCATAAATTACTTGGAATACCAGCGGAAAATACATTTACGTTCTAATTCGCTGCGCTCAAACGAACGTAAATCATTTTACCCTTCAATTCCCGTAATATCAATCACCAGACACAAAGTATGGTAGGATACGCAAGCGAATCCAGCACATATGAATTCACAAAGTAAAATGAAAGGCGCTTTTTCTTACCACGAGAAAGCTGATTGTCAGCGCGCGTAGAAAAACTTGCTTTCTTTCCGCGGTCGCTCGCACGTTGATCTCTCTGTCGCCTTTTACGACTCGCCGCTTCTCTGGCCTTCTTAAGCCGCTATTCATCTTCTGAGCCCGATGCCAGTTCGTTTGACTCGTATTCCGCTACCACTTGCCAACCGTCCTTACTTTTAACTGCGACCTTTATCAGCTTCTGCCGTTTGTAGATACGCTGCCTGGCTTCTTGGGAAAGAGTCTTTATACAAGCCAAATTAGGCTCCCCGCGTTCGCTCTCGATTTGAATACTTTCAAGGATGGAGTCTAATTCAGTGTTCAGCTCGAACGCCCTTGTACTTCAACTGCACTATTTCTTTATCCATCCTACTCTTTTGAACGACCTGCTTCTCTTTATCTTCCAATTTCTGCTCGAGATAGCCCTCTAACGTGGAAAATACTTGATCAACATTTCGCGAGTTGCCTCCGCGTTCGTCGCTCGTTTGGCCTGTTTCTGCCGGAACGGAAGATCCCTCAGATTGCCTCTGATCGCTAGGCATTAGTCCGAAGATGGGGTAAAGGGATGTGTAAACTGTGTGGAACCGCAAGCGTGAATGAAATTCATGAATAGGCCAAGGTCTATAAGTACTAGAAAGCTGACCAATAGGATGTGTGTAATACACAAAAGAGGGTGCGGCAGGTGATAAAGCTAAACAAGTAGCATAAATTACTTGGAATACCAGCGGAAAATACATTTTCTCCCTGGCTTGTTCACGGGTGGAGGGCTCTTCGTTTTCATCATTCGCAACTCTCAGGTCTTCTTGGATGTTTCTTTTAACCACTTCTAATTCTTTATCCAGTTCCTCCAGTGCTTGTTGCGCTTCAGCGTTATTTGGCCCAAGAACATTTTTTATTTCTTGTGACATCTTGGTGTTAAATGTTTTTTGGGTATCCCCCCTTGCCAAAGTGTACACAGGGTACCATTTGTCTTTACCCAGCTTTCTAACCTCGAGGATAGCCCCTCCTGACCTGTTTGTTTCCCTGTACCGAGCTTCAAGTTTAGAGGTATCCACAAGGGGAAATTCGTTTGCAATCTCCCTCATTGCAAACTCCTCTCTCATGGTCATTATTCGCCCTGAAGGGGTCCCCTCAATGAAAGAGGTTTCCTCAGCGTGTGAACCGCGTTCTGGGGGGCGATTCATTGTTGTCATCGGATAGGGAGTGTAGTTTCGTCATCATCATCATCACGATCATCAGTGTGCTCCATAAGAGGATCTCTGTCTTCATAACCACCACCTTCTTCTGCCATGATGTATATAAATATAAAGTTATATATATATATATATATATATATATATATATATATATATATATATTGGCCGTGCAACCCAACCTCCATCCAACGAACGCAGAGAAGATTCTTGGTGCTATGAAAGCAGAGCGCACCGTAAAGCGCATCACATTTGAAAGCCCTACAGCCAACCCTGGCGAGACCCTATACGTTTCGGTGCCCAAGCTCAACGAACATGAGGTTATCGTGTCGAGCTCGCTTGCCTTGATCTTTAACATCGACCTTGCCGGCGGCCACGCAAACAACTATCTTGTACAAAATGTCTCCAGAGCACTAGTTGACAGGCTCGTCAAGGGTTCGGATACAAGCAAGCTTGTCTACAAGTTGACAAATATCCAGCTTGAGTACGAGACAATCCGAAGTAAGCAGCTGGCTGACGAGGCAACAAGTGTATACTCTAGCGGAAAGGAGTTTGCCTACGACCATATCATGCGAGAGGAAGTGGTCCCCTTCTCGAAGGGTTCAGACGCACGGCTGAACCTCAGGGTGAACCCGCAGCGCAGGTCACTGAAAGCCATCCTTCTGCTATTCATCGAACCCTACACAGCAGGAGCCAGGGACTCAGAAAAATACTTCAACCCAGACATCACCAAAGTTAATGTCACCATAAACGGCTCCCCCAACAGGATTTACAACGAAGGCATCAACGGGACCGACATGTGGCGTGAGGTCAGTCGCCTCTTTAAAAAGAGGGGTGATGGCAGGCCCAACATGAATCTAACCAAATATCTCAAGGGCAATAAGTTCGGCCTCCTTATAGACCTTAGATCACTGGCTGATATGACCCTACATGGCAACGGCCAACGCCTCGTCAACACAAAGGATGGCGTACATCTTGAGATCGAAAGGACAACCTCCGGCTCGGGAAACGTGCACTGCCACATCTACACGATCAGCGACTCACAAATGAACATCATGGACAGGCAGCTGCAGGCGGTTCAGTATTAAACACACAAAAATATAGATGGACCCACGAAAGTTGCCCTTCAATGCCCTAATTATCGGACCGACTAACTCTGGCAAAACACAATATCTTCTGAATCAGCTGCGCGGCCCCTTCAGGGGCAAGTTTGACTATATTGTTCTCTTCTGCCCAACATTTGTCCACAACAAGACATATAATGGCTTCGTGGACAAGGAGCCACGCATTTTCGTGATAGACTGTCAGCAGCATGAGATTGAAGCATGGTTAACTTTAGCCAGTTATTTCTTCGACGGGACAAACACACTCTTTGTGCTCGATGACTGTGCTGCTTCTAAGGATGTGAAAGGTCGCACGAGTCAACTTGTGAAACTAGGCTTCAGTGCTCGCACAGCGGCTTGTCAGTGTGGGTGCTAACCCAACAGTTAACCAGCATTGCGAAACCCTTTAGGGAAAACGTTGCAGCGATTGTGCTTTTTTACACCCCATCAAGCAAAACAACGAAGGCCATCTTCGATGACTATGCCGGCGAGCTTGAACATCAAGAGTACAAAGAGTTGATTGCAAAATTAAAGGGACACAAGTTTTCTCACCTAGTCTTCTCTCTGCGGCAGCCATATGGGGTTGAAGTGAAAATGTGAAAACATATATATACGCTGAATCATGAACACCTCAACCAGTATCCACAAGCTCACGGTCTTTTCACAGCTTCTGGGTGAATTGCAGAATCATGCGGAGGAGATGCAAATACAGATAATCAAAACCGCTGACGCGGACGATCTGCGTCTCATGCTTCTTAACCGCTATCCTTTGAAAGTCACTGTGTGCCCAGCCACCATGACGGGGCTTATACGTGAGGTTGAAAGTCTTTTGCCCGACATCAAGAGAATAATTGAAAAATAAATACATAATATATACGCAATGGCAACAAACCTCCCAGAAGACGAGGCCTTGATGAATGCATTCATGCAGCAGCTAGGGGTAGAGCCTGATAGCTCATTGCCATCAGCGATTCCTGAACTCTTAACAGGTAATGACACTCCAGCTCAACGCGAGAAACTGGCAGTACTTGTTTCAACCGGCAAATCAAAAGAGGCCATCGGTGCCCAGCTCACACACGAGCAGGTGAAGCGCCTGACGGATAAAGAGGTTGAAAAGTACTACAAAAGGTATGAAGCCTATGTCGGCAACAAGACGACCGAGTCTCTGATTGACAGCGTTATAATGTTCGCAACCAAAGGCATCGGCATGGTTGTAGATATTGACGACGTGAAGGAGTTGCAGAAAGAACTCAAAAACGACTACATGATTAACCATGAGCTGTCAACTCTTCGAGGAAACATTGCACTGCGATGTAGGCGCTTCTTGGCCTTGGCCAATGCTGTTTTGATCACTACAAAACACATCGACTTCAAAAAGGATCCAGAAGAGTAGCCCCCCCCCAACCTTCTCCACCTGTACACCCAAGCAGAGATGGGGAAAGTTATCCACTCGAGGGTTTTGATGAAGTTGACACATGTTTTGATGAAGTTGTTGACACATAATCTGGGAACCTGCCAGAAACCTGACAGAAACCACGAAGGTTTGAAATAAAAGTATACATATATACACATGATGGCTCAACCACTCGAGACGGTGCCTGAAAAAAACAGCCGCACCCGCAACCACAACCAACACGCACGTTACCTCTGATACCCCAAAGACTGCTCCAGCCAAAAACCCTGGTCGTGTTGCTTCTGGCAAAAGGCTTGCTGAACGCAATCGCCTGGCAAGAGAGGCAAAAAAACAAGCGCAAGCTGCTAAAGCAACAAATGAGCATGCCCCAAACTCAGCACCCCAAAACTCGACAAATGAAGAAGCTAGCAGCAACTCTGGTTTCTGGATTATAACGGTTGTCGGCGTAATTATATCCGCTTGCGGCGTCTATTACCAACGCGAGGCCATTATGAATACACTTAGCCGCAAAGCCCCGACCCCAGCTCCTGCGCCGGCAGTGGTGAATGAAGTTCAAGCTCCCCCACCACCGAGACGAAGAATTCGCGAGATGGAGTAAAAAAATCTTATATATACACCATGTCTGACAACAAGCTCGTGAAAGCTGTTCTTGATGCGGCCACAATAACTGGCCTTGTCGCAAGTATTGGCTGGGTTGGCAAAAAGGTCGTCAAGGAAAATCTCACGGCCGACCCCAGCTCGAATCTCATGAACTATGTGAAGTTCACTGCCGTCATGGCTGGGAGCATAGCTCTCAAGAAATACCTCGAGGACCATAAGATCCTCCCTGCCTCAATGTAAATCATATATATAGCAATGGCCTCAATCGCTATTATGGTTGGTGGAGCAATTTTGAATGCCGCTGCTTTCACGGGTGGCAATTATCTCGCAAAATATCTTTCCGGCGACAACGGAAAAGCCGCTCTGGAAGAGAAGACCAGACACGACAAGGCGTTAGAGGCCTATCAAGAGGCCTACGCTAAATATCAGAAAGACCGCACAAAGCTTCTCGACTGGATTGCCAGCAATGATCGGATCAAAGATCAAGCGAAACACAACTTTCAAGACACTGAACAAGCTCTGGTGCTCTACAACCAAACACATCGGGAGCAGCAAATAACACTCCCCAAAGAGCCCGAGTTCTCTGACTTCTATAAACCAGGCCCACAACAGAAACAAGGCGAACTCTTGTTTATCGGCACTGGTGCCCTCGCCCTTGGATATGCAGCGTTTCGCTTTCTGTAAAACACATATGTATATGGAGGCGAAACTCTCAAAGATCTATTACAGCCCCAAAGGCTACTGGAAAGGCTTTGCTGCTGTCAAAAAGCTAGCTGCAGCAGCCAAGGTCTCTGAAGAGGTGGCAAAGAAATGGCTCGTCAAACAAGCCCTTTGGCAAGTATATCTTCCTGCACCACGCCACATCCCTCGCCCTAAGTTTGATGTTCAAACTCCTAATGCAGTGCATCAAGCGGGTCTACTTTTTTTGCCACACGACAAACTGCCCCACGGGCGAAAGATTTACAAATATGCTTTGACAGTTGTTGATGTAGCAAGCCGTTACAAAGCCGCAGAGCCCTTGACTTCGAAAGAGTCTGATGAAGTTTCGAAGGCGTTGGCTCGGGTTTATAGGCGCGGGCCTTTGAAATGGCCACAACTGTTGCAAGTCGACCCGGGGACAGAGTTTATGGGAGCTGTGACTAAAGAGACTGGGGCCCATAAAACAACCATTCGTCGTGGACGCGTTGATATCCACAGAGACCAAGGGATTGTTGAAAGATTTAACAGAACCCTGGCTGAAAGATTGTTTGGTTACCAGTACGCAGTTGAAATGAATCTGCCCTCTGGTCGGTCGACTGCTTGGGTTAAAAGATTGCCAGATGTTGTCTCTGCCTTGAACAATGAAGCAACCAGATTGACCGGTAAGAAGCCCGCTCAAGCAATCAAAGAGAAAGCCACCTCAGCCAAGCCCGCAACCCCATATGCTAGACCTGTGGGTGAGAAGGAAAAGAAGCTCCCTCCTAGGGTTAATTTGCGATATCTGTATTACCCCGGTGAGCTTGAGGGGGTAGTCGACGAGCGACGGATCCGATCTGGTCTTTGAAGGTCTACAATATCGAGAAGGTTGTCACCAAGCCAGATGCGCCTGTCGTGTATTATCTATACGACGGCCCCAAGAGGGGGTTTGTGCGTGAGGAGTTGATGGTTGTGCGGCCGGGCACTCAGTTGCCTCCGATGTCTTTGTGACCATATGCAAGCGTATGGACGCCATCGTCTTTTATCCAGCGCTTTGAATCAAAGGGCGAGAGCGTTGTCTTGTTTAGATGAACGCCATAGATCTGGTGATTCACGCTTCGAAGCATGTCCATCCCGTGTTTGAAGGTCTCCTTTCTGAAGAGGGCGTCTTTGTAGTTCTGGTGTGTGATCTCCTTCTTCGTCACAGCCTTGGTGGTGCCCTTCGCCTTCTTGATGTTCTTCTGACTGCCAAGCATGATTGAGTACATCTTTGAGCGCAGGCAGATCACTTCAGAGATGGGGACGCCCGCGCACTCGTCCTTCATCTTGCCGATGACCTTCTTGTTTAGCTGGCTGTGAAGAAAGTGGTCTTTCGGGTAGTCGCTTGTGTCGTAGAGTTCATCTAGACGATTCTCCATGTCCTTGTAGACATCCTCTGTCTTGATCTCTAGAAGCAGACTGTCTGTGTCTGTGTAAAGTAGGTCTACGCGCGGACCGTACTTAAACTTGAGGTACTTATAGTAGAAGTCGTACATCAGAGTCTTAGAAAGATCAAGGATGCACATGCCGGTGTAGACTGGGCGTTTGAGTAAGATTTTGTTCTTGTGCATTTGAATCCCTGCAAGATTTTCACCAAAGACTGTTGCTCTGGCGAACAGTGGGCTTGAGATAAGCTTTCTCAACTTGTCTGTCTCATTAGCGCGAACAAGCCTCATATCAATGCGCTTTCTGAGGTTCTCCATGGTCTTGCCAAAGACAGAGTTGTTCATCAGCTTGAAGAAGTTCTTTTCGAACTCAGAAGTGGCTTGCTTTCTGAGTTCTGTGTTCAGCCTTATGTAAGGCTCCATCCAAGGCTTCTGCTCGAATTTGAGGATTCGATGAATCTTTTTCAACTTCATGCCTGGCTCTAGGTAAAGCTGAAGATTCCTGTAGTGTAGAACATATCTGTCTTTGTCCTTGAGGGTTAAGAGCAACTTCTCTGTCTTATCCTCTGCATGCCCCTGTATCAATGCCCTTTGATAAGGAGACATCCACGACTTTGCGACTCTATGCTTCTCTGGTGCTAGAGGATAGGCATTGTGTTCATCGTGCAACTCCTCGGGGTATTCTAGATCAACCTCAAGGATGTAGCCAATCTTTCTGTTTGGGGACCACTTCCTAATTTGGTGTTGTGTTGGGTACACTAGGCACCATTGAAAGTTGCCAACAGGTAGTGGTTGACTCATAGCCCAACCGTAAAGATTGTTTGCATCGAAGTACATGATGTAGCTTGTTTCTTGATCTGGGTTGTGGTCATCAAGAAAAGGGTTGTTCGCTTTGCAGAAGCGCCTGCTCTCCATTGAAATGCCGCCACGCATGCCCTTTTCGACAAAGAGGTGCATGTTTATGTCTGTGAGCTGTTCTAGGTTGATTCCTGTGTATTTCAAAAGAGCGTCCCAGCTGAGGCCCGGGGCTGTATAGTAATGCGCAGGGTCAAGTTTGTAGTGCTTGAGGCATGTTTTTCTGAAGTTCTCGAAGACATCTGCAAGGAGGAGTACATCTGTCTCTAGGTAGAGATCGTGGTACTCACCGAGGTCTTTACATTCGAACGCCTCCCACACTTTCTGCGCATGAGTGTAGTCTTTGTCGCTGATGTGCTCCTTTTTGAGCTCGCTATAGAACGCGCTCTTCTCTGGGAGTGACTTCTCATCAAACCGCCTCCAAGAGTCCATGTACTCGTATGGATAGTTTCCTTTTTGCAGAAGGAGCTTGAGTTTATTAGGGTCCTTTTGATGGTTTGCCATGATTGTAAAGGACTCTGGTTCGTTTGATTTAACCAGATTATCGAGACTCGACTGCATGAACTGCAAGCTGTCGATAAACCTTAAGTTGCCAAGAGAGAAAGAAATGTACTTCTCCATATTTGTCGGGATGCATTTCAGATCAGATTGTTCTTCAGCTATGCCGCTCATGATATGATGTGCATCGTAGCCCTTCAAGTTGTGAAAGACAACAGGGATTGTAACAGTTTCCCGGGTTGATTCTGAAGTGATTTATATTGCAAGCTTTGTGAGCAGCGCCTCGATACTTGCCTGTTATGTGGCAGTGATCTCTAACAGCGTCTCTCATGAAGTCTCGTACGAGAGATTCTCCGCAGAATAGGCAATCAACTTGCTTAAAGATGGACTTTGTTTTTTGTTGCCTTTTGTTACTTGGGCCTATGAAGGGGGACACCTCCAAACACCCTGTTTCTTCGTTTTGGATGTAGGTTTTAAATGCATTGGTGTAGCATTTGTTGGTTTTGTGATGAACAAGACCGACGTACGCTCCCGTGTTCGGATCGTAGAGATCGATAGAGTCGTTGAAGTTCTCTTTGTAGAGATCCTCATTACAGATGCTGCAGTAATTTGTGTTGTTGAAATCTGCCCAGTCTGCTCTTGTCATTGATAAGGGCTTCTTGTGATGAAGTTCGTCTCTTATCTTCCTCTCTAACAATTGTATGTAATGTAGAAACCCCTCAACCGCGTCCTCACCTCTGTATAAGTATGGGCCTTTTGTTTTGAGATCAGAGCGAACAGCCATCATAGAGAACCCGCATGGCGTATGTAGTGATGTTTTGGTTGTGCTGCTTTCTTCTGGGTCTGGCTTGCACGTGTCGATTTTTGTAACGAGACTTTCGAAGTCAGCGTAGATAACGTAAGGCACTTTCATCTGGTTCTGGTAGTTCTCGAAACGAAGGATGTTTTCACCATCTTTAGGCATTTCAGTTCGAACCGGCCTGCCTTTGATACCTCTGCAGTCAGTCAGATGTTTGTTGAGAACATCTTGCGATGAAAACCCTTGAAGGCATAGTTCGCAGAAATGAATCTTTCGGCCTGCCTCATAATTGCTATGAAGAAGCCTGCTTAGGCTTTTTATGTAGCAGTAGTGTGTGTTATTTTCATTGGTTATCAGCATCAGGTTGATTCGTCTTATCTCAGGATCTTCTACTTCACTAATTCTAAAGACTGTTGTGTTGCCGTTATGCCAGCCAAAGACGTTTATTGCGAGGTTATTGAGTTTTTCTACTTCAGAGATTTGATGCAAGGGTGTAGGGAAAGAGATGTTAGTGAAGTTTAAGCCATCCTCTGTCGGATACTTCTTTGGTCTGTCTGAATGCTTCGTATCTCGAGTGGGGAACAGCGCAGATCGCAAAGCCCATCGAAAGCATTGATTATCTGTGTTTTTGATGTTTATGATGGCCTGTTTTGCTTTGAGCTTTGGAGGAAGAGGGATATAATAGCCGCCTCTGATAGCTTGATATCTTGCAACATCAAGAAAGACGTACTCAACTCTGTCGATAACCCAGCCTGAACCCATGTTTACCCATCTGGCTACTTCTTCCTTGTTTGAGTTGATAACAGCTTGCAGTTGTCCGTTGACTGCTGTTTGATAAAAGTGTGTTATTATGAGAGGATCCCCTTGCTCAAAGAAGTGTGTGATTCTTTGTGTCCCGTCGGCTCCTTCCTTTGAAAAGTGAACTAAGAATGTAAAATTCACTTTGATGGGGCCAAGGACTGTAATCTCTCTAACTATAGTTCGAACTATAGCGGGTTTGTTCTCTTGATAAGACAAATCGAGATCATGTATTGGATAATCGACAGGAACAGTCATTTTATAGCTGTGAAGCCAGTCATGCCAACCCTGAGGTCTCCGAACGAAGCGAAGTGGTGCATCCATGGGGGTGTATATACAAAGGGATTTACATTTCTTCAATTGACAGCACCGACCCCCAGTTCACACAGGAGGCGTTAAATCATGCAATCTAACCCTTATTTGAAGTGGGGCCGTAACGCAAAGGCATCGTTAAGTGGGGTCGTATAGAATTGATAACTATGTAGTATAGGGAGTGGGTGCATCCGGCCCCACCTCCAAAGGCCCGAATAACCGCTTATTTTGGGAACTCCCGCACGTCCGGGTTATCTGGCCCCCAGGGCGAATGTAATAAGCCTTGGGGGCCCGCTAACTCGGGCGTTCGGGAGTTCCCAAAATAAGCGGTTTTTCGGGCCTTTGGAGGTGGGGCCGGATCACCCACTCCCTATACTACTGTATCGAACTTCTCGATAACTAGAACTAAAGTCAGTTTAATTTCCCCTTCTTCACTCTTTTACAATTATTCGTTAACTGTTTTAAGTTTCCTCTATGTTATGAGTTATGAAGATTCTAAAAACTCACGCTAAAATACGGGTGCCGTTGAAACACTGAAATCCACCGGCACCATGTTATTGAAGGTAAATGGAAATAGGAGGCTGTGAAATATATGAACACTGATAAATTACATAGGACTTCCACCATACCATCGGATTTCATCGAAACTTACAACTTTCACCGATGATGACCCTTCTTTACTATTTAAAGCTTAAACTACATACTTATCAAACACCATGTCATTGAAAAAGGGAGACTCTAGACACCAGTGCAACAATCATGTAACCCTTTAAAAGTCGTGTAAATGAAAGTATCGAGACTGATAAATCCTCCAAGGTGCGGGATTGCAGAAAATTGGAATATACTAATTTGCATCTCATTGAATAAGAATAGAGCTCATTGTCCCAATGCCTCGTTCTAAAAAGAATTGAAAAGAATAGAACCAATTTTCCACAATCCCGCACCTCACTCAAAATGATGTCGCGCATGTGATGCGTTACGCGTGACACGCGTCAGAACTCTCATGTAAAACAAGTCCGGTCCCCTTATTGAAATTGTTCCAGCATTGATAAAGTCAAAAATGATATAATCAAATAGTCCAAATTTAAATTTCAAAGAAAGATTCGTAAAAGTTGCGTAGTCTATTCCAGATGTTCAGGCTATGTCTACACTATACCGGATAGCTCTTGCGCCGGCACGAAAACCATACCGGATAGGCCTTTCGTTCACACATGAAACGCTAGCTTCGGAACGATTTTTGTTCCGGAGCGCCGCTGCGACGCGGCGCTCGTGAAAGTGAATCGTCACATATCGGATAGATTCTCGTGCCACTCTCTGGGACAGTGTGAACAGGCAATCGAACCGAACCGTAGTGGAAGCCAACAACTAGGAGCGAGGATTGAAACCCACTGAAAAAGAAGTAAATATCCAGTTCTGGGTCGAGTCTGTTTACACCAGGCCGGAGTATTTTTCATGTCGACATGATAAGCTATCCGGTATAGTGTAGACATGGCCTCAGTTTCAGTGGATTGAGTAAATGGGTATCCCGCGAGCACCTGAAAATGTTTTACCCTTTATGAGGATCCTGGGGAAATATAACAATAAATTTTTCAGTTATTCTAGGAGCGAAATAACATAAGCAGAAGCTGGATTCTCCTCAGTGACTCCTTGGAAACGGGGAGGTTATAAATTCTCCAAAATCTTTCCGGTAATACATGCAGCTCGGGCGTATGAAAGGGTACAATCTATGTCCCTATAAATGACGCATCTACCGCTGAATAATGAAGGCCGCTGACCCGAAGGCGGCGAAGGCGGGATATTTTCAACGGTCGAGTTTGACTTCAGGCGAGGCTTCGGGCCTTAAAACGGCTTTATTCAGTGGAAATATCAATACAAAACGCCTTAAAAGAATGAAGAAGAACCCACGCATCTTTGCAGGTATGTTTGAATCTACATGAATCTACATGTAAGCAGATGTAAGTTAAGCTTAACTCAAATGTGACAATGTTTGTTCAAATTCAATTGATTTTCGAAAGCTACATGTAAATACTCAAATCAGTTTAGTTTCACAAAATGGTGGGATATATTTCACTTTAAACTGCCACAACTTGATAGAAAATGAATCGAAAAGGATCAGTTTTGAGAAATGTACATTAGGGTATATTTTATAGAGAGTTACAAGAACACAGGTCAATCAATACATGAACACACGTTAATATTTACATGTACGTTTATACCTGCAAAGCTTTTCAATACGTGAAGGGGCCCTGTTCTCATGGCAGTTGCCTTTACCTGGAAATGCCTTGAACGTTTCAAACTGTCCAATGATACTGTACATTTAAATACAGTTTTGTATTAAGCGCACATGTATAACTCTGAGAAATATTAAGTATTTAAAACAACAGCATTAAAGAGATGGTTTCACGGTTTGGCGAATGTACACAGATTAAAATGCTTTATTTGCTTTCTTACCAATTTTATCGGTTAAAAAACCACTCACATTTACTTCAATAATGACATACTATAATTAGTCCAAACAAAGTGAAGGATGACAAAAATTCACAGAAAATTTCAATGGATTAACCGACAAAGTCAACACTGAATAAAACCTTTGACCGGAAGGATTTATTCTAGGTTCTGGTGGCTTTCATGGCTCACATGGGTACAGTATGTATGTGTAATCATCCATTCAATCAGCTGACTGACTGTGGCATTTTCATGGGCAAATTTCCCACCAGAGTTATCTATTCACTTCTGATTGGTGTAAACAATGAAGTTAAATGGGTTACATCACAGCTTGCACATGCGCCGAACCATGAAACCCTCCCTTTAAGTATAAATTAAGCTTAAATATGCAGATTGTATTGTGACTGGTCAGTATCAATAGAGGTTATATTTCAGCAAAAAGTTGTGTAATGCAGCTTTGTATTTTTACAAATCAGGTGAGAAAAAATAAAAACTGATGAGTAAAAATGCCCAGCCCCATTACACAACTTTCCACTGATTAAATTGTTTGTTGTACATGTACATGTTGTTTTTTATATAGTTCACCTATCATTACTACAACAATCATCTTTCCCACATCTATTTTTTTGAATTTTTTTTTAATGTTTTCCCTTTCCTTTATGGGCAGCCTGTACTCTCTCTATATTTAACAGTAGTTTTTATATAATGTAAATCAATGTGGAGTACAAGTAAAGTTGTTGTTGTTTGTTGTTGTTAGCCTATTGTCAGACAAGTGTAATAACACGGCATATTTGACTTGTTCTGTTGCTTATTTGTGCCGTCAAATGCTATGTTGTGTAATATATAAAAGTCATTATAGCTACTTTAGATTTTGGACTCCAGACAGTATAAAATGCTGACTACATTAATATACAGTTGTAAGACCAAAACTATTTCTTAGTGCCTACAGTGGTGTGCAGCTGTGTGCTGACTATCTCTGAGTACCTATGTCTGATAGGTACTCCATACAATTCATTTTCATAACATTACAGATTAAAGATGTGAAGATGTTCACAGTTATCCTGTGTGATTGTGGAAAATAGAATACTGTCAGAAAGAAGAAAATATGAGACATCTGAGTAGACTCGAAGGCTCAGAAGGACAGTTTTGCAGCAGATTGTCATAAATTAGGATGAAGTGACAGTTTTGGTCTTAGTCTGCATTTTATACCCAGTCAGCAGACTACACTTGATACTAATATGCACTTATGCCAGTCTGCAATCTTCAGTCTGAATTTTATAACATCCAAGATTGTAACTTGGTTGATCACTTAAAGACAGTAACCTTACATAAAAAACCCTGTTGGTCTAGATGAGTGGGATTGACACTTTGTACATTGTACTATGGAGTATTAAAGTTAAAAAATATTGGTCACCTCTTTCTGCACATTCTAAAATAATGTTTATACACTGTAATTGTGAATGGATTGCATCATTCTTTTTAAACTCCCAATGTGAAATCAAATATTCTAATCAGTTAAAAGCAACATATGTTGAGTAATAAATAAACAAATGTACATGTAACTGTGGAGAGAGATGAGGGTGTTTTTCTAACACATGTACAGTGGTGTAGGTTTACATAACAGTGTAACTTGAAAATTTAAGTATCAGTATAAAGTGCAAGCTAGGCAATTTTGGGCTCACAGAAATTCTCTTTACACTATTATTATTTGTATTGTTGTTCGTAGTATTTTAGAGTGTGAATATGCACCAAGACAAAAGCAAAATAATATTTATATAAGAGCTGTACATTGTTCTGTCTTGAAACTAAAAGGTACATGTACACTATAAGGAGGATATTATACCATCATTCCAGCATCCAGCATGCTTTGGGTAAAATTCCTGTGAATAACTTCTGATTAGAGTATGAAATAAATGAAATAAAACTGAATGATTAATGCTCATACCATAGAATATTCAGAATTGTGAGAAAAGCGAAGGTCGATTTTGAACTAAAAATCAAAGGGCTCTTAAAGCCATCTCGTTAATGCGAGAGAATGTAAGGTTAATAAAAAACAACAACAACAACAAGAATTGTAAACGTTGGGTGCCTTTGATAGGTAAATGTAGTAAAGACATGATAGGTAATATGTGTAAAGCTGCTAAATGGTCTATTGAAGTTGAAAGATTGAAAATACCTGTAGGTCTAATCGTAGAGTTAGACATTGCAGTCATAGAGGACTTAAGGGCTCTTTTAGGAGCCACCAAATCAATAAAAGTCATGAGCAACGAAATAATCACGAGTATGAATGTAAAAAATTTTCATGTTAATTTAGCGTATTTCTTCAAAATAGTCTTCATTTTACAGCTGAGGGGAAACTTCAACTTGATTATATTAAGCGAATGAGCCGAGGCCAATTTGGTTGCTACGGGGGAAAATTATGAGGAGGGATGGGGGTGGCAAAACTACTTAGATTCAATCTATCTTTAGAGAGCCCTTTTACTTAGTTAATTTTCTATGTTTTGTATCAGTCACAGTATTTTAGTAGCAATGACTTGTATGGCATTACAATGGCGATTTTCTTATCAATCGAAATTTGGGAAAGATGTACGAAGGTTAAAAAATATTTACTATCTTTATTTATTGATATTTAAACAAAACTAAAACATATTGCAACGATTTTCATTTGGGATTAAAATTGATTTACTAGCAATGTTTTTAAACAGCCAATTTATATATGCAGTGTATATGTGGATGTATGAGACAAAACAAGAACTTTGTGCATGTGAATAAGTTCAGTAAAAAAGGAATGTTTTCTCTAAATACTTCACTAAGGTAGACTATTGTAAAAAAGGCAAATGAAAATATTTTACTTGTCGCTTTTTCCGTCAACTAAAAAATTGTGTACCTTCGGGCAGAATGGTGTCTCTTGTAGGAATAGAGCTGGTGATTAGATTTCGTTTCCTTTTATAGCCGAAGCTGTTTTCAAAACATCTCGGCTTAAAGAAGCCTTGGTAAAAACGACAAGCGACGTGGCCCCGGAAATTGCCGACACGAGACGTTCTGAACAGCGAGAAGCGGCTCGATTCCGCTTCAAAAATACGACAAATTACGACAGCGACTTTAGAAGGTTGTGCAATTTACCAATAAAAATTAAACATTATTGACCATATCGTTCATATCAACACCCGGCGGCCAACGGTCTGTTTTAATGATCTATTTGTTATTGAAACGTCTACCAACCTCGTTCCCAAGGCCCCTATCTTCCTCTCTCTTGGATCGGACGTGCAGTTAGAGTACACCCTAGACTCCCGGTATACACATACATATCCGTGACCTTTGATTTTTGATTTTTTGGCGCAAATTGGTTTTAACAAGCTTAATTTTCCTTCGAGCATTTTGATTTTAAAAAGAGACTTTTCTTTTGATCTTGATGAAAAATTGCACTTTATCAAATAAAGACAAATAAGTGACAGGTCACGCGTGTGGTTTCCGTTCGAATTACACGCACCGGCTCCCCCGACGGTGTCAATTTGCGCGAGGGCAAAAGTAACGACCCTCCCCTCGGGCGAATGTCATTTTGTCTCTGTGACGCGGTCGCTAAGCTTTAGTATTCGAATTTCGTGGTACAGCCGTTTGGATCGCGGACAATGGCGAAGCGAAGATGGCCAGAATCGCTCCAAAACGGAGCCCTTTTAGAGCCCGTGAAAGGGAATTTGGAATTTAGCACGAATCGCACGGGTAGACATTTAACCTGCGGCCTCACTGGTGGCAATTCGGGGAGCTTGAGTTGAATTGTTTAGAATAGGTGGTTTGCAATCAATCTCTAGAGACATAGATAACAATAGTGAAACGAACAAATGCTGGTGGACGAACAAAAGGAGCTAATGAGAGAACTATTGTTTATGTCCACCAGCATGGCGGCGATGACGTAACGTGAAAACCACCTATTTATTGGCTTTCGCGTGGCGAGGGTTCGCTCAGAGGTCTCCAGCCTTCCCTTCTTTTATAGTGGATAGTGGGGCGAGTGACAAAAGTTGTAAAAATGCATTTAAACCGGTCAGGATACATCAAGAGACAATAAAGTAAAGGTGAGAAGACTTTAGTGTGTAATATTTTCGATTTTTCTATCGCTTATCAATTCCGTGACAAATCGTATTATTACCTAGTATATTTCATTACTGTGTACTGGCTTCGAATCTGTAACTTGATGTGACTCACATCACGATTGGTCTGCCTGTGGGATCATCCAATTTAAATCTTTGATGTGTGCCACAACGCATCGGATAAATGTTTACGCTTATCCCTAGTCCGCGTTTGTAGATCTTTATATATAAGATATAAACATCTTAGAATTTTACGGAGATTTTAAAGAAGAAAAGAACTGATCCATGACCTATGGTCGCTACAATGTCTGCCATTGATCGATCAGAGTCTGTTCACGCATATTCATTGCTATTTTAAGACTTAAATTCAGTCAGGAAGTCAAGACAAAAAAGTGCATATCCTTAGAATTCCTCTATTCCTCAAAGAAAGAATTAAGCAAATATATGTTTTTCCAACTTTAATTTCATTTTTAAGACGGTTTTGAGATTCGCTCTTTCCTGTTCTTTATAATCTTCCGGAAACCGGACATTCCACAAAGATAACAAGGTATCGCAGAACATTCATGCCAATTTTTAGAATTTTCAATGAGGTTAGCTATTTCTCGAGTTAGGATTCGAGTTAGGATTCGAGTTAGGATCCGAGTTAGGATCCGAGTTAGGATTCGAGTTAGGATCCGAGTTAGGATTCGAGTTAGGATCCGTCAAAAAACTCAAAAAAGAAAAAAGAAATGGCTCCCTTAGAATCCCTCATCATGCACCTTGGGACCCCTCAAATATCGCCTTCAAATCGAATCGGAAAAAATACACTGTAAACACACTGTAATTCTGGCAGACCGCTTTTATTCACTTGAATAAGAAGTTTTGTTACTCATTCAGAATATTTCTAGTTTCTGATAGGCTTAAATCCCCCGGTTAATTTTTGATAGCCAACGCTATCGAATTTATAAAAGTTTTTTTCTATTATTCGACGACTGACCTCAATCTTCGACTTTTCGCAACGCCAGCGGCGCGGCGGCTCAGCTGTTTTGGCAGAGCTCGAGAAAATTATGTACTTATTGACTAAGTACATAACCCGACCTAACTTAGTCAATAAGCATTTTATCATATGACCGATTTGGAGACAAAATTACTTGAAATTTGAACGCGCGAGGCCGTCCGCTTTTGTAATAGGGCCGTACGGCTTTTTCCGGCCCCGCTCGCGCATCAATGGTTTTGCAAAGAAAAGGTTCGCAGGGCCGTACGGGTCATATGAAAAGACGGAATATTTCACTATGCGAAGTTACTGCGTCAAAAAGATAGCAGGAACATACAAAAATATCACTCGCCGCTCGCGTGAATTAAGGCATGGCTCCTCGTGTAATATTGGGTTTTCATCATTTTTTCTAGCTTTATTCAGTAACCCCTAATATTTGATCTTATAATCATGCACTAAGAAACAAAACCATTTTTGGATGATACCCTGTGTCTGTTGGGGTCACATGACCAGCCACGCCCTAAATTATGCAAAATTTGGGAATTTTCAGATTACGGCATGAAAATTCAATTAAAAGCTCCCGTTTTTCCTTCTTGGTCTTTAATTTACAGAGTGATACGTCAAATTAAACGGAGAATTTCGAAAACTGTTATTGCTGCATAATTATTCATTGTTTTCCTCTAGTCCCAGTCCCTCTCTAAAATTAAAACGTTATAGTTTGCAGAAAACAAATAACTTTGGAAAACCCCGATTAGTTTCATAAACACTGTGCTAATAGCCATTGATATAAAACAAATTAAGTAGAGAAACATTTTTCCAAATCTTGTAAATTTGGATCAAAAAAAAAATTGCTAAAAATTGGGCGTGACAAGTCACGTGACGTATAAAGTCCATTCCTGTTAGCGAAAAAATTTTTTTCCAACAATTTAAAGCCTCTTAGAAAGTTTAAAGTCAAATATGTTTTAAAATAAACCACCCCCCTTTAAATCGGACGAGACCCATTCTTTAATTCACCCGAGCGGCAGTCAACTACTTTTTGAAAACAATAAACATCCCTTCATATCCTGGTGAGGAGGTAAGGACTTCATGAGCTTGGGAATATTTTAAATGAAAACAAATGTTTATTTGGGCTTTCGTACGATATCAATAATTATGCAGTTCGACCCCCTTTTTCATCTGCCTAATCCTTCATATCATATCATATCATATCATATCATATCATATCATATCATATCATATCATATCATATCATATCATATCATATCATATCATATCATATCATATCATATCATATCATATCATATCATATCATATCATATCATATCATATCATATCATATCATATCATATCATATCATATCATATCATATCATATCATATCATATCCATATCATATCCATATCATATCCATATCATATCATATCATATCATATCATATCATATCATATCATATCATATCATATCATATCATATCATGTCCATATCATGTCCATATCATGTCCATATCATGTCCATATCATGTCCATATCATGTCCATATCATGTCCATATCATGTCCATATCATGTCCATATCATGTCCATATCATGTCCATATCATGTCCATATCATGTCCATATCATGTCCATATTCATGTCCATATTCATGTCCATATTCATGTCCATATTCATGTTCATATTCATGTTCATATTCATGTTCATATTCATGTTCATATTCATGTTCATATTCATGTTCATATTCATGTTCATATTCATGTTCATATTCATGTTCATATTCATGTTCATATTCATGTTCATATTCATGTTCATATTCATATTCATATTCATATTCATATTCATATTCATATTCATAATCATAATCATAATCATAATCATATTCATATCATATTCATATCATATCATATTCATAGTCTCAGAAATTAATAATTATTGTTAAATATTGACTGTTCAATTCTCCAAAATGGCGACTGTGGGTATAGAGCAGTTTTCAATGGAGTGTGAAAAGTAATTACATATTTGCTTTGGTTTTTCATTGCTACGCTTTGTGATTGGCTTAAAAATCTCGTGCCACTTTCTCGACCAATCAGAAGTAAAACCAAAACCAATTGTGACTTGCTCGCACGCGTTTTCCCGCGCTTGGCGCCGCCGACATGTAATTACTTCGACAGGCGCTGAACTTTTTTAAAAAAGTTGTATTAGAACGATTCACAAAGCTTGGCTGTTCGACTCCGTGGTTATCCAACTGTATAGACTTAGTGTAGACTTGTTGAAAGGCGAATTTACAAGAGCATTACTCGATAACAACTCGCTCTACGGCCAGAGGCCGGGACGAAACATCCGGTCATTTGACATGTTTGATCTGGTACTTTCACACGAAATAATTATTTTCTGAAGTGAAAATAAATCCGATGGTTTTGTATTTGACTGTCAAAGATAGAGTCGAGCCTTAGTTTGCTCACTTAACACTATGATTCCATTGGAATCTACTGTAAACGGACACCTGATGATTAAAAATATTAATTTTTTGTTGGCATTTTAATGCCTTAAAAGACCTTCCCGGTTAACCACTCCCAGTCCAGGGAACGCAGGAAATGGCGATTCAGAGTCCAATTTCAAAAATTTCCGGAAAGGGGGAAGGGGGGGGGGGGGGGCATACCCTCGGACCCCCAAAAAAAGTTCTACGACCTACGGCGCTCATGTCTCTGACTAACAATGACACGCACAACGATCATGGCTTGCAATCAGAAAATGCCCAGGAACGCCCCTCTTTGAGCTCTGATTGGTTCATTGGATTGTTTACGACTACCGTGATTGGCCAGAGTAATACTTTCGTTTTGGTTTTACCGCACTCAATTGAAAACTGCTCTAATCCCTTAGTCATACAAACGTTGGTTAATGTTTAAATTGTTCGAAACTGAAATAGAACGTAAGCACATCGAGATAAGCAAGAAAGAAAGAAAACTGTCACTAGAACTGTGCATGCAGAGCACGCTGCAAGTGATTTAGCTGAATGGAATTCAACTGCAGTTCCGGATCTAGTCGTATTAGAGCAGGGCTAAAGTATGGATGCCTACTTAATAGACATCTACTTTCGCAATGGTAATACCTATTGGTATCCCTCCCCACCATCCGGTGCCCATGTTTGTCTTGGAAATAGTCCTTCTCACAATGACGAATGACCAACCATGTAAAAGTAGGACCATTGGTGTCCAAAAACTCAAACGTGCATCCTGCACATTTCTTTATTCTGTTGTTAATTGGGACAACGACAAACGGATTGCTGTTGTGCCAAGGCATTTTCTGAAAACTTTGATAGACACGAGGAGGAAATACAGTACACTGTGGATAGGCAACTGGTAAAGCTGTGCTTGTCGCGGAGACTCCAGTGGTGATGGTATGCGCTGGTGTTGTGAAGGAGTTTTGCAGGAAACCTCCACTTGTTAAATGTGGAGAGACTCCGGTGGTGATTGTATGCGCAGCTGTTGCAGATGGGTTGTGCAGGAAACCTCCACTTGTTAAATGCGGAGAGACTCCACTGGTGATTGTATGCGCAGCTGTTGTACGTTGGCTTTGCGGGAAACCTCCACTGGTTAAATTCTGAGAGATTCCAGTGGTGATTGTATGCGCAGATGTTGTACACGGGTTTTTGATGTTGTACACGAGTTCCATTGATATCGATTTGAATTTAGCCTGATTCAATGACTTCATCATACAAATATTGTCATAACGGAACATGGGCTGTTCTACAATGGAAATAATTGAATGGTTCATCTTGTCTGTGAGCTCCAATGTGTTGGTAGGTGGTATGCTGGAAACGATAAGACGCCAACTAGCGCTAGATATCACGAGATGGCACTTTTAAAAACGCACTGGAAGAAAGACACTTGATGAAAATGACGCAAATTTGTTTTGTTTCCTGCTTCAAACAGTTTACAAAAGGTTGGAAAAAAATAAAAAACAAAATGGACTCTACTGTACTGCGCTGTAAGGCAAAGGTAAGGTAAAGTCTACCGGCCGGTTTCTTTAGCCAAAATGTATTTCTACCCCCACTCTCCTTTAAGGGGTGGGGAGTGGGAAGTAGCGGGGTGGGGGGGGGGGGAGGTGTCGAGGGCGTTTTTTGATTTTTTTTTTAGGGATCCTCAAGTGGGATCCTAACTCGGATCCTAACTCGAATCCTAACTCGACACGTAGTTTATCCCATTTTCAATCAGTTGCAACCTGTGGGTAAACGAACTTAAAATATTCACCCGTATACGGACTTCTATTTTATGAAAGGGATGAATCCGGCGATCTGTTTTTAGTCATATGGGAACTTTGACTCAGTCAAAGCTTTAATTTTTTAGCTTGTATTCACTACGCTTGATAGCTGCGTGGGGCTAATTAAAACCACTCGTATTACTAATCACGTTAAAAGTGACATCAAATATTCTAGATATGGCTTGTTCTCTTTTGCTCTGCCATATACCCCCCATATGGGGGTGTCTGTAAAACGCGGACCGGATGGCGGCGGATGGCGGATAAGAAAATGCGGATAAGAAAATGCGCGCGGATGATAAAATGCGGATGAAAAAAAAAACAGAAAAATAATTCCTTACGATTTTTACAAAAAAAAAAACAAAGAAAGAAAAGAAGCAGAAATAACTTTAAAATGGTGACAAAAGCAAGGCTGATTAAACGGTACGGAAATTGTATTTGAATCCAATATTTCAAAAGGCACAGCCTTTTTTTCTTCAGACGTCCGATGCAAAACCCTTCAAATCGCTAAAATTCGCCGTTTTCAGCTACAAGAATGACACCACACAAGATTTCAGGTAAAAATACGTTTAGTTTGATCTTGTATGTAAATATTCATCACAGTATATTACGATAAGTGAACCTTTTCGATATTCCCAAACATTTCCTCTAAATTTAAAAATACGAACAACGGTCACACCGTTTGTGTGGGCTCCCTGTGCTTCGTCGAGCGCGAAAAGTTGACTCGCTTAACTTTAAGCGAGTTGACTTTAAACGAATCGTAAAATTAACTCTTTTCACGAGATTTCCCTTTGGCATTCACTAAGCGACATAAAAAATAGCTCCTCGCTGTTCATCATACCGGGTAGACAATTTATAGCAGAACCCCGGAGGGGGACTCCCATATGTGGTTGGGCGGGGGTGCTCGTCGTATCTTTTAGGGGTTAAAATTCGGGATCTAGGTATCTTCTAGAATATATGATTAAAAAAACCTCATTTTCCCAGAAAATGGCATCTTTTAGGGTGTTCCTAGCGAAAGACGAGTCGCTCCTGCCTTCCAGTGTTCCTTCTGATGGTAGCTGGAATTCGAGCCCATGTATAGTCAGATCTATTTATTTCCAGCACTCTAGCCGCATCGCATTGTTCCATCGTAACGTAACGTAATGTGAGATATGACAAGTTCATGACAAGTTCTGACCACAATCAAACCGTAATAGCAATGAATAGAAAAAAAACGCAAAGTTCATGCTATTTTGCTCTGCCATACCGCTCATATTAAAACACAAACTTTCCTGTCCCATTTAACTTTCTTATAACGTCTCCATTAGTAAAATACACCGTGAAATTCTCAAACTACGTTTCCCAAGAAAACGTATTTGACCTATTTTTACCCTTTTAAAGTAGCTATAATGGCTTTACGACAAATGATTGAAACTGACAGGTAACGTGAGATATCGAAATTTAAGAAGGACTAATACCTTTGCGGTAACGTAATGTGAGATATGACAAGTTCATGACAAGTTCTGACATCCCAATACCCTAGGGAAATTAACAATAGGTCCGGGGGTGCTCCCCAAACATTTTAGTGGCAGTATGTGACGCCCTTCTTGAAATCCTAACCGGTTTAACTAACCATATCCTCAATGCCCTAATATAGCTTCTATAAAGAAGGAACAAGAAACCCCCCCGGACAAAAGTCCACAAAATTTTGTTAACAACTTTTGTCCCTTTTTCGTACTCAACTCCGAAATCTCGCTTAATGCGCATGCGCATTAACGAGATAACAACATAACCGTAAACAAACGCAGCAGGTCAGTTGCCATTCTCGACCCCAGAGCTCTTCTCTTTTGCGCATGACCGAGGGAGAGAGGAGCTCTGGGGAAGCCTGTAACAGAGTTAACTGCGATTGGTTTTCGGATGAAACAATGCAAATGCATCCGATTGACTCATTTTTGAACGCGCGAAAAGTCAAACAAACGGCGCGAATTTTCCCGGGCAGACGGGCAAGCCTTGGCTCGTGGCAAAAAGTTCGCAAGAAACCGCGAAGGCTCTGGGGGGAAACAGTTCGCAAAACAAACATGAACGGATCGAGCGAAACCCCGAAAAAGCCGTGCAACGCAAATGTTAAAATCTGTCGTTGCTGTAATTCACATCTTTTAAACTATTATGATCGAATCGACCTTTTCGGGAAGACATCGGAAAGAGAAAATCTTCTGGAAAAGCTAAACGAAATCGGGAAGATCGAAGTGTGTGAACAAGACGAAGACTTCCTTCCGACCAAGATATGTAGGAAATGCTACAGGAAAATAACTGGACTAGCAAAGGCTATAGGTGATTTCCGAAACCTTTGTTCTAAATCAAGAGAAAATCAGAATGAGGATCTAGAGAATGTGCACCTTAAACGGGGTAGGAAGGCCTGTTCGCCTCAGGAACCGAACGAAAAACGAAGGCCGGTTGTGACAACTGAGGAAAACAGCACTGCTTCGAGAGTACGAATGTCTTTATTTTCCCCGACAACCGATCAACACCCTGGGTCCGCTGTTAGTACTTGTGAAATTCTCCCTTTCCCCGCGACTGCAGAGGAGAAACCGGATGAGTCGGTTGCAGAGGAACAATCAAATCACCAGATACATGCTTCAGAGATTTTAAAGGATGCAGGGCTTCGAAACCAAGAGGTTTGTGTTGAATACAGTCGAAGCTCTCGGACTTTCGTAAGCGGACAACTCTACTTACGGCCGCCTTGAATTCACGAGAATAATCCCTGAAAGTGGCCAGCCCCAGTTTAATAAAATGGACACTTTTTCTGCTTCCCGAGGGTGTCCGCTTATGGGAACTTCGACCGGCTGTAGTAATAGACCAATATCACGCTAGCATGGCACAAAATATATTTGGTTTATTGGGAAAAAGAGCCCAGCATCAAATTCAGCATATCGATGTTAGTAAAACTACAAAGTTTTGTTAAGATTGCTAGAAAACTGACGAAGATATGTAATTTTGAAACTGAGCATTTTTACAATCTGAGCATTTTTACAATCAAAGGGGGTTTAATTGGGGAAAACACCGTTCCCATTATCACTGTTACAGAGATTTTAACGAGTTAGATAGAACCATAAGAAAATCAGCAAGTCTTTCAATTTTTAAGAAGCATCTTTTTTCTGCTTTCTATAATTAATTTTTTTTTATGTTAATTGTTAATCTTTGTGTATTTTGTACATATTTTAATATCTTGATTTTAGTTTAAATTTTTAAAATTTTTATATTTTAATTGTATCTTGTAATAATGATTTATATTTAGGACCTCTATGAAAACCACAGTTTGTGATGGAGATTCCTAATAAAAGATTGTTATTATTATTTACAAAGAAACGATGGTGGACGGGCATAGATTGCCCGTCCAGCCTCGTTTTCGTGTTTTTCCCATACATTTCTTTGTAAAAATTAGGCCAGAGTACTGAGTTTCAAAAGCTCATATCTCCGTCAGTATACGAGCAATCTTTACGAAACTTTACAGTTTTACTAATATTGATGTGCTGATTTTGATACTGGACTCTTTTCCCCATTAAATTAAATATATTTTCATGCCATGCTAGCGTGATATTGGTGTATACGATCGAGTAGTAATATGAATCGAGTGTATGGTTCAAATCTCGCTTTAATAAGAATATGCATAAGTTTGTTCTCTTCAAAATATCAAATTAAAATGAAATTGACTGAGACATACCCTATCGGAACAATTGACTACAGGGTTAAGGGATAACCTACTAAGTAAAAACCCGCAAGTAAGAACCTACATTTTTTAGAGTTAGCTAAACAGGTTCTTGTTTAAATGGTAGTTAACACAATTTTAGGCTGTCTAGGTTCTTAAATTGGTTCTTATTTCTGTGTAACAACAAATAAAATCCAGCTACAAGATAAAATGGTAATCAGCCTATTTTTCAGTCACCCCACCCACCCCTCCCCCTCAACAACACCCTAATACATTAATTGATTTGTCTGCACAGCAATGGCAAGCTCCTGTTTTTCCAAACAGGATTCTTACCCAGCTCTGCATCACTAAGTGATGATTTTTGAAAATAAGAACCTGTTTTTCATTTTCTAGGCTAAATAGGTTCTTGTTTATAGGGGGTATAAATGACAAATTTGAGGCTAACAGGTTCTTAATTTTTAGGTTCTTACTTGCGGGTGTAGTTGACAGAAAAAAAAAAAAACAAAAATAAAAAAATAAAAACAGTTTTAGGGAAACTTAGGTCTTGGTATTTTAATTACTTTAGCTGAATAAGGTATTAGCATCCTCCAACCCTTTAACAGTTCCCTGTAAATAGTCATTAGGTAACCAACTCTTGTTGTTATCTCATTAACCCAGCTGCTTCAGTCTTGCAAAGAGCCCATATCTAAAGTAGCTTTGTCAAAGCTGCTGTGTACTGTAAAATGGGGAATACCGGAGGACATTGCTAAGGAAACTCTTGCTATTAAATGCATCAAGGGAGCCAACAAGCTGCAGATACTGAAGGAGATTAATGACCAGTGCCAGTCACTGTGTGTCAGAACACGTGGGCAACCCTCCATTCTAAAAGATACTTCTGTAGAAGCACTGGAAAATGTGGACTGGGGAAATATCATGAGGGAAATGAGGGAAAGAGTACCAGATGTACTGGATTTTATTGCAACAGTAGCTGCTCCCAGACTGAAAAAAAATGTGGAGGACCAAATTCCCCCGGTGTGCATGGTCTATGCAATGATGATGAATCAAAGGTGGCAAGAACTAAGCCTCATACAAAAAATATCCACTGTAATTTTGGGAATTGGCCACAGCAGTAAAAAGGTGATATATATAGTTTCATGTTTTTATCAGTCAAATTACAAGATCATGAATAGTCCAGGTTGATGGGATTTAAATAAATTTTATGGTAGTACCCCTTCTTGCCTTTTAACACATACACACATGTATTTTCCTTTCGCAAGATGTACATGTAGTCATATCTGACTTATATGACAACATCTTAGTACAATCTCTGTTGTGTAACTGATGTACAATATTTCTCTCAAATTATATTTAAACTTCAAAAGACTACATAATCTAGATTGATTTGCTTATGTAATAAAATCTTTGAAATGTTGATTTTTGTTTTTATTTTATTAAATTGTCACTTTAATAGACCTTTGAAAGAATGAGAAGTCTGGGTGTCTGCCAGTCAAGGGCAAATTACTTGAAAACCATGGATGCCATAGGTAAATAATCATCTTCTAGTCATTAATCCATAGTTGATGCTATTGTTGTTACCCTTTTCTTGATTACATGTAATGGTGGCTTTTTTATTTTCTTTATTCAAATTATAGGTCATGAGCTTGTAGTGAAAGTACGCAATGTAATGAAGGAGAACAGTTCAATGGAAATAAGAGTTACCTTTGACAATTTTGATTTCAAAATGCTAGCCAACATCATCTTGAAGAATCATAGGAACTCTGATTTCCATTGGATCACACACTATTTAACCTTTGATCGGGTTTCAAGTGCTGGGTTAGATGATTCAAAACCCTTGGCTGACATAACTACTTTTAGCAATTCCAATTACTTGCTTAGTAAGGATGAGCTACAGCTGTTTAGACGTGATTTCACCATCCTTGTCAGCCGAGTACTGGTAGAATTCTTTCCCTGCCTTAAATCTCTGGTTATCCCAAAACACATCAAGCATCGCTACTCAGAAGAAATGGCAAAGAAATCGGTCATTGTGAACCTACCCATTGTTCCTTTCAATCAGTCAAAGCATGCTGATGTTGTTCAGTACCTGGAAGTACTACAAGACTTACTCTGTGAGGTCCATGCCCCAGACGACATGTATCCATTGAATGAAGAGGTCCCCAGTTAGAAAAATTGGAAAGAACAGAGAAAATTCTTAGGGGTAGGTAAAGGAGTAAAGAACATGACTTGTTTAATTTGTCATTAATATTAAGTCATTTAATTGTAACAAAATATATATTGCTTTATTCTATACTTCCATTTAAAGAATCGTAACTTTTTATTTAGCAAAACTTTTGCTAATATTTAATGTTATAATGAAAAAAAAAACTACTTTCCCATTAATATTATTAAAATCCCAGGGTTCATGCCCCAGTCAGTCATAATTTTGTGTTGATATTACATGTATGATATTTAAAATTAGACTAAATTTTACTCAATCTTATGGACATGTGGTGAAATGCTGACAATTTCTTATTCAAAAGTCATGTGTGAAGATAGGGGTACTCCTTTATATGATCTTTATGGGGACGTGCTGCTGGACAGGGTATGGTTTTTGTTCCCCCCCCCCCCCCTTAAGCTTCCCCTCCCTTGTCCCCCTCGGGAAGACCTCAACTGTAAATGGCCATCAACTTAATTTTGTAGTATTTTAATGCCTTAGGAAAAAGAATCCCTCTATATGGTGATCTCCTTGGTCGTGAACGTGTCAAGGAGCCAAGAAGACCAGAGCTGGTTGTGATTATCCATGCGAACGATTTGAAAACATAGTAGAGGCTGCTGCTATCTGGCATGCAAAGCAGTCGTTCCTTGGGGTAGGACTCAAAAATGTTTTATTTGTCTGTTATTGTGACTTCACCTCCAACATTCAAGTATATCCATAACATGATGAAATGGAACCCTTTTAAAGAAGAAGTTGACCCTTTAATCCCCAATATCAAAACACTTACCTACAGTAATTCTCCTTTCTTGTCCGCATACTTTTTTTTAAAGAAGTAGTGGAAGAATTTGTTAAAATATCAAGAGAAAACATTTTTGCTGATCACATCCATAATTCCCATGAGTTGTTTGATCATTTTAACATATAGGTATTACAATGTCTAATAGGTAGTTCTCTTTTTTACTCCCTTGTTCAGTACATCTGGGAGCAGTTGTATAACACCAAATCTGCCCGGGATGTTGGCACTCTATACAACATCAGGCAGCGTTTTGGCCTTGTGAATGTTTCTTCCAAGGTAAAAAACAATTTTGAGAGTGCCAACTCCCTTATGCTGTCCACTACCAAAGCTTACCTGTGCAGTGCCTTCATGGAATATGCTGGACTGGAACGATTAGATGGTAACCCAAAGAACATCAAAAGCCTTGAACCAAAAGACCTGGAAAAAGTCATTGGCTGTTTTGTTGATGAATATGTTATGGTTGAGTTTGATGTTGAAAAAGTCTTGCGACAGCAAAAAGAGCAGGCCCAGAAGCAGATGAACACAGCTCCTGCACCCAGACCTTGCCAGCGCTTAATGCAACAAGGTACAAAGTAACAAAATAATGAATACATTCAAACATAGTTAGGGAGTGGGGGAGGGGGTGGCCGGGGGAGGGGTGTCGGGGGGGGGGGGGGGGGGGGGGGGTGTAGTTAGGCCAGCAGCAAGGGTTTGTAATCAAATTATACTGTAAAATTAATAATGAAATATGAATCCTTTATTTTTTTAAAAGATCCAGCACAGCTTATTAGCACAGGTGCTTTTCCAAGACCTATAAAAAGTTTACAATGTTGACATGTGAAATTAATAAATATCACTTAGTCTGTAAAAACAACAACTTTTTACACTACAATAAAATATGCAATCATTTATTTTTTTCAGATCAAGCCCAGCCAATTAACACAGGTCCTGTTTCAAGACCTGAGCAATCACAAATGCTGCCAGGTAAAATCAAGCTTATAGATTATATACATAAACATAGGTTAACTTGTGAAATTAATTTAATATATATAGATAGCCTGAGCCTAACAGCGTCGCTCTTTGAACAGAAAGCCGATGATAAACTTAACTGAGGTGAAAGGTCGGAAGCACAAGAATAAAATTGACGACCGGGCTATCTTTTAATTTTAGCAATTCTCAAAAACAGACTTACGCGACCGTTTGCACAGTACATTAGACCGTACAAAAGTTCACAAAAACAACTTTTTCTCCGTCTAGAATAATTAGTACGACTAATTTCCAAATAAAATACACCTGCTGCTTGTAAAAATTGTCCGAGAAACTGATTTGGAAATCAAAATTGCAAAAAATACACAAAGACATATTTGCATAAGACCACGCGAGTGAAGTTTACAACTATAAAATCCAAGTCTTGTTTTGTTTTGTTTACATAAAATCGCTTTTCAACCTATGTAATGAATGAACAAACACATAAAAATGGACAACACAATCTTCTTTCGAAAAATTTTATTCAAATCTCATAAGTTTATGTTTAAAAGCAAAACGCGAACCATTAAGAACTCATCGAGGCCGAGATGTCTCCGATGAAAGAAATCAAAACAACTGAATTTAATTGAGCGCGTTATAAACAATTCTCCCGAAAATTAGCGAGAACACAAAAAAGTCAATCACACTGCTTGGAAATTGTTTAAATCTCCGCTTCTTCAGTTCTGAAACCCGAAGTGACAAACATCTTCCCGCATTGCTCCCATCCTCGAAGCAAGATTTTATCTCTGAAAGCTCTTCTATTTCCACTATAGCGGATTCTGAGTATACCTTAATTAGTATCCCTGTCTTGAGTAGCAAACCGCGAAAAAATTCAGGAGAAAAACGACTTTAATTTAAACGGTTTTCTCCGCTAAACACAGCAGTGTTTTCCCAGGTGACGTGAAATTGCAAAGATCCCGCGAGTTAACCCTAAGCGACGGCGGCGGCGGCGGACAGCAGCGGGCACACAACGCGCCCGCGAAACATTCCGCTAGCCATGACCATGAAAAATGACGAGCATGGGTTTGGTTCTATGGTTCTCTGGTTCTATGAGTATGTAAATGGTGTGTATAAAATAAGTTCCTCACATAATCTTGTTCAAAATCCCTGATGAAGTCTGCTCTAACATGACTTGTATCAGATGAAACTGGTCTAGTAATTAAAAGTAAGATCAGTTGCTGTGTGCTGCCCACTTTTCTTTTGATAAAAACATGGACGCAAAGGACAGTTGCCTTTAGTATTGGGCAGACTACTACAAGACAGACTTTGCTCACTGCAGCTGTTTTTTGTTTTGTTTCGCAGGCTTCAAGGGCAAGAGCATCCCATGGCCAAGCTATTGCAGAAAACATACCAAAGCTGCAGTCAATGTACACTGTACAGTGTACATGTAGCTCTTTGAAAGGAATAATGAAAAGCAGAAACAAAGAATCTTGAACAGTTGAAAAAGGGTGTAACATTAGGATCAAGGGAGTTATAATAAAACAATTGAAAAGCAACTTTTTAATGAGTCGTGTATGTTTACTTTGCCTATGAATGTTCGCATTAATTTACATGATAGTAAACAAGCGAGCTGGCTCGATTTGGTTCCCTCGTTCGATTAACATGATATTTACAGGCTCCGTTATTCGATTTACATGTTATTTACAGGCTCCCTTATTCGATTTCCATGTTATTTACAGGCTCCTTTATTCGATTTACATGTTATTTACAGGCTCCGTTATTCGATTTACATGTTATTTACAGGCTCCTTTATTCGATTTACATGTTATTTACAGGCTCCGTTATTCGATTTACATGTTATTTACAGGCTCCCTTATTCGATTTCCATGTTATTTACAGGCGCCTTTATTCGATTTACATGTTATTTACAGGCTCCCTTATTCGATTTACATGTTATTTCCAGGCTCCCTTATTCGATTTACATGCTATTTACATGGTCTTATGTCCCTGGTTTGAGAAATTTACAGGATCTTTTCCATAATTTACATGTTTCACCTCAATTATTTACATGTTTTTTTACAGGATTTCTCAAAACATGTAAATGGGTAAAAATCATGTAAATTTTCATTTACAGTATCTTTTTGAGGATTTACATGTTATTTACATGTTTTTTACATACTATGGAAATTTTCAACTTTTCCAGTGCACATTGATACATTGCCCAGTATGGTCAAAAAGTTATCGATATACGCTATGTCTACATGACGTATATCCAACAATGGTGGTAAATTTCGCATTTTGAAGGAAAATGAAAATGACTGCTGCCTGCACTTTCGTGTTTTTGGGAGAAAAATGCGTGAACTATTAGATAAAAAAGGGAGAGGAACGAAAAAAAGAGAACAAAAGAAAAAAGAAAAATTATTGATCACATGATTGGACAAAAACGGCGCGAAATTTTTTTGGTTGTCGCGGTCGCAGTGCAGTGTTTCTTGGCGAAGCTGGTTCAAAGTCGCTCGACAAGAAGTGAGTGAAGGAGCACAATTTTCGGAAAATGTCTTTGGTAATCTTCTGGAATATGATTAGATTTGATTTGATACTTTCTCAGAAAAGTTTCTGATCATTGTTTTCAGCGAATTGACGCCACTACGGCTTTAGGAACTAAAACGAGCAAGATTGTAAACAACAGCGATCGACTCAGCTCGTACTTCGATGTTTGAAAATTTAGTGCGCTGATGGAAAGGACTAAAAGCCACATCAACTACAGGTAACGACTTTTCGCCGCTATCTTTAGGTAGCCGTGTGTTTGTTCAATTTGTTTTGATTCTGAATTGAACTTTTTAAGAGAAGAAACACTTGTAACTAAGAAATTCTATGCCATTTTACTGTGTTTTTATTTGTGTAATCACTACTCTGTCTCGTTCTTTACGTAGACGAAAGCTTTTCGTGGAAACTCTCAAATTAATTTTAGCTCCGCAAACGTTTTGGCATTCGCTGCTTGTTGTGTAAGAAATGGCGCGAGGTAAAATATTGTTGTAAGCCTTTTACTTAATAAGAATTAGGCGATATCACGCGCGCTTTCGCGCTATAATAGTTAATTATTGTAAACCCATAGTAGCAGATAGTTGGGACAGAAGGAAAATTTTGTCCGCATCGATTTTATCCATTTAAATTTCCTTATCCTTGGTCTCCAAGGATGCATAAATCCGAGTGAAACAAGCAAATCAGTTACTCAGCCTCATGCAAAGTTAACACAATAATAAGCACTGTGAGAGCTAGCATCTGTCAGTGTGTATTTTTTAATTCTCCCAAAATCACACAAGGTTAGGCATGTGAAAGTTTAATGTGCAAGTTTTGAAAGAATGAACATATATATATATATATATATATATATATATATATATATATATATATATATATATATATATGTATTTGACTTTCTAAGAAAAAAATTGTAGAATGAAATTTATTAATACTTTGTTACATGTTACTATCATAACTTACTGCTGTTTCAACAGTGTGTGGGTGAAAGGAATATGTTGTAGTTTAGCACCAGAGATCACAAGGCAATACTGTGGTTTCCTATTTTGCTCTTTTAAGCCAGGTTCTCATGGCCTCAGAGAAGGCCCTACAAAATAGCAGATCATGGGACCATAAAAACTCCAAATATCTTGACTATTTGACATGCTGAAAATCCTCTATTAACCCCCCCCCCCTTTTTTTTGGAGGAAGAAATTGCCTGCAAAGTTGAGTTCAGTTGAACTACTGGTATGCAGATGTTGTAAGTTACAATTATTTTAGGTTAAAATTATTTCAAACTAGGTTAATTTTTATTTTCCTTTGTCCGAGGTTATGTAAATGATTCTGGGACAAAGGAAAATACAAATTAACCTAGTTTTAAATAATTTTTAACCTAAAATAATTTTGACCTACAACACAGACACTGTATGAGGAAGGCCCTTCCTAGAGAACATCACAAGCAGAATATTTCCAGTACATACCAGAAATGCCTCCTCGAAGTAAACCTTAAACACCTTAATCATTTATTTGATGGTACCTTACCTGCAATACACCGGGGATACATTGACTAGCTAGGTGAATAAAAGGCCAATCTTAATTTTTGACATTTTTCTCTCACAATAAATTGTGTTTTATTATCCAAAAGCAAGATACCATAATTTCTGTTGCTTTTGTTGCTGGTTACCATTAGCTGATTTAAAAGAGATTCGGTTAGACGTAAGCATCCCACACCTTTGAAAATATATTTTGACCTGAAATTTTGTCCTTTCCTTCTGTGAAAACACAGGATCTTTTGGCCTGATTGGCTCCATGTTACTTATTCTTACATGAACCTGTTATTACTTGAGCAAGAGAGTACATTCTTGGCTTAAAAAATACTTTGTGAGTGAAAACTGTCAAAACTCTACATAAACTCTTTATGTGCTGAGCCAGGAGCTCAATGAAAAAAAAAAACAAACAAACAAACAGAATAGCATTAAATGAGAACTAGGCTTAAATTAAATGTTTTATAAACAAAAAAGTTAATCTTGCTTGTATAAAGTACACTGTGTATGGAGCTCTGCTTTATAGACACTGCTTAAGTACTGCCCCACATAACAACGATAGCAAACTTCATTGTTCTGCGGCATTGGCTCTTCCCCACATAGAATATCTTTGATTTCAAGTATAGAGAAGCAGCTGATGGTTAATAATAATATTTCATTATAAAAATAAAGAAAATCCACTTGCGTCAAACAAATTTTAGGAAATTTTCGTGCTTAACCAATCAGAATAGCAGAAGACAATGGCTAATAATTTTCCTTCTTTGATGAAGTTCCCCAAATACAATATCTTTTAATCAAAGGGCTCTTAAAGCCATCTCGTTAATGCGTTAGAACGTGAGGTTAATAAAAAGAAAAGAATCTTGATAGTGAAAGGTAGTAGGTGCCGGCGCTCTCATTGCGTCAAGGGTGGCGCAATTTCTGTTAAAAATAGTGCAACAAGTCCTTAACATAGGTTTGCGTGGGGCCAACGATCACAGTTTCCTTTTTGTGATTATGGCTCGTGGCAAAGGAGGATTTCTTTTTTCAGGTCGAACAAAAGACTTAATGTATATTTTGTGCTGTTTCCTAACTTTCGTTTTTTTGCTAAACTTATCTGAAGAGATCCCCCTTCATCCAAAGCATAGTCAATTGTTATTTTTTGTGGCCCACTGTGTGGGTATTCTTGCCGTTCAAAATATTTTACACCTCGGATGGTTAGTTCAATTTGAGATCGATCCAAAGCACCTGTGCTAATCACTGTTGCACTTTTCAAAACACATTGTTTGGGAACAAAAAATTATTCACACCGCCACTGAAATAAACATTTGTTTTATGCTTGGCTTCGTCAAAATAAGCAGACATGAAAAAGCTGGATTTCAGATTGCTAATGAACTGATGACCATTCATATCCAAATCAGTCTCCATAACCATCTTTTGATTTTCAAAAGTGAAAGGAGAATCATAAACACTGCTAGCCAACTTATAATTTTACCAGCCCATTCGACATAAATGTGCCAAAAGTTGCGTGATTTATTTTATTCAATATTTCTGTATTTATTTTTTTTTGTTATTAGTTGTTGCATTTGTCATTCTTTTATTTGCTGTATAATTAATAAAATAAAGGTTTAAAAAAACACTGCTAGCAACATCAGGTTGAGAACCTTTGACACCATATATGATGAGATTTGCATCTCCTTTTGCAGCTGATGACGGCGTTCCTTGCCATTTCAAATCTAGATAAATATACTCAGGCGGAGTGATCTCCCATTTATGCATGTGGATGATGGATCTTGTATAATTCGAAAATTGTTTTGTTGATTGTTGATTGATATTCAGGCTTGTGCTCACGACATTAACACTCAGAGTTCATGGAAGCGAGGAAGAATTCAATGCAAATAGTGTATTATCCGTCTGGCAGTTGATACATGTTGAATCCAAGTCTCCCAGAGTATTGATTAAAAGCATCTTTTGTTATTTTCAAATCATACGCCTTCTTATTGAAAAGATGTGGAGAACTTGAAAAATCATTGATACCAGTCACTGTGATATAATGTTCAGAGCTGGATTCATCCACATCTTCCATCAGATACCGGAATTCATCTTTCAAGTGAGAGTTTGACGTGATATGCGATTCATTAACATATTTTTTTAAGATTTTCTTCTAATTCTATCGTGTGGGCTACCACATTTCCTATCTTGAGATTAAGGTTAGTATCCACATAAGATTTTGTTGTGGGTTGACGTTCAAGAGTTGGCGCTGCAATATTGTTGATTTGTTGTGAATTCATATCCAAAATGCCAGTCATTGTTCCACTTTCCAAAGAAAGCTTTTTTGTACCTTCGGCATCAACATATCTTTTGTTGGCTCCTTGATCGGCAACTGTTGGATCTTTCACATTGAAAATGGTGTGATTTCCCATATCCAAACTATTGTAGTTTCCATTGGAAACATTTCTTTACGGGATACGAAGATATTCTTGACATCGTTGTACGAAACAAGATCAATATCAATATCTTTAGTCACTTCATGTGTAGGTTCAGGAGCATCAGGGTGAATTTTTTTCAGAGTGATCATATTCACAGCAGAAATTAAAGATCATTGTTTTCATCCGTGTCCATATTTGTGATAAGTTTTCTGTCCATATCAATCTCTCCAGGAAGAATCAATTTGTTTCCTCTGAGGTCAAGATCTCCAGTCATATGGGTGGTTCCATCAACCTGAAGAGAATCAGCTCTTAATTGCGTTAATTTGGTATTGATCGCTGTTTCAAGTGTGTCAACCTGATGTTTTGTGATTGCATCATTATTGCCAACTCCTTCTGCAACATTCACCATTTTTTTTGTTCTGCATATCATAATCCCCTGAAGATGTTAATTTAAAACCAACGCCTGGCAACCCATCTTTTCCTCTTTGATTAGTTGATTGTCTTGTTTTATCAGGCAACAATCCATTTGAATAACACATCATTTTGATATACTTTCATCAAATGTTTAGAAATGAATTCCCTTGGCTTATCAATATACAGAAAAGAATAGGGGTCTTTGGTTGCCTTCACATATTTTTCCTTGGTGATATTATTCTCTCTGCAGAGCATAGAAATTTCATTGTTGCTTGGAAATTCGAAGATGCAAAAATGCGAGCAATTCAAACGGATATCTTTGGGTGTTTTGTAATAACCTTGCGAAAGATAAATAACAGAGCAATTCTGATGTCTGCCCTTGATAAAATAATCAATCAATGGCTTTTGGTTCTTTTCGCAAACAAAATCATCGAATATAACCAGTTTTTGATTATCATCGGATAATTCAGAAACTGGGATGATTTCATCTGGGGATGCTTCTATCACTTCATACCATCAAAAGGTCCATAATAATGCCGTTTCAGTGCACTTCCATCCACCAATGCATCCCCAATGGCAGCATTCGATCTTTCAGCTTCATTTTGGCCTGAGTCACCTGGGGCCCGATGAATACGATTTACACGGTCTGAGGAGTGAATTCTTGCTATCTCAGCATCTCGAAAGCGGACATCTATGTTTGATACTCCAACTCCTGGACCTGCATCTGTAGTTTTAAGTACATCACAGCACATGCGGGCGATCTGTAATCTTTTAACTTTGTCAACCAACTCTGAACAGTGCTTAGCAATGTCTTCTTCCTTCTCCCAAAGTTCTTTGCTGCTGATCAACTGCAAAAAAATTTTCAAGACAGAAAATGGTTTGACAGCACTGTTTTCCAGGTCATTTCCAATATCTCTCTCAGAGTTTGCAATTCCAATTCTCTCCTCGCTTCATGACATAACTGCCTCTTTGATTTGTTGCACTAGTCATTGCAGTTTTTCGTCTTCATAAAGCTTATGTGGACATCCAAGCTCTGACGTTGCACTTAGCACATCTTCCTTCATTGTTAAATCCACGAAATAGAATAGGATATCATGCAGATATGAATAAAATTTCTTCAATGCATTACTGTATGCATGTAATCCAGATTCTTGAAACAGGAATGGATTCTCATGGCACAGTCTGAGATAATCAAAGGCCCAAATACTGCCTGAGCTTCCAATGTAATGCTTAGGTCTAATGATTACCACAGTTTGTGTTGACATGTCATAATTTGTATAATTTATGCTCGTAGTTAAGGACCACAATGCATGCGTGCATTTACCATCATGCCTTATGGGTAGAGAAGAGCATGTGCTCGGGTTGTAATGGCTACCGTTCTGAATTAAATGTTGTTGTGTTCAGTTTACCTATTTGTGACTTATCTGGTCTACCCTGCCTTGGGGCAATCAACATGGTGGCAGCCTCGGGATCTATTTAACGAAATGGCGTCGACAGAAACCGGACATTTCAGACTTCCGCCCCAGCTAGAGGTGAATTCGGGAAATGTATCCGAGAACTTCAAAAGATGGAAACGGCAAATGGAAGTTTATTTGGCCGCTTCTGGTGCTTCGGAAAAGGATGAAAAGGTACAAACTGCGATTATTCTGAATTGTGCTGGCCCTCAAGTTCTTGAAATATATGATAATATTGTGTGGGCGAATGATGATGATAAACACAAGCCCGATAAAGTCCTAGAAGCCTTTGAAAAATATTGTAACCCAAGAGACACTGAAGTACTCGAATCTCACAGATTTTGGAACATTCCGTACCAAGAACCATTTGACAAATTCCTAACAGAGCTCAAGACGAGAACCGCGTCCTGCAACTTTCAAGAAAAAGACAGGATGATGAGAGACAAAATAGGTTTCACTGTGACAGGAAAGCTTCAAGAGTTACTTCTCCGGGTAGACGGTCTGACCTTCGAGAAAGCGGTGAAACTATGTAGAGCCTTTGAATAATCCAACATGCAAGTTAAGGTTACAGTGTACCTTCGGGGGTGTCTCCAGTATAACAGCTCTAGCGTCTTCAGATTACACTTAATATACCTAAACCCAGATATCAAATTAAAGCTTATAGAGCTGGCTATCGAAATATGGAAACCATTTGGTAATAAAATGAATTGTCGAATTTTTTACCACGTCTAAATTCGAACGTCCGAATCAGCTTTAAAACGCTATAACTCAAAGCGATTATTATATTTTGCTAATTTGATTTGTTCTCGGATTTCCGTACACGAAGCGCTAAAAAAACGTGTCGGCGATTTTCCATATTCAATTGCAGTGAAAAGTTACAGAATATTTTCGAAAAGGGGTGAAAAAAATTGGAATGATCGCACGGAAATGCCTCCTGACGAAAAAGGTTTCAGAATTAAGAAATTCGCCGACACCTTTTTGTTGATTATATGTTAGCCTAGCTTCTGTCCAAATTTAAGGAAAATCGAACAAATTCCCTTCGAGTTGTAGCTCTTTAAAGTGTCCCCAACAAGCGAAAAATTAACTTTGAGAAAACGGCGCTTAAAAAAAAACATATCGCTTAATAAACAAACTCCGCCCACAAAAGTTATACCGTCATTTCTCCGTCAATTTTCACTATTTTTCGATACTTTTTTTTTTGGATGAAAGTTCATTCTGTAAACTTTTTTTTAACGACAAAAAAAAATTTTCGATAAATTTTCGATCTGAAGGTACACTGTAACCTTAAAGAGTTCAGAGACAACCCGACCCCTTCAAACCCCACGAAGGTGAATAAAGTGGCACAGAGGTCCGATCAGAAATCGCCTGGTAGCAAAAAACAGACCGGTGGAAACAAAAACGCAAAGAAGGGAGAAAAACTGAACATAAACTGTCAATTTTGTGGCTACGAACATGAAAAAAGCAAAGAGAAATGCTTTGCATGGGGGAAAACCTGTAACAAATGCAAGGGTCGAAATCATTTCAAGGCAAAATGCGGGAAAGTGAACTCAGTGTCGAAGTCCAAGGGTGATGATAATGATTCTGATGATCAGTGGCTTATGGCTGTAAACCACAGTGGAGAGAGTGTTAATGCTACACTGACCATAAATGAGCATGATGTCCGTTTTCAACTTGATAGCGCAGCTGATGTCAATATTATCTGTCAGAAGCATGTAAGGAAACAACATGTGTCCCCTTCAACAGTACGCCTAAACATGTGGAACAAAACTAATCTGAAACCTCTTGGAGAAACCCTACTAAAGGTCAGGAATCCTCGTCATGGTACCGAGACTGAGGTAAAGTTTATTGTGGTGCCGAATGGTTTAACCAATCTGCTAGGACTTAAAACCATTCAGGAACTTGGTTTCATAACCATAAATGAGGAATGTTTTATTTCCCAAATCAACGCCCCTCAACTTGGCGATCTGGGAGAAGCTACCCTCAGAGTTGATGAAAGCATTCCACCCAAAGTCCTTCCATGTAGAAAAGCTCCTATAGCAATTCAAGATTCAGTAAAAGAAGAATTGAATCGACTTGTGGACAAAGGTGTGCTAGTTCCAACGACTGAACCAACCGAGTGGGTCAGTCAAATGGCTATTGTACACAAGCCCAATGGCAAACTACGCATATGCATTGATCCTCAACCCTTGAATGCTGCACTCAAGCGTGAACATTACAAACTACCAGTACTAGATGATGTACTCCCGAAGCTGAAAGACGCCAAGGTATTTAGCATATTAGATGTGAAGGGAGCTTATTGGCACGTCCGACTTGACGAGGCATCCAGCAAGCTGACCACAATGATTACGCCGTTCGGCCGATACAGATGGACGAGGCTACCTTTCGGACTGAAGGTCTCAAGCGAGATATTCCAACGCAAGCTTCATGAAGCCTTAGGAGACCTGGATGGTGTATTCTGTGTCGTAGACGATGTAGTCATCGCAGGGTGTGGTCGCACAGAGGCCGAAGCTCAAAAAGACAATCAGCACAAACTGACTGAAACACTAAAGAAGTGTGCCAAGAAGAACATTGTCCTGAATGAAGACAAACAGGAGATTGGCTTAACTAAAATTATCTTCCATGGTCACAAAATCACGAAGGAAGGTGTTAAAGTCGATGAGACTAAAGTTCAAGCGATTCGTGATATGCCGGCACCCACCGACGTAGCAGGTGTGAAACGTCTATGCGGCATGGCACAGTACATGTCAAGGTTCCTGCCTGATCTTGCTGGAACACTTGAACCGATCCGTGCTCTTACGAGAAAAGACACCCGATTTGTGTGGTCCACTGAATGTGAGAGAGCATTCGCGAAACTGAAGAGTAACCTCTCTGAATCCCCATGCCTAGCCTATTTTGATTCGTCGAAAGAAGTGGTCATCCAAGTGGATAGCAGCAAACATGGGATTGGTGCCGTACTGCTACAAGAAGGTCGTCCCATAGAGTACGCATCACGCGCATTGACACCATCAGAGAGGAACTGGGCGCAGATTGAAAAGGAAGCCCTATCTGTCTTGTATGGTCTTGAACGATTTGACCAATACACTTATGGCCGAACTGTAAAAGTAGAGAACGACCATAAGCCTCTTGCTTCAATATTGCGCAAGCCTCTGAGCATGGCCCCAAAACGTCTTCAGGACATTATGGTGCGTTGTAACAGATACGACGTTCATTTTGTATTCGTCAAGGGTACCGACCTAGTCCTCGCAGACACACTAAGTAGAGTGCACCTGGACTCTGGTGAAGATAACCAGGATGACCGTGCTCAAATCAGGAATGTCAACGCATTTCATGACATTCCAGGTAAGCGACTCGACGAGATACGCGAAGCAACCTTGCGTGACACTGGCCTACAAACTGTGGTGACATTAGTGATGGAAGGATGGCCAGCAGACAAGCGCGACACTCCTTTAAACGCATTGCCCTACTTCGATGTACGCGACTCTTTAAGTGTCATGGATGACATTCTAGTGAAAGGAGAAGCAGTAGTGATTCCCTCAGCGCTAAGAGCAACCATCAAGAAAAGACTTCACAGTGCCCACCTTGGTCGTGACAGCATGTTACGTCGAGCTCGAGGAACAGTGTTTTGGCCTGGCATGACCAGCGACATCAAGCAATTGGCTGACTCGTGTGAAATTTGTCAGGAAATGAAGCCTCGGAACTCACAGGAACCATTGAAGCAACATGATGAAGGTGATGCGCCATGGCAGAAAATCGGTCTTGATCTATTTGAAATCGCTGGCAAGCACTATTTAGCGGTGGTAGACTACTACTCCAACTTCATAGAAATCGATCTGCTGACAACGATGTCAAGTGTACGTGTCGTCACCTTACTTAAGAAACATTTTGCCAGGTATGTCATACCACGAGTTGTAGTATCGGATGGAGGACCGCAGTTTGTCAGTGAAGTATTCAAAGCATTTGGGATATAACGCACGTAACTTCGTCACCAATGCATCAGAGAGCAAATGGAAAAGCAGAATCGGCCGTTAAGATCATGAAAACTCTTCTTGTGAAAACTCACAAGGAAGGCGGTGATCCTTATGAAGCGATGCTGGAGCAAAGAAATACCCCACGTCAAGAAACAGGCCGCAGTCCGACAGAAATGATGTTCAACAGAAAAACACGCAGTTTCCTGCCTAGTCTAAACAATGCGCCAAAGGACACTATTATCAAGGAGAAGCGCGATGCACGTAAGCGCAGCGTCAAGCGAACCTATGACCGGAAGTCGCGACAACTCTCAGAACTAAATGTGGGACAGTCTGCATTTTTCAGACATATTGAAGGACGAGACTGGAAGTTGGGCCAAGTTACAGAAGTCCTGGGCCCCAACACCTACAAGGTCAAAGGTCCGGATGGAGGAATTTACAGAAGAAATCGTGTGCATGTGAGACCCACCAAGATCACACTGAAAGCTCGTGATACCTCTCCCCTGGATGAATTTCGAACTCCTGACGCGAATCTACCAGCGCCGCCGCCGCAAACAACACAAGTAGTTAACCCACCTACAGACACTCAGGTTAAGGACAATCAACCGCAGAGTATCCAAGACAAAGTTGCGCGCACGGACATTTTGGATCAGTCTCTAAGTGCGAACAGACCCAGACGTGTGATCAAACCACCAATCCGTTTCAAAGACTATGTGTCCAAGTAGAGACTATTTAGTAGTTCATTTATTCGTTGAAACACCAGTTGACGTTTACAGAAACTGAGAGATTTAGCTTACTTTATTTTTTTTGCTTTTCCAAAGAAAGGAGGATGTTGACATGTCATAATTTGTATAATTTATGCTCGTAGTTAAGGACCGCAATGCATGCGTGCATTTACCATCATGCCTTATGGGTAGAGAAGAGCATGTGCTCGGGTTGTAATGGCTACCGTTCTGAATTAAATGTTGTTGTGTTCAGTTTACCTATTTGTGACTTATCTGGTCTACCCTGCCTTGGGGCAATCAACAGTTTGGTCTGAATTGCTAATAAAATATTCCTCTTCTTCTCTCTCTCTTGTTTGTATCCCTGATGAAGCGGAAGGAAGCTGGAGTTTGATTAACTTTGGGCTCCTTGCAATCATGTTGAGGTAGTTCCCGTCTTTTCTCAGGGTCAACAACGTCATACACCACCCCAGCTTTTGAATCTCTCGCACCAACATCTGTTCCAGGTCTTAGGTATGCTTTGTCATCCATGCTAATCAAAACACTATGATTCTTTTGACCTTCAGCAAACATATCAAACTTTGCATTTCGAACGTGTGCACGCTGATGATGTGTTGATTCAGTGTCATGTGCTTCGGTCTTGGGGGGCTTTTTCGCACACACCATTTCCCATGATTATGAGCCTTTGCTTCCACTGCCCTCGCGTTTTTAGGTTTTCCTCTGTCACTGTTGTTGCAGATTTGATTAATTTCTTGCCTCTTTGTAACAGTGAGTATTGTGCAAGAGAGAGAAAGTGCCTCTTCTTCACCCTGTGATGTGTAAATAGTGTCGTTTCATGCCTTCTTCCATGGCACGTACTTTTAGTTTCAATTGCCATGGCAATAAATTCTTCATCTTCTTCATCGAGTAGAGAAGGCGGAGCTGCTCCAAGTTTTCGCCTTTTAATCCGGTTTGACTCTAGAAGCTGATTGGCAATTCTTTTTGTTGCTTGTTTCACTCTTGTGTTTGCTCTTTGATCATCACCAACTTCCAGTGTTTTTAGGTCATCAAGTCGCTCTTTGAGTGCACTCTTTTCTCCCTCAAGATCAAGCATTCTCTTTTGTGACAGAAAATGTATTTGCTTCACAATCTTCTGGTCAATACTTTGAACTTCACAACTGACTTCAGCCTCAATTTTACTGATCCTTTCACGTGTTCTGAGTTTTAATATATCTTCTGCTGCTTGCAAGGCCCTCTCACTTTCTTCAGATGCCATAAGTACTTTGGAGAGAAAATTTACTGCTCTTTCGGGTTTTATTCCAAGATTTTAAGTCTCGGCTCTAGAGTGCATTGCGAATATTACCGCTTTGAGAGCCATCCTATCATATTCTGTATCCATGGAAGAAATAATCTTAGAGAGAGACTTTCCATCCAGAAAATATTGAACTGACAAATCCGTTCCCTTATCATCCTCGATTCGTTCAAGCTCTAACAGAAACTGTCCAATATCGGTGGTTTCATTTTGCAGTATTATAAACTGTTTGTTACAAATTGTGGCAATATAAACACACAAGTGATTTTTGTCCAGAAGGTGATCACGGAAATATGCTTTCTCTGGTTTTGTATCCATGAAGCCGCAGAACAAATCGTACGCATCATCAAATGACAGAAAACCAACAGCTTTTTCTTCGTTTATACTCACAGCTAAAAGTTGTCTCAACACATATATAAGCCCCTCTAAAATTTTCATCAATCGTGCATCTTTCGTAGCTTTCAGCAGGCCCTCAAGCTTTGAAAGATTGTTTTCCACTTCGCAACTTTGAAGTGATTTTCGCAAAGATTTTCTCTCAGCAGATAGCTGTCGTGTTTCACTCCTTTTCTCTGAAAATGACTGCTTTTCTTTGCATGCTCGGCTGTCTTGTTTGCCTTGAAGTTTGTCATCGTTTTCCACTGTAAAGGCAACTCGGTCTGCCGCCATCTTTGACTGGCTAGTCACCATTCCCTTGGTCACCAGTCTCCCTCCGATCGCGTTAACAAAATGGCGGATGCGAACAGTGATGAAGTCGATGAATATTCAGAAATCTCTGAGTTTTTACGCTTGAGCGATCTGCTTTCATTCAAAACTAAATTCATAGCAGCTGGGGTTACAAAGAATGAACACCTGCCAGATGTAGATGAAGACGATTTTAAGGAATTTGGTAAGATTTTTAGGTCAATCTGAAGTATTGTGAAGTGAAGTATTCAAGTCCCACTGCTTGCGATTTTCAGTAGGACATGAAAGCGCGAGACATACATTTTTGTTTATCCTTTCGTACAATCAGGTCTTTCAAAAGTTGAAATCAAGCGATACTTCAGAAAGAAAGAGGAGTCATTGTTGCAGCCAAAGAAAAGCGCACACACAGAGAAACTTGGAGAGACATCAAAAAGTTGTCAACTTTACTTTGGGCCATTCGTCTTTCAACGGCCTAATTCAGCGTAAAAATGTTCGTGGGAGGAAACGAAACTAGGCTGGATCCCAAATGCCACAACACCACGTGCTATATTTATGAACAAACTCCTACCATCATTTTACAAGTCAATGTATTCTCACTGTAAGAATTCTGGTGAGTTTGTAAAGCAGTTTCATAATGAGGGAAGACACGAGTATGATGCACAGTCTAGGCTTACACGGCTAGAAAAGAGAATTGCTGCTGTTGTAAATCCTAACAATCCTGCTGCAGCAGGGAAGTATTTCAGCGAGGAATACATTCTAACCCGCTCTGATCAGACTGTATTGAAAAGTAACCTTGAAGTGGTGGAAAACATTAAGATGCCTATCAAGAAGGAGGAGGAAGATGCAAAGAACCATCTGACTTCTCACTTTTCTAAATCCGGAAAGATTCTTGCGGGTCCTTATTCTCCCAAGAAGTTTGATGAGGAAATTATTGGCAAACTTATAAAGCTTCAAGAAAAAGTAAAAGTTGCTGAAATTGGGGCAAACCTTTCCGAAAAATTCGCAAAGACCACAGATATGTTTAAACACATCCATCAGGTGAATGTAAAAGGAAAAAAAACGGTCTCAAAAAGAGAACCGAAGGAAAGCTAAAAAGCGGAAAGCTTCCAGGAATATAGACAACATGAAAAAGGTTCGACAGTTTATTTCATTCATTCATTGAAAGGCACAATTTAAAATATGAAGCTCTGACTAGTTTAACACGTCCTCAGATTAAATATCTCCAGACATTGGCGTACGGGAAAAATTTCGTCGGGGGGGCTGAACTTAATTTGCCCGAATGAAACTCGTGACGTCATGTTTATTCGTCATGATGATGATTCTAGCACTTGCTGACATTTTACTTTTCTACCACAGTGATCAATGCGAGACTGAGCTTCTACGTCTCACATTCGTCGCACTTTACACGGTACCGATATGATATATTTTACGAGACTTCGACGAAGACATAATTTGAACAACCAGATACCAACCACACATATACTGTCCCTATAAGCAAGATGGTCGCCAAATGTTATACTTAGTTTCAGTCCCTGCACGATCTACAATATTATTCCCACCCTTGGCGGGCCGCAACGCAAATTTGTCGTTCTATGGCCCTATTTACATGGAAAGAGGATGATCCTAGTGCAAGGATGATCTTAGAAGGTTCATTTGGTTTACATGCGTAAATACGGCATCCAGGATCAACTTTTCATTTGGTTTACGTGAAAAATTAGGCAGGATGGCCCCATGAGTACCTTTGAGTTCGACGCGGTTGCAAAACAAGACGGTGGGCGACAATAACAAAAGTGAAGATAACCTTGGGGCTTCCGAGGCCGTTTACATGGAGCTCGGATGATCCTAGCGCTAGGATCATCCTACCTTTCAGATAGGATGAACCTAGCGCTAGGATGATCTTAGCGCTAGGGCCAAATGTAACCCTTCGCATGTAAACTGAGAGTAGAAAACATGTTGCGCTCGGATGATCCTAGCACTAGGATCATGCCCTTTCCATGTAAATAGGGCCTATGTCTGCTCACGCGGTTAGCATCTTATGGAGCTATCACATCAATGGCATGATTGATGTAGTATAGAGCTCGGTTAGAAAGTTAAGTGAGTAATGTGAGTTACGAAATAAAAACAAATAAATTAAGGCATTGAATCACAAAATAATTCAGTAATTTTACTGTGTCTGTGGTGCCCGAATAGTCGACCAGTTTTGCCCGAATAATACTATATTTTTTACGACTGGGGGGCCCCCAGCCCCTACCCCTCGTACGCCTATGTCTCCAGATGATCCACGAGAAAGGACTGCTAACCCCTGAGGCTGTTTCTTCCATTGAAGAGTATGTTAAGACCTTCCCATACAGCATCATCAGTGGTGATGATATAAATGATGATGATGATGATGATGATGATGATGATGATAGCAAAGATGATGACAATGATCGTCACAATGATGATGACGATGACGAATAAACAACAGTGTTTCACACTTATATTATTATAATTGCAGAATTGACTGTGTGTCATTAGTTGAAGTTATGCTCAGTTAAATTGTGTTCAGAAGTAGAATTTCAACTGCAGAATTAATGTTGTGTTGCATTAAATAGTAGGTATTAAGTGCTTAGTTAAATAAAATAGGGGTATTTTACCTAATATTTTGATATGTCAGTTCAGATATATTAAAGCTTATTTTTCTAATGGCAAAACCATTGAATACTTGCATAAATTTATATGCTCCCCCCCTTTTGTCCCTGCATAAAAATCGGTGACCCACCCCCTATTTGCACCAGCCCCCCCCCCCCCTCTAAATAATGACCGGTCCCTAATATGGTTATGACGTCGCCAGTATTTGTTTTTGTTAATTCTACGTTTACGGCGGCGTCTGTTATTGCGTGTAGAAATAGAATGATTGACAGCGGTGTTGTTAGGATTATTAATAGGCTGATCGTGAATGTGATTAGTGGAAGTGGTGTCGGTGACCTGTGAATTATGTCGTGAATGTGGACGGTTGAAAGAAGTTTTAAGTCGGTTAGAATTATATTGACGTGTACGAACAGAAGCCTTAGAAGCACACTTACCAGTTGAAGATCGTTTCTTACGGTGCCTAGATTGAAGGATATCAAATAGTTCAGCTGCAGAATCACGAAGAAAGGATTTAATTTCTATAAATATAGAAGTATAGCATGTAGATTTAAGTGTAAACAAGTTGTGATCTTAAAATTTTCAAATGTTTTTTTGCACTCTGTTCTAAAGAGTTTTATAATTTCTCGAGATGTTCTTCTTAATAATTCTTTCCATTGTTGGCGTAAATGTTCACAGCAGGGTGAGTCCATCGTCTGTGTACATTTGATGACGAGCCCTTTAGGAATGATGTTGTGATTGTAGTAGTAGAGGTAGTTTGATTCATGGTGTTCATAGCGGGTCAGTTTGAGTTGTAAGCGTTTAACTTTGTTGAATAGCTGGCGTTGTTCAGGGTTTGTCAAGTCTTTAAGGATATGTATAGCAGTAGGGCCAGGATTTGGATGGATATCCAAGCTCTGGGCAATGAGAGACAGCGAAGATGTGTATGAATATTCTGCCATAGATCGTTGATCGTAGGAACAGCTGCGAGTTGGTGGTAGTAAACTAAATGAAAACGTGATTGAAGGGATGCTGTTATCTGTAATTTGTGGCAACGGAACTTGAGTGTGCAATAGGGAGGCCAGAGTAATGCTTAAAATTCAAAGAAGAAAAAGGCATGACATAACTTGAAATGTTCTTGAAGTGGTCTTGTGAAGGTTAATAGGTGTGAAGAACTTTTTTGTGACTTTGAGCTTTGCCCGAGTCGGTTTGAAAATAAAAACTCCGATGCGTTGTCTCCAAGATGTGATCTCTATTCCCATCTTCTATTTTGGACCGCTTCATCAAAATAGCGAGGATCGTGGTCGTAACGGAATTATAAAAACGTAACTGTGTTTGCAAGGACCACCGTAACAAAATAGAAGCACCGGATCCTGTAGTAAAGGATCTAATTAGCGTAAAAATGAAACAGTATGATACAAAAGCAAGGCTGATTAAACGGTACTGAAATTGTATTTGAATCCAATATTTCGAAAGGCACAGCCTTTCTTCTTCAGGGTCTGACAGGACCCACATTTAAACGTGTTACACTTGCGTGGCCGTAGCCTTATGTTAATTGCCATTGTGCTATCAAAAGAATTTTCACGATCGCTTTGGCAGCAGCAAAGCGTAGCAAGCAGGGATGGCAAACGTGTTGTTATAAAAAGGGATCTAATAGCATTCAACTGTATCTTTATAAGAACGCATGATGGCTGGGCTGGTCATTAGTTATCGCATAACATATTCACATTTCTTTATCCTTACTTGTTTATGGGGTCAGAATTTCCCTTAACAGGAAAGTCAATGAAAAGAGGTATTGTAAATACAGTACACACAAAGAAAGTGGCTGGGTAATAATCCAACATTGCTCACTACATCACACACACTCTGAGTCCTAGGAAGAGACCACCTTGGGGGATATTGCCTCAGTTTCATTTTGGGTAAATTTCAATGTTAAATCCAAACATATAGAGCGGTTTTCATTTGAGTGTCGTAAAACCAAAACCAAAGTAATTACTCTGACCAATCACAGCAGTCGTAAACAATCCAATGAACCAATCAGAGCTCGAAGCAATTACATGGCGGCGGCAAGCGCGGGAAAAAACGGGTGAGCAAGTCATGATTGGTTTTGGTTTTACTTCTGATTGGTCGAGAAAGTGGCGCGAGATTTTTTAGCCAATCACAAAGCGTAGCAATGCAAAACCAAAGCAATAGTGTAATTACTTTCGACACTCAATTGAAAACTGCTCTATAAGACTAAAAAGAACAAATTTAAATGGAGTATGCTATCCTGATTGTACAAAGAAATGTTTCATACCTAGCGCAATGCCACCTTTTCTAGTAGCACTTTGAAAAGTAAAAAAAAAAAACATTTGCACAGGAAATCAAAAAAATAATGCTTCAGTTTTGTTGATAATAAAACTATAACTAAGCGTCTTTGACTGCACATGGACTGGATTGCAACTTAAAAAAAAAAGGTTCTTCCTTTGTGTATTGGAAAAATCACTTAATTTCTAATACTTGTTCTCTGTTGAAGGAATCACTTTTATCCAAGAGCTAAAGGTAGTTAGTTAAACAATTAGTAGTTTTACCCATCAAAACAAAATCATTATTTATCCCCTAGATATAACCCCTTAAAATGTAAAAAAAAATAGTACGAGATGCATCAAGGGTGCATCAAGGATGTAGTCCCACTGCAACTGTGCAACTGCAAATTATACAACAGTTAACATGGGTCAATGAGCAACAATTTGATGCAACTTTAAAATAGAAAACCAAGAACACAGATAATAAATTGGATAACAACAATATTTTCAGTTCCTTAATCAGAAATACACTGTCATGCGAGTGTATTTGAAAATGTGCTACAAATAAGGAGAATATTCACAAACAACCAGGCCAATTTATGCCATAAGCTATTAGTTTGTATGACATGTAGTATCTATGGAGTATTAAAAAAAAAAACTCAAGCCTCAGAATTTATATAGCCAGTTGATGTACACGTTTGAGAAACAAAAACTGCATACATGTACGCCACTCGTCCGTTATGTTGTTTCACAACATTCATGAAAACAATCAGCAGTTTATTTTCGAATCCTCCTTGTTCACGCGTTTCACTCAGTAACTCAAATTCGCTTGGAAAGTAAATCTCGCGGTAGTAGCAGTAGTAAACTATTGTAAAGCGGTTCCCATCGGTTGAGTTTCCCCTGTTATACTGTTTTGTCAAAAGAAAGTATCCATCTTGAGCGGTTCGGCATGTCGAAACAGAACTGGCTGGTAGACGATTTGTGTAAAGATATTCAGCTTTTTTGTGGTACAAAATTAACAGGAGGCATCTTCTCGAGCGTTTACAGAAACATCTTTGGCATAAAGCAGGCCCTAGAACCAACAAGATTAAAATAAAGGTCTTGTTTATGCGAGATCAGCCTTTCCACACAACGAAGCGGCCATTATTGTGTTGCGAATATGAGTCATCTTCCTCTCGGCTCAACTAGATCCAGCTCTCTATGTTGTTCTCGGCCATTTTTAAATCGAGTAATGGCGGTGAGCCGAAGCTGAACTTTACGTTTAAAATAACTGCTCTTCCCTTTGGAAGTTGAACTTAAAATTTGGCATGGTAAGTATTCAGCACTTCTACTTTCCAAAACTGAAGAGAAAGGGAGGTGCAAAATTTTGATCATAGTACCACTTTAATGACCCATCCAAATCTAAGGGTGCGTTCCTTTGGGATGATCCGGATCCGGATTACTGATCCAAGATCACTCGGATCATGAAGCATCAAAGGGACCGACGAATCCACTCTGGACAAGGATTCGTCGGTTCCTTTGATGCAGCATGATCCAAGTGATCTTGGATCAGTGATCCGGATCCGGATCATCCCAAAGGAACGCACTCTAAGTCTTGGAAAATTCTGGAAACTGTTGGGAACCACCTTAATTTGAATTACGCGTGCCGCGACAATTGTTAGAAGTTGAAACGTGTAACCTACAGCTATTTAGTGTTCAGTTTTTCCTCCCAACTCAAAAGAAAACGAAAAGAAACCGCAACGCTGCCGTTAACGCCCGATGACAACGAGAAGTTCGAAAAAAATAACATTTTTTTTAGATGTGCCAGTAGCCTATTTTCAGCAAATATACCTTGTCAATTGGTGACTAGGAAATGACTAGGGAATGACCAGGTGATTAATAATATATAAGGTAATGCCCAGTCATGACCGCATGCTTAGTCATGATGTCACATAACTCGCACAATATGGCACAATAGCCTTGCCCAAACTTTCCCGAAAACCCCCCATGTAGATTGGCTCTCAAGCGTTTTATTCACGGTCCTTTTGAAAAAAAGGCGAGATTTTCGTATACCTTGTCATTACTTGGTGAAATCCAATCTCGTGCCTAGGGTCCGCGTTACCCTTGTTCAACGGATAGACAACGAGTCCTTCGTTGCCCGTTCCGGTGGCAACGAGGCAATTCAAATCGGCGAAAGAATATTATTTTCCAAGATAGTTCCAAACTTTCAAGTCGTAAAGAGTCCAAAGTAAAAAAATTCCTACTCATTTGCGCATTTTTATTATGCCAAATGAGACGAATAAAATACACTTTGTCGTTCATAAAAATGATTTTATACTTGGTTCGCCTTTGTGTAGATAAATCCATCTCAATTTTCCGTTTGAATTCTGTCTAACTTTGACAAGCCAGTAATCTTCTCCTACGAATGAGATTGAAGAAAGACGAAGATCGCATTTCGGGCAGCGGTGTACATTTCCGTAAGGGCAAAACATACTAGCAAATATTTTAATGGGGCGCTCCTTGTAAATAATTTTGCAAAACGGGCCGTGCGGCTTCAAACCAAACAACATCAAATGGGCACGGTCTCTCGAAGGTTGAAGTGAAGATTTGTCCACACATGAGGCGGCTGCCTTGATATCCTTTAAAGGAATCGTTTTCACTTCTAATTTCGAGAATTTGTTTACACTCGGGTAGGGTTGCCGCGAACCGAAAATGTAGGTACTAACTTGATGCTTATTTCCCGGCGTGTCCGGTAAGTTGTCAACAAATATTTGTCGAAAATCTCTCTCCGTTTTTTCGGCAAAGGTTGACATGAATCGCTGACGATATTCTTATCAAACATGCATTCGGCAAAGATACTGATTTGTTTTCTATCACTAGGAATTTGGGAAAGCTTGAGAGCCAATCAGATCAAGGCTATTTTGCCGTTATTTGAATTGTGTGACGTCATGGCTAGGCATTACCCTATTCTTGGCTTTCACACGACGTCATAAAAATTCAAAAATGTAAACTATACATCCTACAAAACTCTTTACAACATGGTATGTAGATACCAGTGTTACAATCTTTCACAAAAAGTTTTAGGTTTAACGTTGTTTTGCTTCTGATTTGTAAAGGTTTTAAATGTGTCACGCAATTCGTCACGCTATTTCAGATAAGCCGTGAAAGTAAACAAAATTAAACCAGTTGGAAGTTATTTTGCATTATAGATGCTTATAAGCTGACTTTATGGAATTTTTATTGAATCCTATCTTAATTTGGTGATGAGATTTTTGGTGTCATTAAGACTTTGAAGTTTTGGCCGCCATGTTTGTGTCCCTCAGTGGGACACAAAGATGGCCGCTCCATATATTTTTACTAAAAATGACCAATACTCGTTCGCCCATTACTATTGAACGAAATGCTCTTGCGCTTAAACATTTGGCCCAGATGTGTAGTTTAAAACTCTCTACAATTCCATAACATTTTGGAATTGAAATCTGTTTTTTAATGCTCTTGAATTTTGATATGACGTAAGTGCAAACCAGCAATAAGTAACTAATAACGTGTTCGCGAATTTTCGCGGGTTTTCCAACGATCTGCGAAAATAAGATCTCACGAAAATAATTTCTAGCAAAAAATAAATCCGCGCAAATTTAAATACTATTTAAATATTCCGAACCAACCAAGAAGGAAGAGCCTGAAATGATTCTTATTGACCGATCCTATGAATGACAGCAGTTTATTCTAGATGCACAGTACTTATTTTACGTTTTTTTGCCCGGCCCAGATGGCATTCGAAATAACACCTTTCCGTAGACGTTGAATTGTAATAGAAGACTTGTGACACGAGTATAGAATAAACAAGACAGCATTATATTTCCTTGTTGTAAGACAAGAACCGCCGTAATGTGAAAAACCGAGATCCGGGAAATCCGAATTCGCGAAAATGTGTTGCCGCGAAACGCAAAAAATCGGCTAACCGCGAAATTAAACTCCCGCGAGTGATGCCACAGCTGACTCACTAACCGGGAATATTTTAAAGTATCAGGTTACCCTAAAGCACCACTTTGCTTTCGTACCTTTTTATTGGTCTACGCCTCATTAAAACCATAACAATTTGTATATTTTCTTAAAGATAATTACAGACTCTATAAAGAAAAAACGATTAAAAATGCGTTTAGAATATAGGGCATGAGTTTGGACAATTCGAACGTTATAACCAAAAGATCAATCTCGCATGTGAGTTTAAAAAGTAAAACAATAAATTTGCACACGTCAAAAGTTTAGTTAGCAAAACGACAGTTTCTCACGTTCATTAATATTAACAAAACAACAGTTACCACGTGCAGTAACAACATCTTTGAATTGCGTCAATATAAATCTAGCCAAGGTTGGCCGTCGCTTTACCTGTTGCCAGTAAAGAACTGACGATGAAAAAAAATAACGAAGCATAAAATGAAAAAAAAAAATGTATTGACTCTTTAGAATACTCGGCCTTTTTGGACATGTTGACCATGAACGGGACTCTCTGTTAATGAAAGAACATGCATCGAAATCTTTTGGCTGTTCATTTGTATTGGATGTATTGGTAAATTCCACTAAATTTTTGGCAAATATTAAACAAGTTGTGTTTAAGGAATAAAACATTAGTTCCCTTGACTTTGTACTCTGATGCAGCTCTTAGCACAATTATCTGGTCTCCGAAATGGCGTATAGAAAAACCGAGGAGAAAGAGAGGGCTTTCTTAGCGATGCGAAGAACGGAAAGACGTGCTATGCCTGTACATGATGTATCAGAGAACAAAGTCGAAGGAACTGATGTTCTATTTCTTTATGAAATTGAATTGGGCGACGCGAGTTTAAAATCTAAGTCTTGTTTTGTTTACATAAAATCGCTTTTCAATCTATGTAATGAATGAACAAACACATAAAAATGGACAACACAATCTTCTTTCGAAAAATTGCATTGAAATCTCCATTAGTTTATGTTTAAAAGCAAAACGCGTACCATTTATAGCGCATCGAGGCCGAGCCGTGTCTTCGATGAAATTCAAGGAATTAATACAACTGAATTTAAGCTACAAGATTATAAACAATTTTCCAAAACTAACGAAAACACAAACAAAAATTCAATCACAGATTGATATCAAGATAAATTCCCATCGAAAAATGCAATTTGTTTTACCTTTAAGTCCCTCCGGCGACTACTGTACTTGGAAATTCTTTAAATCTCCGCTTTGGTGCTGAAATCCGTAAAACGAACCCATCTCTTCGCATTGCTAAAAACGTATATAGTTCCTCGAAGCAAGAGTTTATCCCTGAAAGCTCTTCTTTTTCCACTAAAGCGGCTTCTGGATATCCTTTTATTAGTATCCTGTCTTGAGTAGCAAACCGCAAAAAAATGTTGGGTAATAACGACTTTAATTCTCCACTAAAAACAGCAAACCTGCACGGCTGAAGTGTTAACCGAGCTGACGGCTGTGTAGCCGCGCGAAAAACAAAGCCTCAAAGATCCCGGATGTTTTGTGGAGTCACACGCGCATGTTTTGCGACGTCATGCGCGCCCGCGAGCTAGCCAAACGCGTACGGCGTACGGCGGGCGGCGGGCAGAAAACGCGCCCGCGAAACATTCCGCTAGCCATGACCATGAAAAATGACGGGCATAGGTTCTATGAGTATGGTGCTCCGCCGGGCCTTCGGCCCGTGTGCTCCGCTATTAAGCGATACAAAGGGAACCATCACTCGTAAATAACAAGAGGTCAATGAAAGGTCATAAAATAATTGGTTGCGTGACCTGGGGAGAGATTATTTATTGTAAACGAAAAAAGCTAATGATGCGGGCTGCAGGAAGGCTTAATTGTATTTAACTCCCACAACCCCTGAATCAAACGAAAATAAAGGTCTGAAAAAACTGAAAGAACTGATTCAATACTACAAACTTGTCATTTTTCCTGTGGGTACCCCTATCCGTCGCTACCATTGCCATGCTAGATGCGTACTTTCTAACAGCATACCGTAAAATATCGGTTATACTTAAGGGGGAGGTTGTATTATATCCGGGGGCTTATAAGCGGCATAAAAAACCGTTTCAGAATGAGATAATATGAAATAAGCTGAGACTAACACACAGCATTATCGGGGGGGGGGGGGGGGGGGTGGTTATAACCGGCATTTCATGGTATTTAAGTAAGGCAGTGTAAGGCGCTCTCCTCCTCAATTCTGGAACTGTTACTGCCAAATTTAAGGCCTTAATGTCCTTGCCATGGCTGATAGTTTGGCTAACGTCCGGGCATCCAGCTCACAGTATTTGGTGATTCCAGCGCCTTCCACAAATCAGGGGCATTTTTTCTGGGAAAACGTCTCTTAACACTAACGCCGCAATTTCAGACATTTTCTGAAGATAACGTTGTCGTGTCCTTTCACTGATTCAGGAACCGATTACCTTGACTGATTTTATTTCATTCAAGCCACAGTACTCCAACTCGTTGAATTCCGTCAATACTGACGGATAATTCGTCTATAGTATAAATTTGGCCAATGGCCGAATTTACACTAGAGACGAATTATCCGTCTGAGACGGATAATTTGTCTAGATATAAATCCAGTGCTTAGACGAATTATGAGCCAAAATTCGTCTTCGCTTGATTCGTCTGTCAGCACGTCTATAAGACGTGCTGACAGACGAATAATTCGTCTGAGACGGTTAATTCGTCTCTAAATTTATATCTAGACGGAAAACGAAGACGGATTTCCGCTCAGGTTTGACTTGAGGGGGATTGATATCTATTCATTCGTAAGGTTTCTTGGGATATAATTTTCAAATTGGCGTCCATAACAAAACCAAGTTCCACCAAAACGGCAAAAAATGGTAAAAAGCAGTCCCTCTCAGTTTGAAAAAAAGCTAGCATGGACAAATGAACATACAAATGTTTTTGAGGATATTTTTATTTAATCCATAATATAGAGGAAGCAATTATACTGTAGGATGGGCTGCGATCCTCGAACGTCTGGTGTTGAAAAAGCGTAAAACGAGAAGATATTTGAAGAAATTCAAGAAGCAGCCATTTTGTCTCTGATTCATGCCCAGTCTTTTCGGATAAATTTCCTCTATAATTCGTCTGTCGGATTTATACTTAGACGAATTACTCGTCTGACGGATAATTCGTCTAGACGGATAATCCGTCTCTAGTTTAAATTCGGCCAATGATACATATGATTATAGCTCATATTTTAACTGAAAGATGAATGCGTCCTGATAGAAATCATATGAATATTATAGCTTAAAACATGTAAATGTTGTTTTCATAGCTTTAAAGACCTGTTTAAGGGCCAATTTCGCTGTTTCGTTCTTAAGCTCGCCGTCATTCCAGTGCTTAAAATTCAATTAAATCGAATGCGAAGTGGTATCAAGCTAAAACTAGCCTTCACGGATAAATCTCTCAGTAGCTAGCGCTGTATTCACGAGTCACCAAAAGTAATTTCAGAATAATACCAGACTGCATTTTACTAATTCGAAGTTTGCTTAGCTTAAATTTGCCTTCTTGTTTACATGGCGAAGATAGGTGTTTTGTACAAGACCAAAATGATTTTAAAACTTACAATTTCCTACAAAATTTTATTGCAAAAGAAAGCTAAAAAGATGTTTTATTCACTGTGTAAAAGGCATTGTAGGACACCGAATGTTACGATAACAGGAGCGTGTTGAAAATTGTCCAAAATGGCCAAAATTCAATGGTCCATGAAAGCACCCGCGGACTCAAAAGGCTAATTTTCGACTTATCGAAATTAAAAAAAAAAAGTAAAATGAAATCGAACCTTTTAAACCCATTTTCGAAAATAGGTCACTAAATAGGTTCTTTTGGTAAATTAAAAAGAAATTCGAAATTTTGCCTCTGTCGTCGGATTCTCGATATTTACAGAATCCGCTCTTAAATTGGCACAAATGACAAAAAAGCACTGTACATTAGCTACCTTTTCGATTTTAATTCACAACGTTAAAAGAAACGCGAGTTATGATTTCAAAAGCGCTCGCACTGCCTGCTCTCTAGAAGGTAAACACAGGGGAAACCCAACAAAGTGGTCCTCCAACATGGCGGACGGTAATTCAAGGGTCACGTGAGCGTACACACTCTATACTAAAACAGTGGATAGCGTTGTTGGCGCGCTCTGATTGGCTTTTGAAACTCGGGATAGCAAGTACTATTCACCTCCAAGCAATTTGCACGCGAACATTGTAACCGCTGACAGGTGTAAATGAGTTAAGAATCATCATTTACGTGCTATATTATCTCACTGTTTAGTAGCGGAGCACTTGCCAGGCCGAAGGCCTGGCTGCGCAGCTCCATACTCATAGAACCTGTGCCGTGATTTTTCATGGTCATGGCTAGCGGAATGTTTCGCGGGCGCGCGTGTGCCCGTCCGCCCGCCCGCCGTGTTGGACAACATCCGGAATCTTAGCAATTTTGTTTTTCGTGCGGCCACACAGCCGTGAGCTCGGTAAACACTTCAGTTGTTTTGTTGTGTCTAGCGGAGAATTAAACTCGTTTTCCTGCATTTTTTTGCGGTTTGCTACTCAAGACAGGGATACTAATTAAGGTATACTCAGAAGCCGCTTTAATGGAAAAAGACGAGCTTTCAGGGATAAAATCTTGCTTCGAGGAACTTCATGTATTACGTTTTTATCAATGCGGGAGTAGTTTGTTTTCTACGGAGCGGAGATTTGAATTTCCAAGCAAGCGAGGGACTTAAAGGTACAACAGATTACAGTTTTCGATGAGAATTTATGTTGATTTCAATCTGTGAGTGACTTTTTATTAGTGTTATTGTTAGTTTTGGAGAATTGATTTTAAAACGTGCTTAAATTCAATTGTATCGATCTCTTGAATTTCATCGAAGAAAGCTTGAACTCGATGAGCTATAATTAAATGGTACGCGTTTTGCTTTTAAACGTAAACTAATGGAGATTTGAAAAAAAAATTTCGAAAGAAGATTGTGTTGTCCATTTTTATGTGTTTGTTCATTCATTAGATAGATTGAAAAGCGATTTTATGTAAACAAAACAAGACTTTGATTTTATAGTACAGTTCTATCTTCACTCGCATCGCCTTATGCAAATAAGCTTATGTTTGTGCATTTTTGCAATTTTTGATTTTCAAATCAGTTTCTCGGGCAATTTTTGACAAATATAAACTGTATTTTATTCGGAAACTAGTGGTACTAGTTATTCTAGACAGAGAAAAGTTGTTTTTGTGAACTTTTGTACGGTCTATAAAAATGTACTATGCAGACGGTCGCGTAATAAGCTTAAGCTTACTGTTTTTGAGAATTGCTAAAATTGAAAAAGCTTGAACTCGATGAGCTATAATTAAATGGTACGCGTTTTGCTTTTAAACGTAAACTAATGGAGATTTGAATAAATTTTTTCGAAAGAAGATTGTGGTGTCCATTTTTATGTGTTGGTTCATTCATTAGATAGATTGAAAAGCGATTTTATGTAAACAAAACAAGACTGATTTTATAGTACAGTTCTATCTTCACTCGCATCGCCTTATGAAATATGTTTGTGTATTTTTGCAATTTTTGATTTTCAAATCAGTTTCTCGGGCAATTTTTGACAAACATAAACTGTATTTTATTCGGAAACTAGTGGTACTAGTTATTCTAGACAGAGAAAAGTTATTTTTGTGAACTTTTGTACGGTCTATAAAATGTACTGTGCAGACGGTCGCGTAATACTGTTTTTGAGAATTGCTAAAATTGAAAGTAGCCCGTTCGTCAATCTTAATTCTTGTGCTTCCAACCTTTCACCTTAGTTAAGTTTCACCTTAGTCAAGCTTGTTCAAAGTGCGACGCTGTTAGGCTTGGGCTATGTATATATATATTATATACTAAGACAACTATTCACCTCAGTATCGGTGACCAGTAGTGGATATTTACCGAGCCGCGAAGCCACCTCCACTTCGATGAAAAGTTGTTGAATACCTGATATGGCCGGATAGGTACTTTGTCCCATTTGACTACTTTTTCAGGAACATTTCTTGAGACTCGCTCAGCTTTTTATATGATACGTCTCTCAACCTTTCAAGACTATTTAGGATCTTGTTTTTAATATGTGTAACCGTTATAAAGTGATAGGATTAGCAGAAGAGATACTTATCGCAATTTTTTTTAAAGAAAAATACTCTAAATTTGTAAGTAAAATACATCACTCTCAATAATTGTTTCTTTTTTTAATCTTCTCCTTGCCATGTGGATGTTTGAAAACAATGTAGGCTGTAAGTATATTTTTAACTTTTATTAGTTCTTTTTTCTTAAAATATCAATTTAAAAAGTCGCTCTTATCAGTTTAAAGTGTAACTTAAAGAGGAAATACTGCCAGCCTTCGCATGCCAATGCCCTAAATAGCACCATTGATCATATTATGCGATGATTCAGCCATTGGTGGTGATATATCCTGACCTCAAAAATATTTTTAATTAACTTTAGCATTAAGAAATTGATATTGTAGATTGAAGTCACATTTCATCGAAACTGTGTTTATAGAAAAAAAAAAAAAAAAAAAACTAAAATCATTTTTTATCCATAAATCAGTAAAACATACTCAGGGTCCTAAGTAATACTTCGTTATCTCTTTTTCCTTTTTATTGTTGACTCTTGGGGACAAAAAGTTCGTAAGTACATTTAATAATAATAATAATAATAATAATAATAATAATAATAATAATAATAATAGCTTTATTAATGTGTCAATGTATTTAGTTTTCACAACTAATTGGCGACACAAAAATTAAAATTATTTACAAATAAGAAATAATAATAATAATGTATATACAATTAAAATATATAACATGTACAAATTATGTAATAAAACAATAGGTATATAAGAGGTAGTCTCTAAGAACTGCAAAGGTTACAGCAGCTATCGTTGTTATTTAAGAATAACATTAGGTCTTTTTTCCTAATGTTCTTTTTGAAATAAGTCATTAAGTCATTTCGTTGCTTAAACCTTGCATTGTCGATCTTTTTACTTGCAATAGACACACTTCTACAAGAAAAAAAAAATCTTTACAAGGCTAAAAACGCTTTAACCCTGAAGTTAATAAAGTAAAAAAGGGCGTATATTTCTTTTATTATACTACTGGCTGAGAAATTTCTGAAATGTAGAAATTAAGTTGCCGTGGCAACGAATACGACTTTGTCTTGTTAAAAAAAGGCGGATAGCATTTGACAACAGTGAAATGCAATAATTGAAGGAAAGTTTGTTACGCCGCAAAATGTAATAATCGCCGCAAAATGTAAAAACAATCAAAGTAAAATGTAATACTAACGCAAAATGTAATAAAATTGACGCAAAATGTAATAAAGTGGTCAACGCAAAATGTAATAACATTTTGATGCAAAATGTAACAACTTTTCTAACGCAAAATGTAATAACACTTCAATTGCATATTCTTTGATGCTATCAGACGAAGTCAAAGTACGAAACTGTTCTTCTGTGACTGATGCATTTCTATCCAGCATACACCTGTAGGTGGATAGAAACTGAATGATTTAACATTAACTATAATATATTTTTTCATCAATAAATAATACAGCTATAATAAGTTAATGTGGAGGAACAGGATTGAGCCAGCAAACAAGACTTATACATTCTTCTAAAATTAGTTCATCTTTCGATGCAAGTTGAACGCATTCAATAAAAGGCCGCATAGGCAAACCCTTCGGTACTGTGATTTCGCGCAAACATGGTACGTTTAACCCTATATAGCCTGGGTTTTTTTGAGTTTCTGAGCTGGGGGTGGGGGGGCGGCACATTGTGCCCCCCTCGTAACTTCAAGAACATTAAGACTATGACAATGAAACCTAGAGGGTACATAGTAAGTCCAAAACTGTCTCCTTTGCGGTCCGCACAATGGAACGATGACGTCATGTGACGTAGTTATTAGGTAATTAGTTATACGGCTGCCATCTTGGATCCGCCATCTTGGATTTCTGAAATTTTTTAAAACCTCTTAAAAACCGTCCAAATTCACTCAAAATTTATCAAAATCAATAAATAAACGCTAAATGACGTAAAAATATAAAAGTTATACCAATAAACATTGTTTTTCTTCATTCAAATTTCAAAAAACATGGCTGTCAAAATCTTGTTGCCATGGTAACATCAAGTCACGTGATCAAAAAATTGTCATATGAAACTGTTGCCAGATAAATTTTAGGAAAAGTCACAAAGTTTGATGGCGTTTGGATACAACTGATTAAAGAAGTTATGAATGTTGAAAGGCTCAAAGGGGTGGTCGGCTGCTATAATGGCTAATGGTTAAGAAAAGCATTTTGACGACTGACCGTTAAAAAGCGGTCGTTCCGGTGGGAAATGAAATGAAACGGTCCTTCCCACTGGAAATTTCTAATGAGAAGAATCGTTCAATTTGATTTCCCACCGGAACCAACATACAAAAGGAAAGCGCTCTTGGATTGAGTTTCAATTTGAATTTTCAACTTTTCATCTAAAATTGAGTAAGAAAATCAAATACCACATCTCATTCTAGCGTGTCTTGTATGGTGTAAAAAACACATGCACTTCTCGACTGTTCTCGTGCACTGCATGTATAACACAACATTACAATGTACGAGGAGCAAGTTTGATATTTCCTTGAACTCTCGACATAATGAGTGTATCAAGGTATGGCAGTATGCGGAGTATTTCAGATGACCTTCGGATAATCTACTGTAAACTAAAGTACTTCGAAGGCTTCGGATATTCAGCTGTAGCCTCGGGATGGTTTTCAGAATATCTGAGGTGATGTTCGGTCACCTTTACAATGTTTCAAGTTATTTTCTCAATTTTCAAGTCACTGCACTTATTGTATGAAATTGTCACGGATTTAGCACTCTATTTTTCATGTAATATATATTATTGAAGTGTTATTACATTTTGCGTTACATTTTGCGTTGAAAAAGTTATTTCATTTTGCGTTAAAATGTTAATGTAATTTGTGATAATCGGTATTGACATAAATTAATATTTTGCCGACACGGAGCAGAGAACCGGGTACTAGTGTAGTGCGCAGGGGCTCACGGTTCGTGAGTTTGAAAAGTGTTCGTTGATAGATTTGTGTCTTTCTACGGTCAGCCTCGCCGCCTCTAGTACTGTTCAAACAAGTTAACTTTCGTCTTAGTTGTTTATTGTAATACTCCCCGTGACCTTAAGATTTGTGTGTTCGGTTGTGTAGTGAAGGCAAAATTAACATTTTGCGTTAAACACTATTACATTTTGCGTCAATTTTATTACATTTTGCGTTGATTGTTATTACGTTTTGCGTTAGTATTACGTTTTGCTGCGATTGTTACATTTTGCGGCGTAACAAAGTTCAGAAATTACCAACATGAAAAAACGTACGTAAACCTTTCATATCCTTATGTGATCGAGCTGGGTTGAAGGCAAAGGATACAATGCGGATAGTTTTAGCTACGACGTCAGACAACTCGCACGAGCAAATGGAGAAGTTCTTCGCCGAAGTGAGTAAGAGAAAGTCAAGAATGACCCCGGCTTGGAGCCAGACACTTTGCTTGTAGTAACTAGTGTTGTTAGGAATGTCGTCATGCTTGTGCACGCTTTACTAGGAATCATGGAAAAAACCCATGTGCTCGAACAATGTAATTTTCCGGACAGAAGTACATTTGTTATGAAGTATTAAATGTTGAGTTTCATCGAGTTTGAATCTGAAGTCGATCTAAAGGCGACCTAAAATCCGTTTAACCTTTCCCTACATGGTCCTTCGAGCCGGATGGATCGAAAAATCTACGAAGAAAGCCTATTATTCTGAACAATTCTGGAAAACATTCTGATTGAATCTTCGAGCGAACGACAGAGCCTCGTAAACTTGGGAAAGAAAGGAAAGTCTGCAGCTACTTCTGTGCCTTCTGGTGCTGAGGGAAGCGGAAGCCAAGCCATATCTGCAACGGAAATTACAAGAAAACGACAAATTCGAACCGCACACAGGAGATCCACTGAGCGTTTAATGGAAACAGCGAATGAAATTCTACAATTGATTCAGGAAAACCCGTCTTGTGTGTCTGAGCAGCGAACAGCAATCCTTCACCACAGAACGACTCTAAATGAGAAAGTTGAAATCTTGCAAGGCCTTGACGAGAAAATGCTCGAATTATCGACAGAAGTAGACATCGTGGAGGAGATTGAAACAGCCGATCTTTTTCAAAATAAAGTGAAATTTTTTATCGCTCGATTGGATGCAGTGTTTCCCGCCATTTCTTCACCTAAAATGGAACCTGTGCCATCGACATGTACCTCAGACGAGCCGACCTCTGAAAACGGACAAACCGAAACGGTAAGCGCTCAGATTGTTTCACCCCATATTTCACCCTCTCCTCAACTGCAAGCCTCAAGCCCTCGAGTTAAACTTCCTAAGCTAGGGTTGAAAAAGTTTGATGGGGATGTTACTAAATGGTGTACTTTCTGGGACGCTTATGAGGCTTCTATTCACGAAAACACTAACATAGCTACTATTGACAAGTTCAACTATCTGAACTCCCTTTTGGAAAAAAACTGCCAGTGAAGCCATTGCAGGTTTATCCATAACTACCGCAAATTACGAGGAGGCCATTGCTATTTTGAAAGGCAGATTTGGAAATAAACAAATGATTATCAACAAACATATGGAGGGTCTTCTTAACATGGCACCTGTCAGTTCCAACCAAGATTTACGGGGTCTAAGAAAAATTTATACATATTAGAGGTCTTAAGGCACTTGGTGTGTCATCTGAGTCTTATGGTAGCCTACTCTCATCAGTCTTAATGAATAAGATACCCCAAGAACTACGTCTGATTGTTAGCAGGGAGGTCAAAGGGGGAGACTGGGAACTAGACTTGTTATTGAAAGTGTTGCATCAAGAACTTGAGGCACGTGAAAGAGCCATGGGAACATCGAATAATTACAGTCCAACCACAAATTCACCATCTCAAAGAAATGATTGGTATTGGAAGGATCCTCCTACAGCCTCAACACTTACTTCCACCTCCCGCACCTCTCCAACTTGTACCTATTGTAAACAGCCTCATGCCTCCAACAAGTACAAGACAGTGACTGATGTGCAGGTAACAAGAGAAATCCTAAGAAAGGAGGGAAGATGTTATGTTTGTTTAAAGAAACGTCACCTGAGCCGATATTGCCCATCACAAAACAAGTGCTTTAAATGTAACGGCCGGCATCACATCAGCATCTGTACCAGTCACACGCCCCCGCCCCCGCCCAATAACAAACCTCAGTCAAAAGAAGATACAAATCAGGGAGACAAGTCCTCGCTTGAATCCACACCTGCAGTTATGTTCATTAGTTCGAAGACTCCTATCCTCTTGCAGACAGCCCAAGCTATTGTTAACAAGACAGGGTCTACAGAGCAAGGCAGAAGGATAAGAATCATTCTTGACAGTGGAAGTCAGAGATTGTACATCACAAATCATCTGAAGAAAGAGTTACACCTACCAGTTGACCACCAAGAAACAATGCTAATCAAGACCTTTGGGTCAAAGGAAGAGAAGTCGCAGACATGTGATGTTGTTCGTTTTAGTATAAAACTTCTGGACGGGAAGGAAATGCAGATGTCAGCCTATTCAGTACCTCTCATTTGTGAACCTCTCACCAGTCAGACAGTAGCATTGGCAAAGAATATGTATGAACATCTCAGTGACTTGCACCTAGCTGACTATTTAACAGAAACTACACCTGCTGAAATAGACATCTTAATTGGATCTGACCAGTATTGGCAGTTAGTTACAGGGGAAGTGAGAAGAGGAGTCAGCGGTCCAATGGCTATACATACAAGACTGGGATGGGTGTCATCCGGACCAGTCGAAGACTCGACCCATGACAGTGACCCATCGGTAAACCTGGTGTCCAGTACACATGTCCTTAGATGTGCTTCTGAACCAACTCAACTTGAGAACAATGACCTAATTGGAGAGCTCAAACGATTCTGGGATCTGGAGTCATTAGGAATATCAAGCTCTGAACAGTCCGTCTACAGCCAGTTCATCAACACTATTACTTTTCGACATGGGAGATATGAGGTACACCTCCCCTGGAAGGACAATCATACAATCCTACCTGACAACTATGAGACAAGCCTCAAGCGTTTAAAGAATCTGTTGAATCGCCTAAAAGAAGAACCAAACGTGCTACTTGAATACGATGCTGTTATCTGGACATACTTGGTTTGAGCGAAGTTCGTTGGACTGGCTTTGGAGAACTGAAAACAGGAACGGGTGAAAGCATCTTGTACTCGGGAGCAGAAGAGGTGCACCATAGGGGAGTAGGACTCATTCTGAAGAAGGAAGTAAGAAGAACGCTGCTGAAGTGGAACCCTGTCAACGAGAGAATCATGAGCGCACGCTTCAACTCACGCTTTGCAAAACTCAGTCATCCAAGTGTACGCGCCTACCAATGACGCCGAGGACGAATCTAAGGAAGAATTCTATGAGTTGCTGCAGCGGGAGGTAGAAACAACACCTAGGCATGATGTACTGATTGTGATGGGAGACCTGAACGCCAAAATTGGAGAGGACAATGAAGGATGGGAGAAGGTGATGGGACAACATGGACTTGGAACAATGAACGAGAATGGAGAGAGGTTGGCAACTTTCTGTGGCAATAATGACTTGGTGATTGGAGGCTCTCTATTCAAGCATAGAGACATTCATAAGATCACATGGACCTCCCCGAATGCGAGAGATCACAATCAGATCGACCATATTGTCATCAATGGTCGATACAGAGGTTCACTGATGGATACCCGAGCAATGAGAGGGGCTGATGCCAACTCGGACCATCACATGGTGATGGGAAAGGTTAGGCTAAAGCTATGTAGCACAAAGAGAAAGAACAAGGAAAGGACTATCTTCGATACCACGAAGCTTCGAGACCCCTGTGTCAAAGAGGTATTTCGCCTGGAAGTAAGCAACCGATTCTAGGTGTTGGCAGCGGATGACGTAGAAGATATTGAAGATAGGTGGGGACAATTCAAGAAGGTCTACGACGAAAGTGCCGGAAAGGTGCTGGGTGAGAAGAGAAGAGTGAAGAATGATTGGATCAGTGGAGAGACCTACAGGAAGATTGAAGAACGACGAAGGTTAAAGGAGAAGATAGGAAGTGCAAGGTCTGCCCGCCTGAAGGAAAGAGCCACTGCTGCTTATGCAGTGAAGGATAAAGAGGTGAAGGCCAGCGCCCGTGCAGACAAGAGGAGAAGGCTTAACAACTTAGCAGAAGAAGCTGAAATAGCAGCCAGAAACAACTGCAGCGGTGACCTGTATCAGCTTACTAGAAAGATAGCCGGACAAGGAAGGAACATGACTACCATCAAAGATAAGGAGGGTAAGCGACTTGTAAATGAAGATGAAGTCTTAGAGAGGTGGAGGGAACACTTTGAGGGAGTTTCGAATGTACCACGGCCTGATATACCACTGCCAGAAATGGATCGAGCACCTGAAGTCATCACAAGCATTGACACGGGAGACATATCAATTGCTGAGATCAAGAGAGCTATCCATCGTCTGAAGAATGGCAAGAGTCCGGGGATGGATGCCATCAGTGCTGAGATGCTCAAGTGCTCTGAGAGCGATGTTGTGAAGCAATTACACTTTTCAACTCCATCTGGAAAGAACAACGTGTACCAGAAGACTGGAAGAAGTCACTCATAGTGAAAGTGCCGAAGAAAGGAGACCTCACTCAGTGTGATAGCTATCGCGGCATATCCCTACTCTCCGTACCAAGTAACATCTTGTGCAGGATCTTCATTGACAGAGTAAAGAGTGGTGTGGACGAAATGATTAGACAGGAGCAGGCAGGATTTCGATCTGGAAAGGGAACCTCTGAGCAAATCTTTGCTTTGAGGAACATCCTCGAGCAGTGTCAGGAATGGCAAGCACCTGTGTACATTAACTTTGTTGACTTTTCGAAGGCGTTTGATTGCATAATCAGAGAGCGACTTTGGGACATAATGGGACAGTACGGCATCCCTGACATCGTTATCAGGACGTTTAAGGGCCTTTTACCATCAGAGCTCAAGCTGTGTTATAGAAGGTGGAAGGTACTCCAGTTGGTTTGAAGTGAAGAGCGGCGTGCGGCAAGGGTGTGTGATGTCTGGCTTCATCTTTGTCCTGATCATGGACTGGGTCATGCGGGACACAAACGATAGAAAACGCGGCTTGAGATGGAAGCTCACATCGGTTCTAGAAGACCTGGACTATGCTGATGATGTGGCTCTTCTCTCAAGCAGATTTGCTGATCTACAGGAGAAGACTGAAAGACTAGTGGACATCGCCGGTATTGTGGGTCTTAAGATCAACCCACGCAAAACAAAGACGCTTAGAATGAACCACAGATGCACAGACAACATCAAGGTAGAAGGAAAGGGTGTAGAGGACGTGGAATCCTTTGTATACCTAGGATCGGTACTAGGCAAACATGGAGGCACAGAAGCAGACATTAAGAGGCGATTAGCAGTAGCCAGGAATGCATTTACCAGACTACAGAGCATCTGGAGGTCACGGAGATTCAGCAACAAGACCAAGCTGCGTATCCTGAACTCCAATGTGCTGTCTGTGTTACTGTATGGGGCTGCAATGTGGAGAGTGACAACAACTGATCTTAACAAACTTGATGTATTTCATCGCACATGCTTGGTTGAAGTACCAGACCTGACCCCAGAAGCATTTCTCAGAAGTTTCCGCAGATTCACATCAAGACGAGGTTTACCTTCCAAGATTGTTTCGGACAATGCAACGACCTTTAAAGCCGCATCTAAACAGATAACAAAACTGATGAACGATCCAGGAGTGAAGCAGTACCTTTCAGATAAAAGAGTCCAGTGGATCTTCAATCTTGAGAGAGCCCCATGGTGGGGAGGCCTGTTTGAAAGAATGGTGAGGTCCATGAAACGATGCCTGAAGAAAACCATTGGAGGTGCTAAACTCACATATGAAGAACTGATGACCGTCACTGTTGAGGTGGAAATGATTCTCAATTCAAGACCACTGTCTTATGTGTCCTCCGAAGATGTAGATGAACCACTCACACCTTCACATTTGCTTCATGGACGAAGTTTATTGACCCTACCTGACAATATCAATAACGGAGACTTATCAGATCCTGATGTTGAACTGTCATCTACTGAACTAAGCAAGAGAATGAACCATCTTAGTAATGTGATGAATCATTTCTGGCACAGATGGAAGAATGAATATCTGATGGAGCTCCGCGATTCACATCGACGTTCTGCCAAGAGTACGAATCCGACACCCATAGCAGTTGGAGACATTGTTGTCGTGCACGATGAAGAGCGACCTCGAGGATTTTGGAGACTGGCCAGAGTTGAAGATTTGATAACTGGAGCAGATGGTCTCGTTAGAGGCGCAACGATTAGAGTGAAGTCGAAAAACCGCAGATCCTCAACCTTGAGACGTCCGATTCAACTGTTGTACCCGTTGGAGATAAGAAGTGAAAATGAACCTGTTGCCGCGGACAACTATGAAAATCCTACAGTGAACTATGCTGATGAGGACCATCAGCAACCAATTCAACCAAGGAGAAACCCGATGAGAGCAGCCGCAGTAGTGTCAGAGAGAAGGAGAAGAGCGTGGATTGAAGAACTTGTTTAATTTTGCTTTGTTGAAGTGAACACTGAACATTTTCTAACTCGTGACTTTTTTTGTTAGTACTTATATTTCGCAAGTAGGAATTAGTGTTGACCAGTCTAAGTTCCAGGTTTAGTATTTTCATTTACTGGTCAACAGGGGGGAGGATGTTAGGAATGTCGTCATGCTTGTGCACGCTTTACTAGGAATCATGGGAAAAATCCATGTGCTCGAACAATGTAATTTTCCGGACAGAAGTACATTTGTTATGAAGTATTAAATGTTGTGTTTCATCGAGTTTGAATCTGAAGTCGATCTAAAGGCGACCTAAAATCCGTTTAACCTTTCCCTACAAGTGTCTTTGTCCGTCATCTAGAAAGTGGGCAGTAATTTTTCTAATTTTGAGGACAGAGAAACCATAAAAAGTGGGAAAATATCCAAAGTTTTATCGAAAGCTCGCTTCCTCCGCGCGCAAGTACATCAAAACAGCCTCCGCGATGTTTTCCGTCTATAAAGCACTGACCGCCCACTGAGATGATGGTTTGTTGCGGTCTAAAGAGCTCCTTGGTGCCTTACCAAAGTTTTAGTTACCAAAGTTTCTAATTACTATTAAAATGAAAAGATGAAGCAGAGATAGTAGTAAGTTGTCGCTGTGTGTTTAAGAAAATTATTGATTGATCACACGTGCGAGCATTAGAAAAAGCGAAATTTCTCAACCTTGTAGTATAAACAAATAATACAGTCAATGCTTTCTACGGGGAATTTGGGATAAATACCTCTTGTAATATTTCAATTACCAATGACCCAAATCCCCTAGAAACCGTTGTATTACCTAAACATATTTTATAGGTGGTTTGCAATCAATCTCTAGAGACATAGATAACAATAGTGAAACGAACAAATGCTGGTGGACGAACAAAAGGAGCTAATGAGAGAACTATTGTTTATGTCCACCAGCATGGCGGCGATGACGTAACATGAAAACCACCTATAGTAATTTTAATATTTTTTTTAGCCTTGAAAATATTTTTCAAAATCTTAAGCGAATATCATGGACAGTAAGCACTTCTGTTTATAATTAAATTATATGAATATAAACAGAATACTCTTAGCTCGTAGAAAATCAGAAAACGGCAAACTGATCCTAATGGCAAGGCGATGAAGGAGTAAACAAAAGAATAAAACAAAAAATATATATTCAAACAAATTTGCACAATATTTCGGTTTGAAAACAAACCTTCTTCAGAGGCTAACAGAAAATGAAGACAAAACTAAAGTTCGTTACAAGTAAGAGTGAAATTATGAAAATAAAAGCAAAAGATTGTTATTGGTGTAGGAGAATAGGTGTCGTATGTCAATGAGCTTCGTCACGTCTATTTATTAGGAAACTTAAGATACAGGCGTTTTCGCGGCGACGGCGACGTGAAGACCGATTAGGAATGGGGCGAGGTCGACTGCGCATGCTTTCCTGCCGTCGCCCACACGTCGGCGACGTGACAACAGTGATTTTGCCGTCGTAGCGAAAACGTGGGTAAGTTTGCCATGATTTTTCCTTTATTGTTAACTTATGCACAGTTTAAACAAAGCAAAGTCCCTTTTTGTGCTTTTGGAAACTTCATTTGATGATATGACAGATAATTACAGCGATTTTGCTCTTTCCTATACAGACCGAGCACAAATCGTTATGACCGAAGGTGCCAAGTCAAAGATAAGCAAGGGTCAGCAAGCTGTCTCAGCAGCATACAGAGGCACTTTATTCCATCCACCCGGCTTTCCTGATCTAGCTTGAACACCGGTGGGATCTGCAAAACTTCAGCAAGAACAGGAATGTCTTTCTTTTCAAATCTAAATTATGCATTGCACTCAGCTTCGTTCATGTTCTCAGGGTCGGAGCGAGGATATTCACCGTAAGGAAAACTAGGATTTTTCGGCTGCAGCATTTCATACAGAACAATGAAATCTTTATCACTAATAAGTTTAGCGTCGTAGTAAAGAATAAGAAGTAAACGAAACTCTTCGAAACTAACCATACTAAGGCAGCGAAACAACTAAAATTCACAAAGCAACCTCAATGACTCGACGAAGTCGGGAAGGACGTCGTCATGATCTTAACAACTAAAATTTTGGCGCGAGAATGGCGGCCTCTGACCCAGCCTACCCCGGTTATCACGTCGCCGTCGCCGCGAAAACGCCTGTATCTTAAGTTCCCTATTCCTAGAAGAGATAACGTTTGGTCTCTCCGATGTATTGGTAATACATACTGCCAATACATCGGAGAGACCAAACGGCAACTTAATGAACGATTTAGAGAACACCGCCGTTCCATCATGAACCATCATCAACTCAGCGATCCCACTCCTGTCTCCCTACATTTCAATCAAACTGTACATTCAATCAATGATGTTCTTCTAATCCCACTTGAACTCATACGCAGCAACCGTGACGCAGAGAGAAAGGCGAGAGAGGCTCATTTGATACACAAAGGGAAAACGTTATCTCCTCTAGGAATAAATAGACGTGACGAAGCTCATTGACATACGACACCTATTCTCCTACACCAATAACAATCTTTTGTTTTTGTTTTCATAATTTCAAACTGTTATATTTGTAACGAACTTTTAGTTTTATCTTCATTTTCTGTTAGCCCCTGAAGAAGGTTTGTTTTCAAACCGAAATATTGGGCAAATTTGTTTGAAATATATATTTTGTTTTATTCTTTTGTTTACTTCTTCATCGCCTTGCCGTTAGGATCAGTTTAAATTGGTTTTCATAAAATGTTTCAAAAATGAGGACAAACAATATATTTCCGCAACATTTTATGAAACGAAATGTAAGAAAACATTAAACATTAATTTTCTTTTTTCCCTTCGATGTGGCATCCTGGAAAAAATATCATGTTTTCAGTCGGTATGTACATTAAAAGTGTTATTGATAAAACCGTACATTAAGACCTTTTTCATCTCAGAGACGTAGCTAGGAAGGTCCTGGGGTGCCCGTGCCCCCCTCCCCCCAACTTTGTGAAGTAATTTTAGTAAAAAACAGTGTGGTTGTCAACATGACAGTCTGAAAAGTACCCTGGGTGTAACACAGTGTAACCCCCTCCCCCCTCCCTTTAAAAAGTCCTACCTACGCCCCTGCATCTACCATGAATTCTGCAAACTGAACTCTCTTATTTACATGCCCAGGGGCGGGTCCAGGATTTTTCTTAGGAGGGGGTGCACCTCTAAGGAATGACATAACTGAAGGGTGACGTAAACAAATTTTAAAGCGAACAACGCAGACTAGGCCATCTCAGGGGGGAGCGCACCCCCTGCACCCCCCCCAATAATTTCTATTTTCTGGCAATTTTTTAGTAATTGTATGATGTATTATACTATCGCATGGAGAATTTGTGTGATAAGTTTCTTCTTACTTTACATGCGGGCCCATTTTTTGGTGGGCCGTGACTACCTTGCCAGGTGTTCTCGGACCGCCTAAATTTTGGGCATGCGAGATCTATGCAATTGTCTTTTACACGGCGAAATTAGGAGTGCTGTGCCACAAATTATTAACCCGCGTACCAAAATTTAGAGTTGCTGTGCCCAAAATGATCGTCGGGTAAACCGAGCTTAAAATTTTCAAGAAAGAAAAGCCTATATCTTGCAACCAAAGTATTTTTCACAACCACGACTGTGAGCACGGGCTTCGCCTTTTCCTTTTTTAATTATTCTGAAAAAAAAAATAAACTGAAGGGAACCTCCTCAAAATTTGTAAAGTAATATAAAGGGCCGCAAAATGTGATGCAGTGTCACGAATCCTTGCAATTAATAATACATCGAGCAGGGCATCGGACATCCTGACATCCTGATCATGACATCGAGAATGCTCGCTCGAAAACTCATTAAATTGATTTATTAGAAATTCGGGAAATTGCAAACATGACAACGTTGTTGTAACTTTTTTTTTCGTATGCCCTTTTATAATTTTTCTTCAAATATTTCTTGGAATATTCACAGCGCCTACGTGGAAATTAAAAATAGCAAAAAAGGCAGCTACAATGAACACATTTGTATTCAGTGTTTTTCTACTTTTTGCCACCGTGAAAGGTCTGTTTTACAAACATTTGTATAGATTTAGTTGATTTGTTGCAAAGTAAAAAAACCTTTATTATTTTATTTCCGCTTCACTTGCATAGCCGTTAGGATAAGTTTGCAGTCTATCTCTAACAAGAGGCTACACTTAGCCTATACTCATGCGCATGAGACCCTAGGACGCGTCGGTTGCAGTTACCAATTTTTCTGTGCTCGCTTTTTGCGTCGACGAAGCGACGCTTCCTAATCTGGTGTTGGATGTACTGTGACATTTGTACCAAGCGGAAAGAATCGAGAAAATTTGTATGTACCATTTCTGCGCCATGTTGAAACGTCACAATAGTATCCAGCATTCCCAACGCGTGGAAATCAGGCATCATCCTGGGGAGCTGAGTGTTCCGAAATGTCACATGGGAATAATCTATTTGTCTAGCCTGCGAGCAGGCTCACTTGTTTGGGGTATCGCGCAAGTATCTTGGCGAGGAAGCCGGCGAAGCCGGCGAGAAGTATGGGGCGAGGAAAAGTGAGCCTGCACGCGGGCTATTGATTTTTGAATTCCCTACGTTCGCCGACGAACGCAGCAATCTGATTGGTGAAATATGACAGGTGCCATGGCTTTTGAAAGAAAACAAAAAAAGCGTTACTCATCGGTATCGGCTTGTCAAGTGAGAATCATGCGGTTTCCAGCTTCATACAGACGTGTATCACTTTTTGTAGTGGACGATGGTTTTTCTATTATTTTTAAAAGCACTGAAATTTATTGAGCTTGTCTTGAAACGACTTATCAGCAAAACATATTCAGTGACTGTGTTGCAATTTATTACTCCTCCTAGTACGTGACCGGAAGTCGGGCAGTGACAATGCCCTATTTGCGGTAAAGTTTTCACATTTTTTTTTCAAATGTTTCAATACCCACGGGCCCAAATCGATTCATTTTTCTTTCGTTTACTGGTCGATCTTTTTTTAAATTAAAAATCTTGCAAACTATACTGTTGCTGTAGTATGAAATGTTTGAACTTTTATTGAGTGTTTTCCCTTGCGGTTTCAACTATACTTAATCCATTACGTAAGCAATTAAAATCTGTATAATGACAAAGTGATGACAGCCAAAAAAGCTTCTTTCCGTTGGGGGCGGAATTCGTGAATCGGGGCCTTGCGTGCAGGCTCTACTTTTCTCGCTCATTTTCGCGTTTCGCATAGAACTCGCGCGCGAAACCCAAATAGTAGAGTCTGCTCGCAGGCTATCTATTTGTCTTGATTTCGGGTATTTTCCCGATTTTGGAATCGTACGGCTCAATATCTCAATGCCTAAAAGTACACAGTGGAAAAATTGGACGAAGGTTCTTCTCCGGACCAAGTATTAAGTTGTTGGGTCTCTTTGGAATCAAGCAAGAAGTTATCGGATTTTTCAAGCACCGTTCTGGTATGTTTTGAATGTTCTATCTTGATTTTGCTGTGGTTCTCTGCCTGATTTGGGAAGCTTTCACCTAAATACCGACGTTGTTCTTCGCGATATTCTACGGTACGGTTGCGATTCGCCGTATTTCTTGTAGCAATAATTCACTGACCGCGGCCGCGCCAGGCGAAAACAGATTAATTTTACAGTGCTTGAAATTACGCCTGTATCGGGCGCATTTGCGACTAAAGATTTCCGGCGCTTTTGTGACTAAAATTTGTCTAGCTAATAAAGGTTGTGTTTTACTTGTAACTGGTAGGTTTCATTTTATCCGAAAAATCCTGCGAAATTCACGTTGAATGTTGCGTGACTTAATCGTCGATTTCATGCTCCATTATTGAACGCGGTTTCCAAGAAGTTTATCACGGGAGCACTTTTCCAGACTTTCTCAGAAATTTCTCATTTCCGGTTCCGGTATTAGTACATGTACTGAGGCGTATGATCTCAGAATCGGGGAAATCACCGAAATGAAATCAAAACAAATATACTATTTATTTGTCGGAAAAATCTGAGACCTTTCGGAGGACATAGCACGGCAGGATTTTGCTCGATTCCACGGCGATAGCGTGAATTTGTTTGATGTCGGCTCGTCGTTTTTGCCTGCGTGACATATCTCGCGACATAGCCCCTTTAAACAGTGGCTGAATTAATTCATGAAACTGAGGTACTAGGTCAAGACGAGGTGCCACGGGATAAGGAGACGCACTATAATCTATGATTACTACTAGCAATATTTAATTTATTGATTCCCGATCAAATCCACACTCGTCTATTACTTTCCAAGCCGTGAATTATTTCTGTTACATTTGAAAAGACTAATTAAAAAAAAATGGGCAGTCGAGGACTGCATGTGGCCCACATGCTCTAAAAAGAAAATTTATAATCAATATAAAGACTTTGTTTTTAGTCCGTGGGCCAGTAGACGAAGCCCCCCCCCCCCCCCCCCCCCCCAATCGGGGAATTTTGGGGACGTATACTGTTTTGAAGCATAGCCCGAGGGTGTTTCAAATCAGGATGTTCGCACTTCTCAAGTGGAGGCGTTTGGCCGTACGGCCGCATTCTTCACCTGAGGCAAAAAAACACAGGGTACCCAAGTCGTTATTTTTTGAAAATTACTCCTAAAACCCCCAGAAAAGGCACACAAAACTCTTAAATGCGTATGCTAGCTCAATATGTTATAGTTGAGATGTACAAACTCCAAACAATCGCATATAAGCATTCACAGGGAATTTCAACACAATTATGCTCGATATACCACATTATAACTACTCATTCTTCTCAATCTGGAAGACACCCACTCCTCACAAACAATGAGGACCCTTCCAGTAGGAACGCAGTAGATATCACAATTGAGCAAACCATCAACATTCATGCCAATTCCCGTTCTGGAATAATAGGATTTCAGCAGACATGAGTCTGTGTATTATCGCTGGTGCAAGACAAGGCACACCCGGGCGAGTTTTCTGCAAGCCACGAAGGAATTGATTGATATGGATGACCCACTATCTACGACGCACAAGGAGATGAGACCGTCAAACATTAAAGGTTAAATGAACCAAACATTAGACATTTTTCTTTTTGTCCAATATTGGTGCAACATGTTTAATGGGTACCAAATTAACATATTCTGAAGTTGAAAACTAATTGAATTTGGTACGTACTTGCATTGTAAACTCCTTTCTGAGAGCGTTTTCTAAGTCTGACTTACGTTACAATTGAAGCACTCATCTGATTTATTTACACGTTTAAGGACGTTCACGCTTATTGCTACTGCGCATTTTTTCGCGCATGTCACGCAAACGTTAAAAGCTCATGAAATATCAACAAGAACGTACCCAACGCAAACTTTTTTCCACTTTATAGAATGGAACGTAAAGAGCGTGTAGTATCATGAGATAGCTGTGGATCCAGGTCTTCTCGGAAATGTCACGCGATAACGTGACAGTGCGAATAGATGGTCGCTTTGAGAACTTCGCAGCGATTTTACTCTCTTGGATGCCCGGTGACCCCCATTTTTCTTTCCGTATATCACTTCCTTTCCTAATTTTCTCCATTTTAACAAAAAAAAAAAAAAATCTGTACTTGAGAAGTTACAAATATTTCGCCTTTTCTGCTTTCGTGCGACCAAAGTTTTCTTCGAAGTGGACGGGCAAGACTAATATGTTTTCTTTTTCAAGGCCTATTCTACCTCAAGGAACGACATCAGATGCAAAAGTTTACGTTTGCGTTTGGCCGCACGGCTGCATTCTTTATCTGAGGCAAAATACCACAGGGTGCCCAAGTCGTTTTTTTTGAAAATTACTCTTAAAACCCACCCAGAAAAGGCACACAAAACTCTAAAATGCGTATGCTAGCTCAATATGTTATAGTTGAGATGTACAAATACCAAAGAATCGCATATAAGCATTCACAGGGAATTTCAACACAATTATGCTCGATATACCACAGTATAAAAAAACTTTAACATGCAAGGCTGATCAGACAGCAAATTCGTTCGATTTCTTTTAATAAGATTTGCCCGATATTTCGGTTAGACAAAACTAACCTTCATCAGGGGCTAGGAAAGCTAAGTGAAGATGGGAAACAAACGGTTACAATATTTAAAATGGGCTAAGATAAAATGCTGACGCACGATAGGCTAATAAACAAGTAACGGTTGAAAACTAGAAACGGTTAGTAATGATAATAGCAATAAATATGTGGAAGATTAAATTTCGTCGCGTCTGTTCATTCCACTAGGTTCAAGTGTATTGGCTATAGTGATTAAATATGATTCTCTTGCTTTACGGATCATGTCTCTATTAGAATTAATGAGTTCTAATGGGTTGATTTGGAGGTCGGTAATGGAGTGTCCGGTGAGGGCAAAGTGATCTGACACTTCAGTAGGTTGATCCTGATGTTCTTTCTTCAGGGCTTTCTCAACTGCACGTCTGTGTTCCCCAAATCGGTCGCTCACTTGTCGTTTTGTCTCACCAATGTATTGTATATGGCATTTGGCGCATTGGATCATATAGATGACGTTAGTGGATGTGCAGCAGATGTGATGTCGTATTTGTCGTGTTTCACCTGTAGAGAAGAAGGTGTAAAACGTGGTTCCTTCTTTGATAAAGGGACATGTTTTACACCGATTTCTGTTACAACGGAAAATTCCAGGTGTTTGAGGGGGTGGTCTGCGGTGTACAGCTCTGACAAGAATGTCACGCAAGTTCTTGGATCTGCGGTAGGAAATCAAAGGAGGGAAAGGGAATGCTTCTTTGCATCTTTTAGATGAATGAAGGATGTTAAGATTTGTTTGAATCACTTTAGGTATGTTAGGGAGGGCTGGATTGAATGTTACTACAAATGGTATCCTGTTTGTTACTTTCGTGTCAGTTGATGTTTCCAAGGCTGTACTACGTGGGATAGAATTTACTTTCTGGATTTGTTCCTTTACAAAGTGATGATTATGCCCTCTCTTGACCAAATGTCTTGTAAGGGCTTTTGTTCTTTTGCTGAAATGGGCGTCTGTTGAGCAGATCCTGCGTAGTCGAAGAGCCATGCTATATGGGATAGATTGCTTGGTGTGGGAGGGGTGGCAGGACGATTTTAGGAGGTACTGGTGCTTATCTGTAGGTTTGACGTAAAGATCAGTTTCTAATTTTCCGTTGGTAAGGAGAACGCGAACATCTAAGAAGGGGATTTCAGTGTCTGAGAAAGAGCTGGTAAACTTGATAGTAGGATGCAAGCTATTTAAATATTCGATGAAATCATGAAGTTTCTCTTCGCCATGGGTCCAGAGAAGGAATATGTCATCAATGTAACGCCACCAAATAAGGGGGGAGTTTGGAGCAGATGCTAGGGCTTTTTGTTCGAATTTACCCATGAAGAGGTTGGCGTAAGATGGAGCCATTTTTGTACCCATTGCTGTGCCGTTAATTTGTCTGTAGTACTGATCGTTGAAAGTAAATGTGTTATTTGTGAGAATCATGCGAATGAGATCGCAAAATTCTTGTAGTCTTGACTGTTTGGTTAAGACGTTGGTCCAGGAAATCACTACAAGCTTGGATTCCGTCTTTGTGTGGTATGTTGGTATAAAGGGAGGACACGTCCAGAGTTACAAGTAGAACCCCATCAGGAAGTTGACTGATGTCATTAAGTTTGTTGAGAAAGTGTGTCGTGTCTTTTATGTAAGATGGAAGATTCGAGACAAGTGGTTGAAGATGGAAGTCGACAAATTGGGATATGCTTTCAGTCGGATGGCTATTGCTAGAGACTATAGGGCGTCCAGGGTGACCTTGTTTGTGTATTTTGGGGATGGTGTAGAAGCGACCTGGTTTTGGTGTGTTCTCTTTAAGATATTTTGCTGTATCATCGTCAATCATGTTGTCTGATTGGAGGCCAGTGATGTATCTTTTAACACATTCTTGGGTGAGAGTGGTAATATCTTGGTCGATTTTCGCGTAGAACTGTGTGTCGTTTAGTTGTCGAAGGCATTCCCTTTCGTACTGGTCCAAGTCCAAAACGACCGTCCCAGAGCCTTTATCCGCAGGCTTAATAATAATATCATCCCGGCGAACAAGGCGTTTTAAAGCTTTTCTTTCTCTTTTAGTTAAGTTGTCACGTATTTTGGTGGGTTGAGAGTTGAGAAATGCTTCTTGTACGGTATTGGTAAATGCGTCTAAAGAAGGGTCACGGCCAGGGAGAGGAGTCCATGTAGATTTAACACGGAAGGGATTTTGAGTATTATCAGATGATTTGTTGTTGTTATCGTAAAAGTATTCATGAAGTCGAAGTCGTCTCTTAAAATCAGCAATGTCAGCAGTAAATTCAGGCCAGTTAATGTATCTAGGTGTAGGACAGAATTTTAAACCGCGAGATAGTAAATTGACTTCATCTTGAGTTAATTGTACGTCTGACAGGTTTATAACTGTGGTCGTGTCTAATTTTCTATTGGATTTTCTACGTTTTCTTCTGTTGCGACGGTTTCGCCGTCTTGTGGTGTCGACTGGACTCCCTCGGACAGAATGATTACCATGACTAGATCGCGTGTCTTGAAAAGGTCGCCTACCCATTCTTCTCAATCTGGAAGACACCCACCCTGGAGACAAGGAACTCCTCAAAAACAATAGTTTCAGTTTCAACCAATCAGAGGTCACTTCAAGTAGGAACGTAGTAGACATCACAATTGAGCAAGCCATCAACAGGAATGCAAAGTCCCGTTCTGAAATTGTATGATTCAGCAGAAATGAGCCTGCGTATCCACTGTTTTCGCATTGAAAATGGCCGAGGAGCTTGACCCCGTGTTATGGTAAGAATCAAAGAGCTTCGAGCGATGAAACCGGGAAAAATCTGGAAACTTCTCATCTGTCCATATGATCTATATTTTTAAAGTTAGGTTTTTTCAAACGACCTCGCTAGGTAGTTTAGACAAGTTAACTACCATGTCTATCAATCATCTCCGCGACGCGGTAAATGTTGTGAAGGTAAACTGTTAAATTCATAGTGACGAACTTAAATTTCAAAAAGAAAAAAAGAAAATTAACCCTCGTGTGTTCACATTCTCCACAAATCTTTGATCATTTGACGTTATTGTTTTGCACGGAACGGCAAGGAAATGTACCAAAATATAAAACGCACTTCCAGGCATTGTTTTGGCTGTAGTGTTTTTGATTGGCTAAGCCTGAGAATTAGACTACAACCATTTTTTTCTCAACGTAGAATTTTTATCCTAAGTTGGCTTGAAATACGTCTTCCAATACAACGGCTAAAGTAAAACTTGAGATCCTACTTGAGTGTCTTTTTGAAGTCTTCTGTGACTCCAGAACCGTAAACTAAAACGCCGAGAGCTCGTTTCCTGTGGAAATCAAAGTTGTGCGCCCACGAACTATTAGCTGCACGGCTGTACTGTCATTGGTCAAGTGCGCTCCCAAGTAAGGGGTACACCTTACTTTGAACTCCACTTGGATCCTTTTGTTTTAAGCATATCGCCAGGGAATCAAAGAAACCAAAAAGTGCGGTCATTAGGGAACTTGTGCAACCACGACGGGCAGCGAGAAAGACAAAAAACAATTATAGGTGTCTGTACATGCGTTTTACATTTTGTTACATTTCTTTGCCTTTCCTGCAAAACAACAAACGTCAAACAATCAAATTATAGGTTTTGTGAAGAACGTGAATACACGACGGTTGATTTTCTTTTCTCTATTTGAACTTTAAGGCTGCCCCTACAAATTTAGCTCCAGGACAATTCAGTCATATTAGACAAATTAAACAAATTGGAACAATTGCAAAGTAGTTTAAAATAGCGCGATTTTTTTTTTTCGAGTGACGTTTTTGTTGGCGTTGCCGTCCTCGGTTGCGCAAGTTCCATATTAACAAACCAACAGCACGTGCCATTCAAAAAGACGTTTTTTGTTAAAAAAGAAGGGAAATATGGAACTTATAGAAAACGAACTACTGCAAATTATTTAACTTTCTAGTTACATTCAGCTGATATTAATTTTTACCTCTCTGATAATTTTACAAAGAGATTTAAGGACGCTCGCGCCCAAAATGTTCCCACGTACAGATTTTTTTAAAACTTGCCATGCAGTAAGGTGAAGATCAACTTTTGCCAAAATGACCAAAAAAGTGCACGTGGGGGGATCACCGTGCTCGTTTTTGAGATAAGGCGCATTGAAGACCATGCGTTTTAAGAAGCTTTCGTTATTTAAAGACGATCTTAGCTTACAACTATCAGCAATAAAATAAGCTACTTTAGTGAAATTTAGATCAGGTAAACGTACTTAATTCAACACAACTAAGTCTATTACGTAAACCTTTGCATCTGATGTCGTTCCTTGAGGTAGAATAGGCCTTGAAAAAGAAAACATATTAGTCTTGCCCGTCCACTTCGAAGAAAACTTTGGTCGCACGAGAGCAGAAAAGGTGAAATATTTGTAACTTCTCAAGTACAGATTTTTTCTGTTTTTTTTTTTTTTGTTAAAATGGAGACAATTAGGAAAGGAAGTGATATACGGAAAGAAAAATGGGGGTCACCGGGCATCCAAGAGAGTAAAATCGCTGCGAAGCGACCAAAGCGACCATCTATTCGCACTGTCACGTTATTGCGTGACATTTCCGAGAAGAACTGGATCCACAGCTATCCCATGATACTACACGCTCTTTATGTTCCATTCTATAAAGTGGAAAAAAGTTTGCGTTGGGTACGTTCTTGTTGATATTTCATGAGCTTTTAACGTTTGCATGACATGCGCGAAAAAATGCGCAGTTGCAATAAGTGCGAACGTCCTTAAACGTGTAAATAAATCAGATGAGTGCTTCAATTGAAACGTAAGTCAGACTTAGAAAACGCTCTCAGAAAGGAGTTTACAATGCAAGTACGTACCAAATTCAATTAGTTTTAAACTTCAGAATATGTTAATTTTGTACCCATTAAACATGTTGCACCAATATTGGACAAAAAGAAAAATGTCTAATGTTTGGTTCATTTAACCTTTAATGTTTGACGGTCTCATCTCCTTGTGCGTTGTAGATACTGGGTCATCCATATCAATCAATTCCTTCGTGACTTGCACAAAACTGGCCCGGGTGTGCCTTGTCTTGCACCAGCGATAATACACAGACTCATGTCTGCTGAAATCCTATTATTCCAGAACGGGAATTGGCATGAATGTTGATGGTTTGCTCAATTGTGATATCTACTGCGTTCCTACTGGAAGGGTCCTCATTGTTTATGAGGAGTGGGTGTCTTCCAGATTGAGAAGAATGAGTAGTTATACTGTGGTATATCGAGCATAATTGTGTTGAAATTCCCTGTGAATGCTTATATGCGATTGTTTGGAGTTTGTACATCTCAACTATAACATATTGAGCTAGCATACGCATTTAAGAGTTTTGTGTGCCTTTTCTGGGGGTTTTATCCTGTGGTATATCGAGCATAATTGTGTTGAAATTCCCTGTGAATGCTTATATGCGATTCTTTGGAGTTTGTACATCTCAACTATAACATATTGAGCTAGCATACGCATTTAAGAGTTTTGCGTGCCTTTTCTGGAAGTTTTAAGAGTAATTTTCAAAAAATAACGACTTAGGTATCCTGTGTTTTTTTGCCTCAGGTGAAGAATGCGGCCGTACGGCCAAACGCCTCCACTTGAGAAGTGCAAACAACCTGATTTGAAACACCCTCGGGCTATGCTTCAAAACGGTATATGTCCCCAAAATTCCCCGATGGGGGGGAGGGGGAGGGTTTCGTCTACTGGCCCACGGACTAAGACCCCCCCCCCCCCCTTCCCCGACGGATGCAATATTTTTTACCCCTGCCCCGCCCGGATGACCCACCCTTGCACATTGATTTTTAACCCAGATACCCTCTACTGCCCGGATTGCCATTAACTTTTTGTAGGCCCTAAATAAACAGGAAATCGCATTCAGGAAATCTGGGATTTTTTTTAAAGTTTTCAACTTTTTGGTGATAATTGCTATGAATTGGTCAAACATTTTGTAAATAAACGTTGCGTGACGCCTTCACTAAAATCTCTCCGTGATTTTAAGACCAAATCTAAATTAAAAGTTTCCATAACTTAAAGCTGGTTCTTTAAAAATATGCTTTGGTTTTGCCATCTATAATAAGATTTTTCCAGGCTTCACGGTTTCTTTAAAGTGTTGTCGCAAATACACAGTTTTGTTTTACGCAAATTTCATGACAAACGGTCATTTGATAGCAAGCCGTTTTTATATGACCGCTGAATCCAAAATATATTTTCTATAAAAGGTCGAAACTTTTAAACGAAACTCATATTTCCCTGAATGAAAATGTCTTTCCTTTGATTAAAAGAGTCAAACACCTTTCAGAATTCAGTCATTTTCTGCTTCTGGAAGTCTTGGCGATTTATTGTATCCTAATTACTGCGCGGAACCGGCTAGCGTCTGCGAAAATATAATAAACCACAAAATAACCTATTTTTTTATTATGCTTTCAATTGCCGACTTTTCCTATGTAATAGAATGCCAATCTGATCCGGAAAATGATTCGCATAATGCTTTCGCTAATCAAAAAAATAAGTTCTGAATGGTCAAAGGTACAGAAATGAAATGCTGGCGGCGTTTAAATCATGAGTTCGGATAGCTCATGGTCTGCAAACAAACACTTCGATTCACAGCTCGATTTTTCACTAAAACCTTTTTCCAAACCACGAAAACACCTAAAATAATCTTTGAAAACAATACTTGACCACATTAGGTGAAAACTGTGCTTGGTAAAGCAGTAAAAAGAACGACAAAGCTTCATTTACTTACCCACGGATCCAAAGCGTGCACATACAAACAGAACTGCGTTGAAAATCGAGTCGTCCAACCCCAAGCTATCAGAACTGTCTCATCGTACAGCAATCGGGTGATCTGGGCACAACTTCGCGCTTCGGAAAGTCGGACTAACTTACACAGGTGACAACATAGTGGTTACTAGTAACCTAGTAACCACAAAAAGCAATAAAGTCATTAAAAATCGACATTAATGTGACACGCATTCCATAGTCCATAATCCACAGAAGTCCTGTCACGAAGTCCAAGCTTTTTATTAAATCTGATGGGCTGAAGAAACGATCCTGTTTTGCCGTGTGTTTCTATTGTTCTTTCTTAAAAAAAAAAAAAGTCTTGAAATTACTCACCACAGGCAGCGAGGACTGCTCCGATACAGACATTGTAAAGAATCGGCAGTAAAAAGAGGAATAAATCGACAATATGCTCATCAGTGCGAGAGATCGATGTTTGGCATTTTTGCCTCGGAAGAACTCTGATTAAAAATAGCTCTTAGTTTTTCATAATCGCGATAAATTCGGCCTCAATTTGTATGCTGTGTATAAAAGCAACGTTCACCTCGATGGGAGAAATACAGGACTAAGTTATACACCAATAAGACCAAATGACGGAAAATGTTTGTCATGCGCATGCGTATCAAACATTTGTCTTGTATTTCAATGTACCATAAGAAAAGAAGCAATTTATATTTTAATATTTTAAATAAAATAAGAAGACGTCCGACATGGAGAAGAGTTACTCCTTTCATTCAGTCATCGTACCTGCAAACCACGTTACTATTGAAACCAGTCATTCTTGTGAAAATAATATATACATGACGTGAACATTAGTAATGTGAGTAGGGTTGTAGGAGACGCTGTCGTGACACTTCAGTAACGATGTTTTTCCGGAAGTTAGAGTAGCCGGAAGTCACTAAACCGGAAGTGTAAAGAGCAAAGCTATGAACCGGATATGCACAATTTAAAATATGCGTGAATAAATTTGCATGCAAAATCGTGACACAAAAAAAAATAAAATAACGAAAAACGGAGCCCATTTTATAACTCATGCCGCTACGCACATGAGTAATTACCTAGAATGTTATACTGATCCTGTTGTGCTAAAGATCCGCCGGGTACTCATCGTCGTTTTGGCGTTGGTTTCGCTAAGGTTACAGTTTTAACACTCAAACTTATGGAACAGTTATTAAAGTTCTTTAAGGTGGCTCTAAGTAGTTTTTGTGGGGGCTTGCCGCCCACTATGCGATCGACAGATTTGTGAGTTTAGGTTTGAGGGTTTACGTTTGTGGGTTTACGTGATCGCGTGTCATATGGTCTTCTGGGAGGAGTTCGTGGAGAGAGCCTGGGAACGAGGTTGTGTAGGCTTGTGTCGAGTGGAAATCGGCCATGTTCTTGGCGTGTCGCAGTGGTTTTCGTTTATAAAGCGTTTGGTCTGTTTTCATAGAATTTGACGGCGTTTATTTTCGTTGTAGTTTTCAAGGTAAGTTATTGCTTGTTCTGGTGTTCTATACCGTATCAATTTGTTTTCATGCGTCGTTAATCTTGGTGCGTTTGCAGTAGAGAAAAAAAAAAACGCCTGTTTTGTTGTTTTTGATATTTTCAGCTGTTCCTGTAGTTACTCAAGGTTACAGCATCTCGCGAGGTCACATTACAGGCCAACGTTTCCTTTGGCTGGAAGTCTGCGCAGGTTGCATTTCAATTCAAGGGAAGCTTTTACGCTTACGCAAGCCAATATTCACTCGGCTTGATGCTCACTGAGGAAGCACTTGATATTACTGAAATAGCCAATGAAAAGCAATACCAATACAGCCTGATATTTTGTAGACACTGGAAATAATAAGGAGTCGCATTTCACTTGCTCAGTCACCTATTTTGAAAACCGTACCTGAAGATTCAAAAGACTATGGGGATGTCAGTTGAACAAAATCGGTCCAGGATCGGCAGTCACGTCTTATCAAGTCTGAGAGGACGATTTTGATGTGCAGTTTAAAAAGAGTTAACACGTCAAGTAAAACTGCATTTGAATGAAAAGCTCGATCTCTTTATTGCCGAGGAGTTAGTCAGAGCTATTTACAGGGAGTAACAATTTAAGTCTGATGAAACTTTCTGTGGTAATTTAATGATAATTTGTGAGACCTATGGAATGTTTTGACCGCTTACATTTCAAACATGAAAAAACACATGTTAAAAATGTTTTAGCGATTTATCCAAAATCGAACAGTTTAATTTGTTTGCAATTTTCCCATTTAGTGTGCTACACTGTGTAGACTATAGCGCATTTATTCGCTTGTCGCGGGTAGCCCCAAAACAGAAACATATTTATTAAAAACCGTTTTTCCGCCATGTTTGTTTACCGTTGCTATGGAAACGTTGATTACCATAAAAAGAGCATCGTCCAAAACTTTCATCCAAGCGTAACATCTCGTATCAAATTCATTAAGTTAAAGTAAGATTATGCATAATCGCATTCAAAAAGGGAAGTGTGACCCCCCAATAAAACCTACTTGGAGTCACCTTAAGTAGTTGTACAACAAGGTAAATAGGGCTGTATAGGAGTAAACGTTAGCCGCAATACGGAAACTATATGAATTAGAAATAGATTGATGTAACTAACGTGTTTTTCTTTTTCTTAACTTGTGGATGTTTGGGGACAAATCAGCATGTAAGTGCATCAAAAGCTATTTAATTTAACTGTGGTTAAAAATCTCTGTCCTTAATCACCATATTTGCCTGTCATGACTTTGTCTGCCCCTCTTTTCGTGTCAGAGAAGTTGTCTGCAATTAAATTTTAATTAATTAGGTCACAGTCTAACATGCAGGTAATACCTTAGTTTCCATCACATGATGAACTCGTATAACAAAGTTCCCAATTATTTCGGAGTACATTTTTTGCAAACAGCTTTTATTAATTGCTTCTGACAAATACATTGAAAATATGCAAATGAATTTTGGTGATGTGTGCCTGATATTTGATAGCAATATTTAAGTATTAAATTCGGGTTAACAGTACTGTTTCCTAGCTTCTCTATTTCACTTGTTTTGGAATATAAAAGTTACTTAGTGGAACTTGTCTCTAACAAATAATAAATTATCAATTATAAATGATTGAAATCATTCTATCACACAATACATTCTGGCCACAAACTCTCTTCGCCTGGCATACATAAAGGCATATATTACGGTCAAGAGCGTCGAACCGTGGCCACCAGGCTAAAGTTTTTGACATCTTTTTGACAGGTTTTTGATTAGTTTGATGGGTTTTATGGCTTCCGGTTGCTATAAGCTACCAATCAGAGGCCTTAAAAATCGAAGCCGCACTTCTTCGTTCAGTTCAGTTGCAAAAATATGGCGTTGCAGGTAAAAGTAGATTACGGTGGGGAAAGATTTGTGACATTAATACTGAGAAATGTTACATACGAAACCCTGCTTCAGACCATACAGAGGAATTGTTCAGACTTCGGTATAAAGACGAAGATGGAGACTTTGTAATCATCAGTCCAGATGATCCTTTTGCTTTTTCTGAAATGTTGCGAACGGCAAAGCAAGTAGGCGATCGAGACTACAAAAAAATCTATATCAAGGCCCACGAGGTGAATTCCCCAGTTCCACAAAAAATGAGAAGGCTTGACTCTGGTGGATTGTCAACTTCTGCTGCTTTCAGTAGCGGCGAGTTAAAACCAAAACAACTTACATACAGAGCTTTGGCGCCAGTTGGCACTTCAACAGCACAAACTATAATTCCGTGTTCTACAGTAGCCAGGGAAAAGAGTCCATTGGATCTGAAGAAAGATGAACTAAAAGAAAATCTTACTGTCTTGCAAGTGCAGCTATCAACTTCAAGAGAAGAATTGAACAATCTGAAACAACAAGATAAACAGTTTTTGTCGCTGTCCAGTATTCGAGCACGAATGTGTACAGTTTGCCACGTCGCTGAGCACACAAAAACCACCTGCAAGAATGAGCCTTGTACTAACATCAGCTGTTGCAAAGTACTAGAGAAACATCCAGAACACAGAGCAAATATACAACAGCTACAGCGTACGATAAAGAATCTCGAACAACAAAGTGCAGACGAGGAAGCTAATATCAAAGGTCTCAAGAATGCGCGCGAACGGGCCAAATCATAATTTTTCGCCATAATGCGGCTGAGATTACGAGCCCAAAATCTCATCAAATATGCAAGTAGGAAACGTCTTCAGTTGGATCGTGATTTACTTGCTCTTCAAAGGGCACTGAACAATAGAGTTCGCGAATGGGGCGTGGAAGAGGATTGGCGACTGCCGCAAATTTTGGAACAGCTCCAAAATTCTCAGCTGAAAGCACTGATGCCTCACAAAGATATAAGCTACACCGCAAATACTTGTGCGAGCTCTCCGAGACAGCGGTGACATACAGTTTATTTGTTGCGATATTTTCAGCTTTATCAGACTGCTTTTGTTGAGTTGATTTTTGTTTTTACGAAGAAAAATACATGATCCCACTTTATAGTGACTCGATGCGCTCTACTGCACAGCAGTGACTGTAACTGTGAGTTAATGAATCTCGATGTTCTGTTGATACTGTTAGTGTTGAGTTTTACCTGTAAGCAAATTTTTACAGCATTTCATGAAAATAATCTTGGTTTGTATCTTACTGTAAGTAGATTATCCTATTATTATTTACAACGTTCTGTTCGTTTACTTTATCCGGGCGACGTGCTCACGTGCGGTCGCGTATAATTGCATTTGGAAAGAGCAAACACGGGTGTTGTTGATGTTCTGCTTCTTGGTCTAAAAAGTTACGAATGTATAGTACACAAGTTGTTCAGAAGTAAAACTGATCATGGTAGAATTAATCAATGAAATAAATTAAGGTTTTTGTATTCTGATTCTGATTTCATACACTTCATAAGGAAACCAACACAATTTCAGACAGTCCGGCGTGTGGAAGCATTCTGATTACATTCAAGTAAAATTTGTATTTATACTTATAGACCATAGGCGAACGCACACGGAAGCAAGAAACAAACCTATAACCCGGGAACCCAGCTCGAGTTTTTTTACAGCCACGTTCTGTGTAAATCTTCAACCTTCTCTTTTGAAGTGCTGATTGCAATGAGCCAATCACAAACGCTGAAGACTGGTGTTTGTTTCATGTTTATGCGAATAAACGTGTGGCTGGGTCCAAACATGCATGCAAAGATTACCGAAATATGCACATGATACACTGAAACACATGGCTTGCACTCTAATTCTGGACTAACATCTCACGAAACAGGAGGTCGAATATAACAAATTGCTTGCCTATTACGTGCCGACATGGCTATCAAGTGTGCTGTTACAAAACATATCCAACATGTTGAAAAAATGACTAGGATTGTCGTGGGGTAATTTCAAGTATACCATCAGCAATAGCAATTTTCGTTTCATGCTCAGCTAGCAGTTGGTGTCGTTGCAAAAAGCCCTTGATTTGGTGGAAACACAGTTCACATGTGTTGAAATCTGGGGAATACGGAGGCTGATAAATAAGTCCAACCCCGCAATCCCCAAGCATTCCCCACAAAAAATCGAGCGTGGTGAAAACCACAATTGTCCATAATAACACAATCCCCACGTTTAAGAACCGCGCTTCCATCTTCTCGCTCTAACTGCAAAGCTTCATCAAAAAAGTTCAGAAGCTCCATGCCATTGGATGGTCCGTCTAAAATGTTAAAAAAGTAAACCCCGGTTATCGAGTGCATTAAGTTCACTGTGTATTTAGCATTTGACGCTTAGCGCTGCACTTCGAATGCGGGTACGCCTACAGGCGCACTGCCATAAATTCTATTTCCCGAAGTTTTGTTCACCCCAGCTTCATCGAAAAAGTGCAGTTGAATTGAGTGAAAGGTTGAAAGTTCATTCAGATAATCATCTGTTTTGTCGGTTACTTCAGTCGTGGTAGATTCGCGCGGAATAACTGAATTTTTTTTTTTTCGTCATGGCGTGCTCATTTCGCGACAGTTTGTTTATTTGTGAACTGCTTGGGAGATCAATTGGATGAAGGACTCCATCAAGAAGCAGTCTTTGCCTGATCTCAATGGCATAAATGCTGGGCTTTATGAGTCGCTAAGCTTCTATATATTCAGAAGCGTAAAGATCAACTTTCTCCGGGCCACGACAGACATTTGGGGCTCTAAGCGACGTATTAGCTTCATTGTACCGCTTGATAATATTATTCACATACGAGCGGCTCACACGAACTTCTCTAGCGATTCCTCGCTCGCTGTTGCCGTCATGGTACAATAGTACACAATACCCGCTCCCGGTGACAAAGTGGTAAAGCCCGCCCGTTATCGTAAAAACCCCCGTTTGCGTTCAGGCGAAGCTAGACATTCGCTCTTGAATACAAAAGAAAACAAGTAGCTGAAATAAACAGTCACAACGCTTGAGACAACTTCAAACTGGAACTTACTCATGTTTTGATCGGCAGCCATGATGTCTGTCTGTGCTTACAGTCCGCTATAAAGTTCACGGTCGCTTATAATCTAAATTTGCCGCCAAAAATTCCTTGCTCTGAAAATCTGATTGGCCCGTTTAAACCGGAAGCCATCAAACTAATCAAAAACCTGTCAAAAAGTTGTCACAAACTTAGTCTGGTGGCCACGGTTCGACGCTCTTGACTGTAATATTGGTGAAATTCTTGGTGTAACAGTTTAGTACAGTAAGTAAAATATACTACTCCTAATGATTTATTTTCCGTTGTTGATATTTTTTATGTGAATCTGTGGGAACAAATCAGACCGTAAGTGTCCTTTAGGTTTATATTGTTCCTTTCATTTTTTATTTCTTGTCGAGGTTTCTTCAATCAGTGTGAGGTGTTTACATGGTAAAATTAATACTCTAATATTCATTGGTATGGCTAGTATGGAAATAAAATTGGTTAAAAAGAAACCCTTAAACCCGTTTATAAGAAAAGAAAATAATAACATAACGTTTTGAGCAATTTGACTGTTAATATTCTATCTGGTATATCACGAATTAAGCAATGTGTAGGTTTGTGCGTTTTAGAAGATATATTTTATTTACGTTCGGTGTAACTGTTGAGTAAAGAAGACTAATATAACTCTTAACAGTAGATTTTCTGTTTCCTTTTTCACCGGTACTTGGTGGGACAAATCAGAGGGTAAGTGGCCTTTCAGTTGTTGTGTAAAATACACGGATCTCTTTGTTGTCATTGACTTGTATTTTAAGTAACAATCCGTGTAAGAAGTAGGCAATTCTCTATTGTTCCGATGCATTTCGCTTTCCCCACATAAGAATGTTTAGATTTTCGTACTGAGAATACGTCAACCTATGGACAACATGGTTTTGAAATAAAATTTACTGAAACTTTATTTTAAAGCGATGTTTCTTTTGTGTTACAAGATTTCATCCAATCGCGAGACTCCAAAACAATGGCCAAGAAAGACTTCTAATTTTCCATGTTCCCCACATAGAATTTTTGTTGCATTAAAAATCACAATAGTTTTCACTAAAAGGGAATCAATTAGTAAACTAGAGATAAATAAATGCGCTGCCTGATGAAGTTATGGTAGATTTTCATGTTTTAGCCAATGAGGTGGACGGTTTCAACAATAGCACAATTCACACCTTTCTGCATTCCGTGGATTTGGGTTGCCTACTTCTTACACGGATTGTTACTTAAATGACATGATAATGATTACACGCAATCGTCAATCGTTTGTTCTTAATGATGACGGGGAGGGGGGAGGAGGGGTGGTGGGGGGCGAGGAGGGAATGGGGGGGGGGGGGTGGGCACACAGCGCTGACTTTCAACAATCAACTCTTTTACTGATTAAAGGAACGCCACCAATATTCGTGAATTTTCTTAAAATTTATCCGGCAATAATTTGGTACGACAATTTATTGTTTAAGTGATTTGATGTCCCCATGGCGACAAGAGTTTGCAGCCATGTTTTTCGACATTTGAATTGTTTTACGGCCTTTTAATGAAAAAAAAAACAATGAAATGTGTCTTAGTAACTTTTACATTTTAAGCCATTTTACGGCGTTTCTATATTTATTCCTCGCGAGCGTAGCGAGGTTTATAAATTTTTCGCGCTGATTCGCGTGGGAATCGCGTGTGGATCGTTGTAGGGAGATGGAATCTCGGGTTGACTTTATATATATATATATATATATATATATATATATATATATATATATATATAATATAATAAAATAATGAATTGAAGACTTCATCAGCTATAAAAGTGCTCAATAGATAAACTAGAGCGATATGTAGATTTGTAGAGATGGATTACTTGGTCGAAGACATTTATTCACTGCTACTCAGAGTTTCATGCTTCTTACGAAGCAATCATCAGGCAACTGCCTACAATAACGGATACATAGAATACATAGCGATCGTGTTGCAGACAAATTAGACGCGCAGTCAGCCAGTATTGCACAACGGCTCAAATTAGACGACCGAATTGAGAAGCAAGCGAAGATAGAGGCATTCATCACCTTAAAAGATCACAAACCCGCGTTTAATGACCACCCGACGTGCCGCCTTATCAACCCTTCCAAGTCCGAAATAGGAATAGTTAGCAAACAAATCCTTGATGAAATCAACTCGTCCATCATCCATAACACCCAAATCAACCAGTGGAAGAACACGTCCAGCGTCCTATCTGTTAGATACAAACTCAACTTGTAAATCTACTTGTAACCGGAAGTTAGTTACCGGAAGTGCATGTATGAGACTGTAACACTAGGTCGAGGCTGATTGCACTATATTGCATCAGCCCACATCATGGTGAACGTTGTGGAAGAAATCTGTCTGTTGGAATAAAAACTGAGTTGTGTTTTACGTGAAGTTTGTCTTATCCACCAAGAACTATGGCCACGCTTGCAACAGGTTATGGGCCCAGTCGAAGGCTGATGTTCGATGGTGATGAAGCTAAATACGAGCTTTGGGAAATCAAGTTCCTTGGATTTATGAGACTTCACAAGTTGCACGAAGTTATCCTAGCTGAAGGCGAGCTAGATGAGGAAAACGCGGTCAAGAACATTGATGCTTTCGCTCAACTGATCCAGTGTTTAGATGACCGTAGCCTATCCTTGGTCATGAGAGATGCGAAGGACGATGGCAGGAAAGCTCTACAGATACTGAGGAATCATTACATCGGCAAAAGCAAACTTCGTGTTCTTGCGCTCTACACCGAACTCACTTCACTGCAGAAAGGTCACGCTGAGAGTATTACGGATTATGTGTTACGTGCAGAAACTGCAGCTGCATCCCTGAAATCGGCCGATGAGATAGTCAGCGACAGTCTTTTGATTGCTATGGTGTTGAAAGGCTTACCTGAGGGATATAAAACGTTTTCAGCCATTGTTTCGCAACGCGGCGAGAAAGAAGAAAAGATGAAGTTCCAAGAGTTTAAGGTCGCACTGAGGAGTTATGAAGAGACGGAGAAATCACGTACCCCATCACAAACTGGCGACGACAGCGTCATGAACTGTAAGCAGAAGAACCCACCGCCAAACGGCCCTGTAACGTGCTATTCCTGTGGTCAGTCTGGACATAAGTCGCCACAGTGCCGGTCTAAGGACAAGAAGAATCCGAAGAAAGAAAACAACCGATGGTGCAGCCACTGCAGGTCGAAGACTCACAATACAGAAGTATGTCGCAAGAAAGACACCGCAAAAACCGTGAGTGATGAGAGCAAGGACGCTTCATTTGCGTTCAAAGTGACTGTGGACAATTTTAATTCCATTAGAGATAACTCCTTGTTAGTAGATACTGGAGCTACTGCTCATATTCTTAATGACAAATCTAAGTTTCTGAAATTTGATGACAAGTTTAAACCCGAGAACCATTACATAGAATTAGCGGATGGTAGTAGAGCATGTGGTATTGTATCTGCCAAGGGCAGAGCAAAAGTTCTTCTACATGATTTAGAGGGTGTTCCCCATGAAATTTTTCTTGAAGATGCTTTGTATATACCTAGCTATAAGCAGAACATATTTTCTGTCCAAGCAGCAGTCAATATGGGAGGTGCCGTAAACTTGACACCAAATTCCTCTGATTTGAGTGCCCCAGATGGTACTAAATTTTCCATAAAGAAATATGGTAAGCTGTATTATCTCAACTACACAAATCCTAATAGTGGAGCTTACAGTGCTGAAGTATGGCACAAAATACTAGGGCACTGCAATATGAATGATGTGTTCAAACTAGAGAATGTAGTTGAAGGGATGAAAATTACCACAAAGGTACCTAAGCTTGATTGTGACACCTGTGTGCAAGGGAAAATGCCCCAATATCGAAATAGGGAACCAGACCGCCGTGCCTCTTCACCCCTACAGTTAGTCCATAGTGACCTAGCGGGTCCTATCACTCCAGAATCAAAGGATGGTCACAAGTATGCAATGGTATTTGTAGATGACTATTCAGGTGCTCTCGGAGTTTATTTTCTCAAAAGACTGATGCTGTAAGGGCAACTGAGCAATTCTTAGCTGATACTGCACCGTATGGTACAGTGAAACGATTGCGATCTGACAATGGAGGTGAATACATTAGTGAAGAATTCAAATCCCTCCTGTTGAAAAACCATATTAAGCATGAATTTTCAGCTCCCTACTCACCCCATCAAAATGGAACAGCTGAACGAGCCTGGAGATCACTTTTTGATATGGCTAGATGCCTGCTAATTTATGCAGAATTACCCAAGCAGTTATGGACATATGCTGTCATGACATCAGCTTATATTCGTAACAGATGTTACAACCCCAGAACAGGTAAAACCCCCTATGAGTTTCTGACAGGTATCAAACCGAATTTGTCTAACATGCATACATTTGGTACAGTGTGTTATGCTTATGTACAGAACAAAACCAAATTAGATCCTAGGGCTGAGAAAGGTATTTTTGTTGGTTATGACAGGTCTAGCCCTGTATTTCTTGTTTATTACCCTGATCAAAACAAGGTAAAGAAAATCCGATGTGTCAAGTTCACTGAAAAGTTTGACTGTGTTGATGAAAATGTGAATTTACCACCTGACTCTGTTAAAGCAGCAGAACCTGAAATGCCAAAACCTGAAAATGGGCAGGAAAGTACAAGGCGTTACCCCACTAGAGATCGTGCTAGACCAAGGTATCTTGATGACTATGTAACTGGGGAGGAACTTGACAATGCAGTTGATGATGCTGCAAATTGTACAGTTGATTTCTGTTACAGAGTAAGTAATGTTCCAGAGTCCTACCAAGATGCCATCTCATCCCCAGACTCCAGTAAGTGGAGAGATGCAATGAATGAAGAGTTAGATGCATTATGGGACAATGAAACATTTGAACTCACTCTTTTACCAGAGGGTAAAACCTCAGTGGGGGGAAAGTGGGTCTATGCAATAAAATTAGATCCCAATGGGGAGGAAAAGTACAAGGCACGATTTGTTGCTAAGGGCTACTCCCAGGCCCCAGGTATAGATTATCATGAGACTTTTTCACCAACTGCTCGTATAACTTCAGTTCGCATGCTAATACAGTTAGCAATTCAGATGGGTATGGTAGTACATCAGATGGATGTTAAGACGGCCTATTTAAACGCTCCCATCGACTGTGAGTTATACATAGAGCAACCTGAAGGTTATGAGAGAAAAGGCCCCAATGGTGAAAAGCTTGTTTGTAAACTAAAGAAATCTTTATATGGCCTGAAACAGAGTGGTCGGAACTGGAATTGTTTGTTACATGGTTATTTAACACAAGAAGGGTTTGTACAATCCCTAGCTGATCCATGTGTTTATGTTAAGAGTACTAAATTTGGCCAAGTAATTGCAATTGTATGGGTTGATGACATCATTATTGCAGGTAGTAACACGGACGTATTGAAAAAGGCCAAAGAGTCTCTTATGATGAGATTCAAAATGAAAGACCTAGGTGTTTTATCATGGTTCCTAGGCATCCAATTCAAATGTGAAAATGACTGTATTGAAATGAGCCAAAGCAAGTTTGTGGAAAAGATTCTCGAAAGGTTCAACATGACTGATTGCAAGCCAAAAGCGGTCCCATGCGAGTTAGGCGCAAACAAAGCCACTACAGTAAATGAAAGTACATTTGAAAATGTAAGCCTGTATCGTGAAATTGTTGGAAGTTTAATTTATCTCATGACTTGCACAAGACCTGATTTGTGTTATGTTGTGACTTATCTATCCCAACATCTGTCAAAGCCAATGAAATCACATTATGGGATGGCTAAGCAAGTGCTGAGGTATTTAAAGGGTACTAATAACAGATGCTTAAAGTTTGTTAAGGGAACTCAACTGAAACTAATGGGATATAGTGACTCAGACTGGGCTATGTCTGATGATAGACGAAGCATTAGTGGTTATACATTCAAGTTATGTGATGAAAGCTCACTGATTTCATGGAAAAGCAAAAAGCAATCTATTGTAGCATTGTCTTCATGTGAAGCTGAATATGTAGCTTTAGCCACTGCTACACAGGAAGCTAAATTTCTTACACAACTTTTAGCTGACCTAATGTGTCATCCTTGCAAGAAAGTTTGTATGTATGTAGATAACCAGGGAGCAATTGCGTTAGCTAACAATCCTGTACATCACAAAAGATCAAAGCATATTGATGTGAAATATCACTATGTAAGACTAGAGATTCAGAATGGAGCTGTCAGCTTAACTTATGTACCTACACATAACAATGTTGCAGACTTATTCACCAAACCTGTAACTAGAGTTAAACTTGATAGACTGTTAATGTTGCAAACCCCAAGTTGTGTTTGAGTGGGGGTGTTAGATACAAACTCAACTTGTAAATCTACTTGTAGCCGGAAGTTAGTTACCGGAAGTGCATGTATGAGACTGTAACACTAGGTCGAGGCTGATTGCACTATATTGCATCAGCCCACATCATGGTGAACGTTGTGGAAGAAATCTGTCTGTTGGAATAAAAACTGAGTTGTGTTTTACGTGAAGTTTGTCTTATCCACCAAGAACTATGGCCACGCTTGCAACACTATCTTGGTTTAACAACTTAAAGAATAAAGAGACACTATCATTCATATGTTTCGACGTGTGTGATTTCTATCCCTCAATCAATGACAAGTTACTCTCAAAGGCCCTCGACTTCGCCAGCAGGTACCGACCCATCAGCAAACAGGAACGTGACATCATATTACACGCTAAGCGCTCACTGTTGTTTAGCGATAATTCTGCATGGGAGAAAAAATCTTCAAATGATCTTTTCGATGTCACCATGGGTTCTTTCGACGGTGCAGAAACGTGTGAATTAGTCGGCTGTTACCTGTTATCCCTTCTCACCGAAAAGTATGGTCAAAATATCGGCCTCTATCGAGGTGATGGTCTAGCGGCATTTAACAAGTCACCACAACAAATTGAAAAAATCAAGAAGGAACTGTGTAAAATCTTTCGCGACAATGACCTAAAGATAACAATAGAAGCAAACAAAACCATCGTGAACTTCCTAGACGTCACGCTTGACCTGCGAAGTGGCAAACACTATCCATTCACAAAAGAAGGCAACATCCCATTGTATGTACACAAGAAATCAAATCATCCACCATCCATCATCAAGAATATTCCAGATTCCATCAACAAGCAGCTTTCCGAAATATCTTCAGACCGTGATTGTTTTGACAATGCCAAAACGGTGTACCAAGAAGCGCTCCACAAAAGTGGCTACAATTACAACCTGGCATACAAGGAGTCACGCAACGAGTCACAACAATCACGAATGAACCGCCCAAGGAAAATTCTTTGGTACAATCCACCCTACAGCATGAACGTCAAAACAAACGTAGGAAAGTGCTTCCTTTCTCTCGTTGATCAACACTTTCCCAAATCAAATCCACTTCACAAGATTTTCAACCGGAATACGCTTAAATTGAGCTACAGCTGCATGAATAATATAAAATCGATTATATCCAACCACAACAAATCACAAATTAATAAGTCTGATCTCACCCAAGATAGTAATTGTAACTGCCGGAACCCAAGCACGTGACCCATGAACGGAAAATGCAACGACACAAACATCATTTACCAAGCTGAAGTCACAACATCATCCTCCAAAGAGACATACGTCGGACTTTGTGACACAGCGTTTAAATTAAGATACAGAAATCATGTATGCTCATTTAGAAATGAAAAATACAAGCATGCAACAGAATTAAGCAAATACATCTGGAGCTTAAAAGAAAGAGACGTCATTTACAACATCAAATGGCGTAAGATTAAACAAGCAAGATCGTATTCAAATGTAAACAAGCGTTGTAATTTATGTTTATGGGAAAAATATTTCATCATATGCAGACCCGAAATGTCAACACTGAACAATAGAAGCGAACTCCTATCTACTTGTAGACATTCTAAGAAATTCCTGTTGAAAACTGTATTCGTTTAGTTAACCAATCATATCTCCGCACGTCATGCCATTAGGTATTGTTCTGTAATTTCAAATTTTGTATGTATTCTATGTATCCGTTATTGTAGGCAGTTGCCTGATGATTGCTTCGTAAGAAGCATGAAACTCTGAGTAGCAGTGAATAAATGTCTTCGACCAAGTAATCCATCTCTACAAATCTATATATATATATATATATATATATATATATATATATATATATATATATATATATATATATAAAGTCTTCTCACGAACATCCAATGAGTAAAGATTTGATCTTCATAATAAAAATATACTTAACATGAATGAAGACAAGATTTTTTGTTGTAAATCACCTATATTTCGACCGGGTACACCGGCCTTCTTCAGGGTGAGTGACCGTTACAAACGCGAAACACCACTGATGCAAGCAGCTGATACTAACGCGCGCGTTTTAAACCGTTAAAATACGCGTTACATTCCTGCGCGTGCATTAAAGATTTCAATAACTTCTCTCTCGAACCGCGCGGTTCTGAGAATAGAAAAAGTCACTCTCGTTTAAACCATGCGGCTTGAGGCTCTTCAGCCTATACGCCCATTGTCCCTCTTTCTGTAACAATTCCCTTTCGTTTGCAACTCTATCAATAAGCAAAACGCCCAAGTCCTTTAACCCACGGTGACCTTCTGAAGAGAAATGTCTATAAATAAAGTCATCTTTCTCCTTTTGATTGTGTTCGAGTTTTGCGTGTCCTCTAAGGCGGCTTTTGTGATTGTTGAACCTTAACCTAAACTTCGTCATTGTCGATCCCACATACTGCATACCACAGACCTTACAAAAAATTAAATAAATGACGTTTTTTGAGTTACAATCTAGGTTATAGTTAATGGAGTATGTCTTTCCCGTGACATGACTTGTGAACTTATTGTCCAGACTCAAATAATTACATAAATCACATCGTCTGTCTCTACATTTTACAGTTCCTCTCGCTATCCGTTGCGTTGGCTTCAACTTCGCATGAACTAGGTAATCCCTCAGATTCTTGGGTCGTCTAAAAGCAACCATCGGTAGATTGGGTACTGCGTTCCTGCACCTTTCGGAGCAATGCAGCACTGGTTGCAACTCCTTAATTAGTCCTCCAATGTTCGGCAGGCTGGGGTGGTATGTCGTGACAAATGGTATCCTGTCATTTTTTTCTTTGATATAGGGCGCCAATACCTCCTCCCTGGATTTATTCCTCGCTTTTCGGATTTGTGCTTTTACGAAGTTTTTCTTGTATCCTCGGGCCATTAAAAAGTGACAAAGTTCCCTTGATCTTAGCTTATAGGTTTCCAACGAAGAACATATTCTTCTTATTCTGGTGGCTTGGGCATATGGTATGCCTTCTTTACAATGTTTTGGGTGGCATGAGGTTGAAAACAAGTACTGATGTTTGTCTGTCGGCTTGGTGTATAAATCCGTTTCTATCTTGCCCCCGTCGTTGATTACTTGAACATCCAAGAAATTAATCTTGTCCCGCGACCAATTCCATGTAAACTTGATGGTTTCGTGGGCTGTGTTTATGTAATTTAAAAACTCAATGAGTTCTTCCTCGCCTTTAGTCCACACAACGAAAATATCGTCAATGTATCTCCACCAGATGCCTGGTTTTACCCGTGCTTCAGAGAGCAGCTTTCTTTCCAAAGAATCCATAAACAAAATTGCGTATGCAGGCGCCATTTTCGTGCCAATAGCTGTCCCCAATTTTTGCAGGTAATGTTTTTCATTAAACTCGAAATTGTTGTTCTTAAGGACAAGTTCTGCCAAGTCGACTATGGCGTCCGTCGATATTTCTTGATCTTCTCTCCTATTCAACGCTTCCTTTATGGCTACAAGTCCTTCGTTATGGGGTATGTGGGGATACAAGCCTACCACATCTATGGTGACTAGTATTGCTTCCTTTGGGAGTGTACCAATGTCAATGAGTTTCCTTAGAAAGTCATTTGTATCTTTAACGTACGATGGAACTGAGGTAGCTAAAGGCTTTAAATGGTGATCAACAAAGGCCGATATCCTCTCTGTAGGAGTATTACAGCCAGAAATTACTGGTCTTCCAGGACAACCCTTCTTGTGTAATTTCGGTAAAAGGTAGAAACGTCCCGCTTTTGCTGTGCTATTGACTAATAAATACTCCAAAGTACTATCATTTATCTGTCCATCTGACCGCAAACTTCTAACCCGTTGGTTTATTATCTCAATCATGTCTTCAGTGGGATCCCCCTCTAGTGAAACATAAACTTCTCCGTCATTTAACTGGCGCATCGCTTCTCTGATATATCTATTATTGTCCATTATTACCACCGCTGATCCTTTGTCCGCTTGTTTGATAACAATGTCCTCATAACGTTTTAAGTTTTTCAAAGCTTCCTGTTCTTCTTTAGTAAGGTTCCGATAGGTTCTTTTACTGAGATTACTCTCTAAAATTTTTCTTTCTAGAGCAACCGCGTATGCTTCTAGGGCTAAATCTCGATTTCTCTCTGGACACCAATCTGATTTCTTTCTAAACGCCGGCACATCCGAAAAATCCCCATCCACTTCTTCGTCTGTGTAAAAATATTCTTTTAACCTCAAACGCCTTACATACTCCATGATATTCTTTCTCAGAGTAAACACATCAATTTCTTCTGGTGTAGGACAGAATGACAACCCCTTGGACAATAAGGAGTTTTCTGCTTCCGTGAGTGTTCTACTTGACAAATTAACTACAACATGTAATCCCTCAGTATACACCGGCAGATTATCCACAATACCCAAACCCGTATTTTCTACCTGAGGAGAAACTTCAATCACTGGTCTAAATTCTTCGGTAACATTACCCTCAGAACTTTCATTCGGAGTACTAAATTCGTTCTCTTCTACCTCAATGTCAGTTGGGTTGTCAATCACTGTATTCTGAAGCACTTCTGTCCCTAATGCAACGTCTCTCAAATCTACTAGTAAATATATATATATATATATATATATATATATATATATATATATATATATATATATATATATATATATATACAATTATGTATACAATGTGCCCATCCCGGTTATTACCATAATGGCTTTATGGCAACTCCTGAACTTGGGCACAGGATGTACGGTTACACATTGTTGGATTGCATTGTGGAGTCACGAGAGTGCTCAAACTGCAAGCAGTGAGCGAAGCAATATGCCAATAATGAACACCTCTTACGAGGCTCTCCACCCAATCCAGAGAGTGCTCAAACTGTATGAACAGTGAGCGTAATATACAATTATGTATACAATGTGCCCTCCCGGTTATTACCATAATGGCTTTATGGCAACTCCTGAACTTGGGCACAGGATGTACGGTTACACATTGTTGGATTGCATTGTGGAGTCACGAGAGTGCTCAAACTGCAAGCAGTGAGTTATATATATATATATATATATATATATCGCGATCGTGTCTTGCAGTTGCCTATCAACACAACCGCGACAAAGCTCCAATTGACGTCATTCTATTCTATTGACGTCATATTCTATTATTATTCTATTATTATTCTATTCTATTCTATTGACGTCATTCTATCTGGAGTTGTTTCACGGTAGTCCCGAGTCCAACTCCTCGGCCTTGCTTGTAAAATAGCCAACTGGTTTGCCTCTTGCCAGTTGCGATTTATTATGTACTATTTGCAATATTCGTTTCTATATTTAGTGTCCCTAATTAGTGCTCGCGCTTAATACCTTTGACATTTAAATAAAGCGATTATTATTATTATTCAGTGTGACGTCGATGTCTATAAAAGGAAACTCGACCGCTGGGCCGCTGGCGATATCGTGGTTTCATGTTTATTAATCGTCTGTGAAAAATGTGTTTTTTGTCAGTGAAAAAGCACGACCAATTTCTCATGAAGGCTTGCCACAAGTCGACCTCACGAGTTTTACAGTAAAGCGAGCGAAGCGAGCTTTTGAGGCCGCCAAGCGGCCGAGCGAGCGATGAAGTCGCGAGAGGTCGACTTGTCTCGCTTGAAAGGTTTTCATTTGCGATTCGCGCCAAAAATGGGGAGTGGCGTGACTTGTCAATGTCATCGATTATTGTTTCGCAACCGACCCCATTTTTGAATTTCAACCGCAAGTCACGTTTCATTGCGCCTAATACCTTGTGATTGACAGTTCTGTCCCCAAGGGCTACTCTCGGCTACTCTGATTGGTCTAAGCGCAGCGACCCGTTTTTGGGTCACTAAAATTGGCGCCAATCAAGTGTGAAAAGTCCTTCGTCCGGCGGGCTATAAATATATTAAAGACGAAGGACTTTATTGAAAGTCTATTTCTCATGCAAATGAGAGATAATAGCAAACACAACAATGCCGGATTCAACAAGTGGCTGGAAATCACCTCGCCCGGGAAGATTTACCACCGAAACTCCGGTGGATTGAGCCATTTCTCATGCAAATGAGAGAGAATAGCAAACACAACAATGCTGGATTCAACAAGTGGCTGGAAATCACATCGCCCGGGAAGATTTACCACCGAAACTCCGCTGGATGGAGCGAGAACGGTGACTTGAAATTCAGCGCGGAAACGACGACAACAAACCACGGAGCAGAGAGAACATCGTGCATCGTTTACAAAGACTCGAACAGCCCAGGCACACCGATTGAGTAATGAGAATGAACAGGAAAGAAATCAGCGATTACAAACACTTCGACAATAAATGCTGCCATTAGAATTCTGAAGGTTTAACTCTCTCCGTTATCGCTGAAAATACGTTTTAGCCAAGCTAATCGTACAGCTTTGACCAAGCTTTCAATATCTGTCATTTTAATGCCACCGTCTTCATAACTGTTTATTGAAGAGAGCCTTGTTACTTTATCCTTCCCATTCCATAAAAAGGAGAAAATCAAACTATTCACTTGTTTGATGATTTTACTTGGAGGTGAAAGAACCGAAGATATAAAAACTAGTTTTGGAATAAGTAATGATTTGATTATAGTTACTTTACCATAAACGGACAGTCCTCTAGATGACCATATATTTGTCAGCTGCTTTATGCTGTCAACCTACTCTTGAAAGTTTTTTTCGTAAAGTAATGATAGGTCATATGTGAAAAAGGTTCCTAACGCTTTAATGGGTTCACTTGGCCATTTAATACCAAACGGTTTTTCATCTTTTCTTTTAAGCGAACCAATCCACATTCCTTCTGTTTTAGAGTTATTTATCTCCAATCCACTGAAGTTCTTAAATACTTCTAGTTCTTCAAATAACGTTTTTGCAGAATTTTCATCAGACAGGATTGCTGTAGTATCGTCTGCGTATTGCAACAGCTTGGCTTCATGATTTCCTATATTAATTCCTTTGAAATCAACATTTTGACGAATGGAGATTGCCAAGCTTTCAACAGCTAATATAAAGAGGTAGGGGGACAAGGGATCACCCTGCCTCACACCACGTTCTAAAGTAAAATACTCTGATGCCATTCCATTATTTATTACACAGCTTTGAATATTTGTATAAAACATTTTGACCCAATTTATAAAATTTTGGCCAAATTTAAAAGCCTCGAGGCAACTGAAAAGATAATGCCATTCTAAAGAGTCGAAAGCTTTTTTAAAGTCAATGAAAATCAAGATACCTGGAATATTCTTACTGTCTGTAAATTCCATTATATCGAAAATTGATCGAATAGTCTCACCAATATAGCGATCTTCAACATATAACCTGTTTGATTATGATTTATGATATTCAGTAGAACTTTCTTTAATCTTGTAAAATTCATTAATAATTCATAAGCATTATGACCAATAAATAGGCAGTATTTGAGTCACATGTGTACCTTTGTAAACCCCAATAAAAATCAACTGTCTGAAAGCACGGGGAGGGTTTGAAAAGGTAGCAGGGAAAGGCAAGGGTTGATGAATTATGAATTAGTAGAATTATAAATAGGATTCATTTTTTATAAAGATCTCTAACTCCCCTAATTAGTATGCTTAACTTTAATAAAGACGAGTCCTGTAAATTTGTACAAAGTTTATTAATCAATCACTAGTTTGACATATCAATCGCTAGTTTGATATAACAAAGAATAATAAACTGCATTTAGAATTTCATATTTCTATTGTCTACATACAATCTAAACGTTTACATGCCTGCAAATATTACTTTTTCTCGTAGCAAAAGTTGATAGTGCAGTTGTTAAATACTGAATTGGCACAAAAATGACGGTTAATCGCACAAATTAACAAATAAAGCGAATTGGGCGGATAACGCTCTCCATTTTGCTTGGCCACTTCGCCAACGAACTTGCTCAACCAAAAGTTTAGCGTATTTGGCGACATGTGCTCTAGTGGAACGGTCAGATCTTGAACATCTTCGCATTTCAGATCGGCCACTCCAACAACTTCTAACATTGCACATGTATTTTGCCGTCGCTGCTGCCATTCCTCGAAGACTTTTCTACCCCATTTAGTGTTGTATTGTGTTGCTTTCGGAGTGGCTTCCGACACCAGACTGGTCTCTTCTTCTTTACCCTTTGGAGAGCGAAACCGACCAGCCATGTTTCTACTCCAAAAGCTATATGAAAATGAATTGCTAAATTCAATGGTAAATATTTCCAAACTCCTATGGGACAACTCCACGCCGACGTGATTAACATGACAGACACAATCTATTGTCACGGTTTCATTTCACAAGTAAGATAAAATATTCGCGTCCGACCTTTATGGGCTTTAAAACGGCTCGCCTACGGCTCGCCGTTTTAAATGCCCATAAAGGTCTCCCGCTCATATTTTATCTATTACTTAAAGCAATCACTTTTGAAATTATTTTTGCATCCACATTAATAAGAGAGATTGGCCTCCAATTTTTAATGAGAGTTCGATCTTTATGTTGCTTTTCTATAAGAGTTATAATTGCTTTTCTTTGAGAGCTAGACATTTCGCCGTGGTTGAAACACTCTCTCACACATTCCATAAATGGATCACAAATTAATTCCCAGCAACTTTTGTAAAATGTTATTGGTATTTCATCATTACCAGGAGATTTGTTACTCTCAAAACTGTTAAGAATGGCTGAAATTTCTTCAACAAAAATTTTCCTTCACAAGATTGTTTTTGTTCTCCTGATAATCTTGGTATATTCAAATTATTTAAAAATTCGTTTCCATTTTCCTTATCCTCATCTGTTACGTTTGATTGGTACAAGCTATGGTAACAGTTTTCTTATATGCTTTTTGACGTGATTAGGCTTTTCTAAATTTAGAAAATATTTTGTACTTCTCTCGCCATGCTCGTGCCATCGTGCCCTTGCACGAATATTTACACCCTTTGTTTTTTCCTCATAATAACTTTCTAGAGTTTCTTTTGCTTCATTTAGAGTATTTAGGTTAGAGTCGGAAGGGTCCTGTTCGAATTTTTTAGTTGCTTCCTCGTATACTTGTTGTAAGTTTTTTTCCATTGCAGATCGTTCTTTGGCTTTCTTTTTCGAGAACAAAATAGCATGGTTCCGAATATTATACTTAATCCAATCCCAGATGCACCTTTTGTCTGATAAATTATCGCTTCATGTTGTCTTCCAAAGTGGAATATTTTGTTTTAATTCTTCCAGATAATTCGGATATTCGAGAAGAGAGACGTTCATTTTCCAGAAGCCGGGCCCCTTTAAGTTTTGATTGGAGTCGGTTAGATTCAACTCAATTGCTGCATGATCTGTTTTTATAGCTGGAATGATATCTGTTGTATTTACAAAATCCTGTAAGTTGTTTGATGGCCAGTAATCTAAACGACAGAAAATTGGTGGAGATTGTTGGCTCCAAGTGTAACTTCTAGATTGTGGATTTTTAATTCTCCAAACGTCGACAAGGTCCAATTCATTTTGTAAACATTCAATATTGTCTATAACCATTTTCCTAGGTACCATAACGCCACCATTCTTATCCAGCTTAGGGTCAAGAGGACAGTTAAAATCTCCTCCAATGATTATATTTTCTTCACAATCTAAGTCTTCCGTCTGTAGCACTCTATGTAAGTTTTTATAAAATATGCCGCTGACTTTATCTTTGTTTGGCGCATAAATATTAAGTAAAATGTACAGTTTATCCTGAATGATTGCCTTCAGAATAATAAATCTTCCCTGGGGATCAACAATGGACTTTTGAATTACACAATTAAAATTATTCCTAATCAATATCGCAACTCCACATGAATTTGAGCTACCATGTGAGAAAAATGCTTTGCCACCCCATTCATTTGCCCATTGTTTTTCCAAACCCTCTTTTGAATGCGTTTCTTGCAGGAATATCACATCAGCTTTTCTTTTACATCACCAGATGAACATAGTTCTTCTTTTATGAAAATTACTTATGCTCCTTACATTCAAAGAAACTAATTTAAATAAATCTGCCATTTAAATTGTGTTTTTTAAAAAAAAGCATATATTGTTTGGGATTAGTACCTTCCGATGTTTAATGAAGCATTCAAAGAAAGTGGAACAAAGACATTTTCTCCTCCAACTGAGAAAAGAGTAAAACAAAACGAAACACATACAGTGTAGTACATTTACATATAAACTTACATTAAACAATATTCTTAACATCTAGTGGACGTGGATTCACTATTCAGTTTGAAACCGATCATGGAATTAATACATTAATAATTTTTTTGCCATTTTACAATAATAGGGAAGGTCTTTAATTTCTTTTCCTCTGTATATTTGGCCATTGATAATCAATTTATCAAAATTAAAGAAAGCTTTTTGCTTGTTCTGCTTTGCCTCTTTTAGCACTGGATAAAGTTTTCTATGAATTTCTTCGATTTCTTTCGGGAAATCGTCTGAGAAACCGATGTTGGTTCCTTTTAAGTTCTTATGGAAGGAGCGAGCATATTGTTTGTCCTGATAATGACTGAAACGAGCAATAATTGGTTTAGGATAAGACGGAGCTCTTAGACTAGAATTATTAGTGGAGATTCGGTGAACTCGCTCAAATCGAATATCGTTGACCTTATCCGCTGGAATTTTCAAATTATCTACGAAGATCCTTCTTACCAGCTCTTCAGTATTTTCATCCTCTTCTTCCTCGACATTATTGAAAATTCTTACATTCTCACGTCTTGTATAGGCTTCCAACTTGATGTTTCTGCGTCTAAGCGCTTCAATGTCCTCGAACAAGAAGTCAATGTCTTCATTGTTTTCATTTACTTGTGCAGAAGTTTCTTTCTGGCTTTCTTGTAGACCTTGAATTTGTTCCTCGGCAGATTGTAGAGATTGTTTTAAATTCTTTACATCATCTCTCAGCTTGTGTATTTCATCTTTTAGTAGTGCAATTTCACCACATGCTGTTAAAACTTGATCTAGTTTAGTGTTCATTTCCTCGAGGCGTGCTGACATTACTTCGCCGGCGCCCACATGTTCATCATCTTCATCCGTTTGCGAGCCATTTTCTCTCAGCCTTTTGCTCGGATTCTTGTCCGCTTATTGCGGTTAGTTAAATTACATCTTTTAATCAACTAAAATCAGATGTTATCAGTCATTATTTTTTTCGGCATACGCGTAAGTCGTTTTTTATAATTTGGGGAAAAACCCCTTCTAGAATATTCTATAAATCAATAAGTGATTCCTTTTTATTAGAATTTATCAAATCTTTATAAAAAAGAAGATTTTTTCTGTAAATCATTATTAGTAGTTATATAAATTATCTTCTGGTTAACTCTATTATTTTACTATCATTTTTGTACTATGAAAAAGTACTTTTTTATCTTAATTTATTATCATGTTTTTATACTTTAAAAAAAGAGAGTATGAAACGAACGTAACGAACGAATGAATGTAGACAGTATAGAGAGCGAACGAAGTGAGCGAACGGAATGAACGGAACGAACGGAATGAATGAGTGAAGTGTAGTGAATGTAGTGAATGTATAGAGAGTGTAGAGAGTGTAGAGAGCGAACGAAGTGAGGGAACGGAATGAACGGAACGAACGGAATGAATGAACGGAATGAACGGAATGAACGGAATGAACGAGTTCGTTTCATACTCTCTTTTTTAAAGTATAAAAAAAATCAAAGGGCTCTTAAAGCCATCTCGTTAATGCGTTAGAACGTGAGGTTAATAAAAACAAAATAGAAGAATTGATAGTGAATATGGTAAAGATGCCGTTGTAGCGCACCTTTAGAATAAGTCTTCTTAAAATACGTACATGAAAACATCACATGATGCAAATCAGCCAATAGAAATTTATGTTCACGAAATGGGCGTAGTTTTATTTTAGTAGCCATTTGGGGTATTAAAAACAGGAAATCACTAATTTTCGATTACAAAGTTTACATTTTCACGCTAGTGACTAAAATGTAAATAATTTGGTTATAAAATAGACGTGTTTTGAAAATGTTATAGGCTGGGACTTTTCATTATTATTATTTTTTTTTTGTAAAAGGAGGGGAACCCGTGCCCCTCTGCTAACAACTTTTCTGAACAGCATTGGGGGATCTGCTCTTATCAGTGCTCCACTTTTTCAAGACCAAAACCCAGAATAGTCCTCAACTTCGACGACTAAGGAGAGCTTTTTTTCACAAGATTTGGTGCCGTTTTTCCACCACAATCAAGAAAGCGTCTGGTAACCATCTGTCTTCGCTTTGGTGAGTGCGTGCTTTTCAATTTTGTGGTTTTGGTTTTGGTCTCGCGAATTTTCTCGCCCTCGCGTTACGTGGAGATGGCCGCGCGTCCCGCGCACCAGCCGTTCGCCCACACTAGAACTGTCCGCTTGATAGCGGAAGAAAACCTGGATCTTGACTCGCTCAGTATAGCGCAGTCGTTACCGGACTTTAAGGAAGAAATCGTTGGGATTATACCCCTCGGAGGAAAGTGCTTCGACATCACCCTCCTATCTACAGAATCGGCCACGCGGTTGGCGGCATCGGGCTTTGACTGCGAAAGCCGCGTTATCCCTTTACGCCTTTTAGGGCAAAATGCACTACACGTGTCATGCTTCGTTCCCATTGAATTCCCTGATGAAAACCTGCTACAACTCGTGGAACAATACGGCGACCTCAAAGCGCGAGCAGTCCGCCGGCTTTGCTTGAAAGCCACGGGCTACGAGCACATCGAGAACAGCATCCGTGTCGTAGAATTCACACGTTTACAAAAGGCAGTGCCACGCAAATTAGTCACTCAAGGGCTCGAGTTATTTTTTTAAGTACACGGGCCAGCCAATACTATGCTGCCGGTGCCAGTCTCCAGCGCCCGGGGGGTGGGGTGGGGGGGGGGGGGACACCAGAGGCCCACCCGGTCCCCACTGCCGCAACCAGCCACGACACTTCCCCTGTAACCACAATAGGCCATTTTCACTATGGCGTCATTTGACTACAACTACCAGAATTAATTTCGTTTTTCCTTTCTTATTTAAATTTTGTAATCCCAGTGAGGTTTAAATAACAATGGCCCTAATTTGCACTACAAAACAAAAAACTGAACCTCCGTGCGACCCTTCTTCAGAAACTGCCGGCCACCCCCTACTACCGATGCCGTGAGCGTAAGCATGAGAAATTTAATCTTGAAAGCGAGTTTCGCCTCAACATCCTGTCTCGTGGTAATTCAAATACCACAGATGATCACACGCGTTTGGCGTAGATCAAAGATCTCCTAAAAACGATCGAAGATCACGACGTAGAAGGAGCCATCATTCGCAGTAAAGAACAATGGATAGAGCTGGGGGTAAAACCGACTAAGTATTTCTACCAGCTTGAAAATCAGCGACAGACCACAGGGTCCAGAGGAGCTCTATTTGATCGTACAAAACGCTATTTTCTTTGAATCGTCGCTGTCTTGAAAGTTAAACTGATTGCGTTACACAAAATATGTACCGCGGGCCAAATTACTACGGGCTCGGAAGCTGCGAAATCGGCGCACAGTAACTAAGGAAAGGGAGGAAACCGATTTAGGCATATTTTTTCAAATCCCTGTAACTCAGACGAAATTCAATAAAAACGCCTCATTTTAAGTATGTGATCTGTAATTTCTATATTCTAATGAAATATCGAAGAAATCCATCGAAAAAAGTAGTCATACCTAAGTAATCGGACCCAAAGGTGTAATGTAAATGGCAATCTGTCAACTGCCAGTACTGTTACTTGTGGCGTACCGCAGGGTAGTATCCTGGGTCCCTTGCTTTTCTTGATGTACATTAACGATCTCCCTAACTGCCTGCGGGTTGCTGCGCCGAGAATATTTGCCGATGACACCAGTATAACTTTATCTGCAAAAACGCTAGCCGATCTGAAACTAGCAGTGACTTCTGAACTTAACAATCTTACCTGTTGGCTGAGAGCCAGCAAATTAAGTTTAAATGTGGCCAAAACTGAGCTAATGATAATCGGGTCTAGGCAGAGATTGAATGCTCAATGTGAGGAGATTAATATAAGTATCGATGACAGGATGATCAAGAGAGTTGACCATACTAAATCTCTGGGTCTTACCATTGATGCACAACTCTCTGAATTGGTCTAAACACGTTGACGAGATAAGCAAGAAAGTCTCTTCAGCCATTGGTGCATTGAAACGTGTACGACCTTTTATTCCGACGGATGTTGCAGTTCAAATTTACAATGCTTTAATATTACCACATTCTGATTACTGCAGCCCGGTTTGGGATAGTATGAGTGGCTGTTTGAGTGATAAATTACAAAAATTACAAAATCGCGCTGCCAGAGTAATTACTCAATCACCTTTTGATACGAGCTCCAACCTCCTTCTTGCGATGCTTAAGTGGGAGAAGCTGTCTCTTCGTCGTAAAAAGCAGAAAGCTTTAATTATGTATAAAACATTGAATGAACTTGCCCCAGACTATCTTCAATGTCTCTTCACTCAACGTCACGTTAATGATTATAACCTAAGAAATCTTGAAGGAAAGCTTTCGCTGCCCAAGCCAAATACTAATTACCTAAAACGAAGTTTTTGCTACAGCGGGGCTTGTTTGTGGAACAACTTGCCCCAAGATTTTAAAAGCGTTTGTTCTATTGGGCAGTTTAAACGGGGTATTAAGAAAGTATCTGAGACATCGGATTCCCACACGGCAATCATGTAAAGCAGTTGTACAAGTTTTAATTTTTAATTATTAACTTAACTGATGATTCTCCGTGTTTAAATAAAGATTTACATTACATTACATTACATTACATAGGTAAACCTACATTTGCGGCGACCGAAATTTACGGCTTGAAAGCATCGCTTTCGTTCAATGTGCACCGCAACAGCTGGTGACGGAAATGACGCCATCAGGTTATTGTGCGCATGATCGGAAGTTTTTTCAGACGTTATCGCATCCGCCGAAGGTTATGATTCGATTGCCCGCCGTGTGCAGTTTCGCTGGATGTTAAGATGTAAATCTTAAGAAGTCTGCTGAAATTCTTCGCAAATTCTACTGTTCTAGTGTACATTTAGCCGTTTGTTAAGAAGGATTTTAGTGTGGACTGGGTTTTAAAACCTTTCAAAAGCCGCGAGCAACGGACTAGAGGTCGGTTGTGGTTTCCCATGGTGTTACGCTTGTAGATTTTGACCTCATTTTGGCGTCCTTTTTTGCCTGGCGGTTGGTGTGCTGTTTTCGCCACTAATATTAGCATGTAGATTTTTATGTAAGAAAGCCGTTTAAATTTATTGTACTTTTCTCTCTGAAATACCGGACATGACAGGATCTGAAATGATCTGTTGGCGTGAATGTCTTTCCTGCTATTCGTAATGTCACGCTGGGCCCAGCTATTTTAGTTTTGTCTTTGCAGGATTTTAATTGTCAGGATCCAAGCTTTATAGCAGAGAGAGCTGTAGCTTAATAAGCTATTCAACTTGTAGAGATTTGAAGTTTGTCTCAGTCAAGGTTGTAATTTTAGCTCGCTGTTTATACTAAAACTCCGCTGGCTATTTCGACAGTCTGGCAACTGCTTCCGTTTGAACACCAAAAGAAATTAAACACGCGTTAAATTTTCAATAATCTTTCTACCATTTCGAAACGTAAGCATATTTTGTCCTACTCGATATTTTTTTTTTCTTCAAAGTCGGATTTTCTTGCAGGAGCAGACCTTTTCAAAGAAGAATTTTCCATGTTTTTAATTTTCCCTCCACAGCTGATGTTTTGAATTAGTAACGGCTTACCGCACATCCGGCAATTGCCACTTCCGTCACCAGATGATGCGGTTCACATCGAACTCGTCACGTGGTACAAGTATAATTTCTCTCGGCACTTCGTGCCTCGTTGTCGGCACTTCGTGCCTTGTTCGGAAAGCTTCGATTTCCGAAGATAATTGCGCCCTTAGTAATTTGGCCCGCGGTACATATTTTGTGTAACGCAATCAGTTAACCTTTCAAGACGGCGACGGTTCGTAGAAAATAGCGTCTTGTACGTACCCTGTGGACAGGCACGCGACTCAATTACAGAGTTACGTGCTAACAATTCAACCGTGACTTCCGATAAAAATATTCTTCGCGAATGTCGCGATTTTTATCGTAACCTCTATTCGGTTGAACAGGTTTATTTATCTAGCCAAGGCTTTTAGACCAACTGGATAAAACTCTGGCGACGGTTCGAAGAAAATAGCGTCTTGTACGATCAAATAGAGCTCCTCTGGACCCTGTGGACAGGCACACGACTCAATTGCAGAGTTACGTGCTAACAATTCAACCGTGACTTCCGATAACAATATTCTTCGCGAATGTCGCGATTTTTATCGTAACCTCTATTCGGCTGAACAGGTTTATTTATCTAGCCAAGGCTTTTAGACCAACTGGATAAAACTCTGGCATCCGAAGACCAGGAGAAATGCGAAGGAGACCTCACACTCTTTGAATGTCAAGAGGCCCTTTCACAAATGCAATCATGCAAATCGCTTTCCGGTTGAATTTTATCGTCGCTTCTGGGGTCTATTAAGTCACGATCTAATAAATTACTCTTTTAAACACGAATCACTCTCTGACACACAACGTAAAGGAATTATCCGCCCGCTTTACAAGAAGGACGACAAGTTAGACTTGAAAAACTGGCAACCAATTTTTTTTCCTGTTAAACACAGATTATAAAATTTGTACTAAAGTAATCAAACATGTGGGATTCCTGACCGTAGTATTTTTGAAAACCTTTTTCTGATCCGGGATACAATCGACTATGTAAACCATAAACAGCTTTGGGCCGCTGTTATTTGCTTGGATGTATGTTCTTGGGAAACGCAGTTTGAGAATTTCACGGTGTATTTTTAAAATGAATGAAGAAAGTTTGTGTTTTCATATGAGCGATAATATAATAAATTGAGGAATAATCAATTTAGGAAATAACGAAATATAATATCCAATTTATTCAACACTTTTGAGAGATTTCACAGATTGTAAAGTATAAATAGGTGATGTCACGTTTAATTCTCGCGGAGATTGCAGAGTGAATTTTTGTAATAACGAAATATAATATGCAATTTATTCAACACTTTTGAGAGATTCGACAGATTGTAAAGTATAAATAGGTGATATCACGTTTAATTCTCGCGGAGATTGCAGAGCGAATTTTTGTGTTTAGTTAAATATACGTATTGGATTCGTTTAGCAGTAAAATTTTGTTCCTAAAATATTTTTTTTTTTGTGTGTTGATAGTTTGTCGAGATTTTTGAGGAAAACAGTAATTTCAAACTTGTTTTAATGATGTATATGTATATGATGTATATCGGCTTATAATCAGGAACTTTTTAACGGTGAACTCTCATAACTTATAACTCTCATAACAATGAACTCCGAGGCGACCGGCACAACAGTCACTTTTTTCCCCGATTCAACTCCAGACACGTCCTCAAAAGAACCAGAGACTGTTATCATAATACTGATACGTTTTTGCAACAACGTACAATAATTCACTCACTAGTTTTCTCGTTGTTTATGTTCGTATTGGCGCCAGAACAACAACCATAACTATGGAAACTATACAAACCTCCGGTCAGGAAGTAAAATTGCAGTTTAATACCGATGCCTTGGATTTCATTTATACTTGACCAGAAATCCGCAAGCATTTCCTTCCAGCAGGGCCCGGTTGTTCAAAAGGTGGATAGCGCTACCCACCGGATAAATCACTATCCAGTGGATAAAGGTGTGCAAAACCAATTGCGTTATCTACTGGATAGTGATTTATCGGGTGGATAGCGCTATCCACCTTTTGACAACCGGGGCCAGAAATTTTAGCTGTCTCCGCGACCCGCAAAAATTTCCTCCCGCAAAACAAATTCAGTCGGACAATCTGCAAAATTGCCTTGTGCACGGTAGCTAAATCAATAAAACTATGACGTATTTCCCATACTATTGCATAATCAAACCGTAATAGTAATGATTCAGTATTTCAAAATAGAACACACGAATGGTCATGCTATTTTGCTCTGCTATATCGCTCATATTAAAACACAAACTTTCCCGTCCCATTTAACTTTCTTAAAACGTCTCCATTCGTAAAAATAAACCGTGAAATTCTCAAACTGCGTTTCCCAAAAAAACGCAGTTGACCTATTTTTACCCTTCTAAAGCAGCTTTAATGGCTTTACGACAAATGATTGAAGCTGATAGGTAACGTGAGATATCGAAACTTAATAAGAACTGTAATACCTTGGTGGTAACGTAACGTAAGACATGACAAGTTCATGACATTTCAATACCCTAGGGAAATTAACAATAGGACCGGGGGTGTTCCTCAAAAATTTTAGTGACGGTATGTGACGCCCTTCTTGAAATCCTAACCGCTTTAACCAACCATATCCTCAATGCCCTAATATAGCTTCTATAAAGAAGAAAGAAGAACCCCCCGGACAAAAGTCCACAAAATTTTGTTAACAACTTTTGTCCCTTTTTTCGTCGACTGATTCCGAAATCTCGTTTAATGCGCATGCGCATTATCGAGATAAAAATGATAAGAAATTAATGTAAAAAGTACTTTTTCATAGTACAAAAATGATAGTAAAATAATAGAGTTGGACCAGAAGATACATTTATATAACTACTCAAAGAGTAAGTGTGTGTGTTATGTCAGCTTCAGTGAGGCCGCTTTTATAAGTCAGGTCCCGGTTGTTCAAAAGGTGGATAGCGCTATCCATCGGATGAATCACCATCCAGTGGATAAGTATTAGTATTAACAAAATGCTTTGTGTTATCTGCTGGATAGTGATTTATTCCGTGGATAGCGCTGCGCTATACATCTTTCGAACAATCGGGGCCATATGATAAATGTGATTTTAGAAAAGGCGATGTGAAAATAAATGCCACGTGCATTATCTAGAAATGTCCTGTGAAATAAATGTAAATACCTCAGTAATTTAGTATTTTTATTTACTATTGTCTACTGGTTGCATGATATAATAATCAGGATTTGAGTCACACCCGAAAGAAAATCAAGAAAATAGATGTAAGACTTTCATTACCTGCCTAGGCAACAATATTTGGCCACATTAGACCTCAATCTGAGAAGTTACTAAATGTAATAATTTCAAAAACTTTTAGGCTGATGTCTTCCTCTTAGTCACTTTTCTTAACCTGTCTTAAGTGCATAAAAATCCATCAGACGGTCCATCTGTATTAATGTTCAAGTGGAAGAAATAAAATGGAAGTTGTGTATTGTGGGATAACAGTAATTCCAAAAGCATAATAGAATGACAATCAGGTGATATACATCTACAATGGATAAACACGTTGCACTTATGTTCGATGCAGAGGCTGAGTGGTTAGTGTTTCAGACTTTCAATCTGTAGGTCTGTTAGATTCGAGACCTGGTTTCTGCTATTGTGTTGTTTCCTCGACCAACAAACTTTGTTCCACATTATCGCTTCACCCAGGATAGACACCTAGATACCTAGATACGTAGATACCTAGATAACGGCAAACATATCAATAATACTCAGGGGGTAGGGGGATGTAAACTTTGTAGTGGACTGGCATCCCATCCGGGGGGGCCGACTATTAATACATACATGTACTGTAGTCAATCGGTCATTTCGTTCGACAAAAACCATGTTAAGTTCTGGCAGGTGTAGGCCAATCGATTCAATGAAGACTTTACTACTCTTTTTCAATGGAAAATTAGTATACTTCTATTCACAGGACGAAAATTGAGTGAATTGTAACGTTTGACATTTATGTGAGCCTCAGACAAGGGCTTAATTAAGCCATAGTTCCAATATAAAAATGCAAATTCTTTTCACTGGTCACCACCATATCCTTTAACAGTGTATATGGTACTAGTGGAGAGAAGTTGTTTAACCCTATTCAGACTGGGCTTTTTTAGGCAATCTGTGACTGGGGGGGGGGGGGGGGGGGGGAACCAGTAAGGCTAGGACCATGAAATTTTCACACAATGTTCACCTCCATACAAGGAAACCTCACACCCAGGTTTGACCTGCCACACCCAATTATGACGTCACAATGACGTCATGTTTTTGTTTTTCCGACGTTTCTTTGATATTTTTCCATCCAGATACTTAAAATATCAAATATAACTGTAAAATCATCTCTTTTATATATTTAAACATAATAAATACAAACAAGGACACACTTGTAAAGCGAGAAAAAGAAATAAAAAGCGATAAAACTATAATTTTGAAATTATTGTCCGCCATCTTGGATCCGCCATCTTGGATCCGCCATCTTGGATTTTCTTTTTTTTTGTTTAAATTAAAATTTAAAAAAAATATCTAAAAGAGAAAAGGATCAGAATGTATAAAACACGTATCAAACTAATGTCTATTATCCAAACAATGAACTTAGAAGCGTTATTTAATAAATAGTACAAAATGTTTGACCATAAGTAAAAGAGAGCAAAAATTTACCTACCCCTCCCCCCAAATATTTGATGTTAAAAAGTTTTGTTGTCTTTCAAGAACTAGTCCCAATAAAAAAACTATTCTAACAAGAAAATGCACTATAAGTCAAAGAACAAGATCTTAAAATAAAAAATTCACCATATTTTAATATTTTAAAAACCTATGTTCAAAAACCGGTTGCCATGGCAACATGGTTAATCACACTGACATGTTATGGATACCAAAATGTCCCTAGATAAATTATAGGAAAAGTTAGAAAATTTCAGCCTCATAGCTATTTCGGTGTAAGAGTTATCACAATTTTACTGGAGGGGGGGGGGGGGGGGGTCGAAAAGTCCCCCCCCCCAGTCTGAATAGGGTTAAGGATGAAGGTTTTTACTCTCAAGACCTGTATATTTGTTCTTTAGAGATAAATGAATACTTTTGGGTTCTTATGTGTTTATGCAGCTAAGTCCAAAATGGGTATAAAGCATTTCATCGCTCTCTATTACACTTCTATTATCGAGGTGCACCCACCTTTTGACACCAAAAGAGATTAATGTGTAAAGCCCACATCAGAGGGAGTTTCCAACTTGCTTATAATAGTTGAAATGGTCCCTAGGAGGGGGAGGGGTATACTCCCTTATCTGGTTCATCACTGTTTGTCTTCAACAGGGTACTTTTGCATGGCCAAATGTCTTAAACAGGAAAAATATATTGAATTATATAAACCTCGCCACAAGCCAAATTTCAACCAGTATTTTGTTCTGTCGACTTCAACATTGATGCCAAGCTTAAATACACTACAACAAAGCCAGTGAGGCAATTTGTAAAATATCGTAGATAGGGTCTCAAAAATCAGAATTCTGTCTTATTATAGTTGCGTGTTAAACATGATCACAGGGACCGCGGATGGGGAGGGGCTGGTAGGGCTATAGCCCTACCACTTTTATTGCTGGGATTTATTTTCTAGGGCTCCAGTTGACATGGAAAAAATATGGATTTCACTACTTGAAAGTAATACTACTGTACTCTTGCATATTTGCGTTACGTCAAAGGCCGGTAAGGCCGTGCGGCAGCAGTTAATGTCACAGACGTTCCTACCGTATGAGGGACACGGATGAGCGGGACTAGGGCGATTTGCCCACATGCTTCCATACTTGCAAACATTTCTGTGTGGTTTGCTCGTTGACTGTGCTAACTCAAACGTTGTTCTATTTTTCTTCGTTTCTCCGTTCGGAATGTCAAGAAGGATCACGAGCTTTTTCAAAAGTGTGCCAGGTAAAGTATTTTTGACTACTGACGCGATAAGCGGGAAAATTAGATAGTTTCATTGAACATTTTTCCTATATCTTCAATAACTGCAACAGCTGCTCTTGGGCTTTGCGAGGTGGACAGTGACACAGACAGCGATGATTCAGCCTTTGGTTCTGACCTTGATGAATATACTACACTCTTGATGAATGGACTACAACCTCAGTTGCCTTGCTTTTTTTTGAAAATCAATTAAATTCGCAATGATAAACAACAGAAAATTCTGTTGTTGCCATTCTCCCTCCCCTTCCCCCTACCAACTGTCCATTTTCATGAAATATTTTACTTTCTAAAGATAATTTGAGTGAACTCCAGCCTTGCATGGGAAACGGACTCCTTGATTCCAGAAACGCTGGAAACGACGTTTTTGAGTGTTCTATTTTAAAAATTTTCTTGGGGGGCATGCCCTCAGACCCCCCTAGGTGGCTTGCGCCTTCGGCGTTCGCGAGGCGCCTTGCGGCGCCAAGAAAAAAATTCACGTCCGGTGCATTCAGAAATATGAACGCTTCTTTACAAAACTGTTGAAAACCCTACCTAAATAATTCTTTGTATCGGCCAGATTTTTTAGCCGTACCACTTTAAAATGATCTCCGCGGTCCCTGCGGTCAGGGCCTGAGTGGCCCGGCCGTAACTCCCTACCCATTCCCGGCAAATGGTCAGGGTCTGAGTGGCCCGGCCGTAACTCCCTACCTACAGAAGTAAGAAATAGATCAAAATCAGCTGAATCCCCTTGAATTTCCCTAAATCTGCCACTATATAGCATAATTTGGAGAGGGGTACTGAATGGATCCATGAATTCATGAAGCTTGTTTAACCCTCCGACGTACACGCAAACGTGTACCCCAACCGTGGTACGTGGGGGGGGGGGGGAGGGGGGGGGGGGGTTGTTGCAACCCCCGTTGGGTTTTTGCGATGTTGCAATATTTCGGAAATATTTTACATCTAATAGATAGCCCGCGATGTGCTCTACAAGATAAGGTAAATATTATGGGTTATGGCGCTGCTGGTGGTGCTTAACGTCATCCAAAATGGCCGTCAAGATGTCCGCCATCTTGGATTTTACTAAAGATTCAAATTTATCGGAGAAATGCGGAAATTGCAAATATTTTTTGCTAGAGTTGCAAAATAACATACAATTAAACATTTTGATGCTTCTGGTAGTATTTTATATTTTTTTTTTCACCGAAAAAAGGTGAAAAACACGCATGTTTATTCAAAAATGGCTTGACCTCATGCTACTTATGACGTCAGATTTCATTACCATAGCAACCAGTTGTCGCTAAGCTCTACCAAAATGTGTCTCAAGGACAAACGAACAGATACTGAAGACGACATGTGCTAATCTTAAATGGTCTTGAAAAAATTGGAGAAAAACATTAAGGGGTGGTGGCATTCATGAAATGTTGGTTGAGAGCTTGAGCAGAGAAAGGCCTAATTTCTGCTGTTCACAACAACAACAACAAAAACGTTGTGGTTATATAAATTATACAGACCCTACTTGAAAGCCAGGTATGAGGGAACCAAAAAGGCAGTGGTGCTATGGAAGTGTCCGCAATAAAAGATAAGTACATAAAAAGGCATCTCAAAATTTGCATATCAGTTTGTTTCAGTCGTAAAGGTGTTATCCTAGCAATGACATCCTTCATGCTACAGAATCTACGACACTTTCACTTTCTTACGAAATCTTCGTCTATTCTTTCACCCAGCAAAATAACACACTGCACAATAATTTAACTAATCAACCTCCCAAATATTTTCTTTTAGAGCGGTCTAAAATGCACAACATTGAGCGACACACCTATGCGGTACATAAATATTAATTCAGGTCTGGTTCTTATCTAATGTCTAATCTGAAAAACACTTCAAAAAGAAGTCTCTAGAATTTTCTAGAATAGGTGTCCATTTGTGACCATGAATCACTGCTCATTTTAAAGACCATGTTCACCCAATCTGCTTTGCGCACTTGTGGTTTTCTTTTGAAACGGTTCAATTGTTCAATGTAGCGTTATGATCGGCTGGCACGTCGATTTGTCGATTTTCCGTCTGTGCGAAAATCAGCCCGGGCGCGCAAAGCAGATTGGGTGAACATGGGTCTTTAATATCCGTTGGTATTCTGCCACGAGTAACAAAACGCACCCACGAGAACCACGCAATACTTCATCACCGCACATTCCGGGGACATCAATTTGGTCGATTTGGGTCACTTTAGGCGGGAAAAAAACTCTTTTTCGTTTGATTTCAACAATTTTCTTTTGCTAATTCGTCATAAATATTTAATGAGCTACAAAAAAGCGCAAAAATGTTTTTAAGTTCATACACCCTTTAAAAACAATTGTATATTACTCATTCCGGCGTTTAATTTTCCATGCATTTTTCTGGCTTGTTATTCATTTTCTGGATTTTAAACGATATTAGTTATTGTCTATCGCTTCCTTTCTCCTCCGATTTTGATAACCAACGTGAACATAATATGAAATAATCAGGTATCCACACATAGCGTCAACATCGAAATTAAACCTACTGGGAAATAGACATCATCAAGAGACTATCACGTAATAGTCACGTGATAGTCTCTTGCCATCATTTAATTAAAAATGACACAGGAAGAGACTTGCTCGGCAGAAACCATGATGTTAACCTATCGATAGTACTTATTAGTTCTCAAAAACAAAACATTGTACTAATTTAAAAGTTATATCAACATTCAAACAGGCGTACAAGTTACATTTGATAATTACAGTGTACCTTTCTCTATCTCGAGGATCATACCCAGTGTAGGATTTAAAACTGACTGGGATGCTCGTAGTATTTCGTAAGAATGTGAGGATGTATTCAGTCTAGAAATTTCCTCAGAGAAAGCTGCTTTTAGGGTTAATTGAGGTAAAGCTTAATTTCACAGCTTGCAAAATATGAATACTTTTAATGCAACCCATTAACAAAATTGTGTGAATGCTTGTTTGCGTCTGTCTTTGTACCGCGCGCTGAGGAGTAACAATAAGTTAGTGCCACGCCCATAAAACGAGATTTTGGTTCCTTTTAAGGGTTTATTTCAAAACTTTCAACAAGCACCCGGACCGTCTTTCCTTTACGTTTTCGAACTCTAGATCGGCTCTAAATTCACAAAAACACTTAAAATACAGTTCACAAAGTCATGCATTTTTCCTTGTCCTTTCACTATCGGTACATTACTATTCAATATTCGGCTTTAATTTATACCCTACATATTTTTTATTTCCTATTTTGTTTTCAATTTAGACCAGTATTTCATTATTTAATTATTCCGCTTCAAACAACGAATCAGTTTTGTTTGGGAAATATACCACGTATACAGCTATTTTAATAAACATTATCTGAAGAATTGTGCATTGGTACATTCCAAGAACGCAAGGTATTGTGGGTTCACATGCAGAATATATTTCAAAATGCTCTTCACAGGAAAATATGCCAGCTCCATTATACACTGAGAAGAAACCGACACTTCAGGGGATACCGCGGGATTTAGGTAAGATGAGCTGGACCCACAATGCCTTGCGGTCTTGGAATGAACCAATACAAAGTTATTCAGACAACGTTTATTGAAAAAGCTGTAGGTTACATGTTACCTTTGTCGAAAACTCGAATGGCTTAAAAATCAGCGACGATTCGCGGAAAGTTAACTCCACATCTTCACAGCCTCAGGCTTATTTTTTAAGTTTCCTCGGCTACAATTGCAGCGCTACTCCTTTCACATCTTGACTCACAAACTAAACCGCTTCCAATTAAACTGTGTGATTTAAACGCGTTTGCGCTTCTTCCACAAATAGAAACCGGGGTACGAATATGCAAACACAAAAGCACATAAGAGTTTCCCTAAAGGAAACTGATAGAACCAAAACATAAAAGTTGAAACAGTTGAAAAGGCAAATAAGAATAAATGAATTATAGACATTCGAATAAAATAGGAGCACAGCTGGCTGGCGGTACATTGCTTAAACACGGCTACACCCTTAAGTATTTCCATAATTATACTCGTCTTTTATTTCCCAAACCGTGACTTCTTTAGGTTACATTTGAAAAGATTACTTTTAAAAGCAATTAAATCAGTAAACGACCGGGCTATTTTTTTTTTTTTAATTTTAGCGAATCTCAAAAACAGAATTACGCGAACGTCTCTTAGAGTGCACAAAAACGTTTTCCTGATCTAGAATAACTAGTATGACTAATTTTCGAATAAAATACACCAGTTGTGTATCGAAAATTGCCCGAGAAACTGATTTGGAAATTAAAATTGCAAAACATACCCAGACATCTTTGCGTAAGGCGATGCGTGTGAAGTTAGAGCTATAAAATTAAGTCTTGTTTTGTTTACATAATATCAGATATCATAACGACTGAATTTATTTGAGCACGTTTTAAAAACATTTCTCCAAAACCAACGAGAACACAAGGAAAAAGTCAATCACAAATTGATATCAACATAAATTCCCAAGGAAAAATATAATTTATTTTACGGTAAAGTCCCTCGGCTTGACACGGCTGCTTGAAAATTCTTTAAAAGTCCGCTGATCTTCGAAAGAAACATCGCCCCGCATTGGTGAAGTTCCTCGAAGCAAAGATTTCGTCGCTTAAAGCTCTCCTTTTTCTCCGCTACAGCGGCTTCTGAGTATTTTTTAAAGCTTTCTCTTTCCATTTTGAATATTTTAAATGTGTGTTATTACTCCGATAAGACAAAACGGTGCTTTTGAAAACCAAGCACATGCCGAGCATGGCAGCCATTTTTGTAGAATTCGTATGTCACCTGACGGCCCGGTTAATAATAAAGTATTCGTGCATACATTTGCATGCAAAATCGTGACACAAGAAAAAAGAAAAACAAAGGGCTTTTGTTTTACTCATTGCGCTTTGCGCATGAGTAGTAAATCTTGTGTGTTGACAATTTGTTGTTGTACTCCCCCCCCCCCCGATATCTTAAACTCAATTTATCTTCAATAGGTAGCTCGTCATGTCCTCTACAAAATAAGGTGGTCAGGTGGCGATTATCAGGTCATATGACCTGCGTAGCCGCCTTTTTTGATTTTTTACTTTAAAAAATCCTATTGACCAAATAAATAGCGATGCCAAAATAGACTAGAAAAGTAAAAATACAACAGGAAAAAAATAAAAAAACAGAGAATTTCATCAGGAAAAAGTCGACATTTCGACATGCCCATATGACTTGGTTTCCATGGTAAAGTCACACGTCTAAACGCCTTGGGTTCCCAAAATGAAAGTCGCTTAGGAAATGACCCCCTCCTCGCCCATACCCCTTTGCTTTTGTACTTCCTAGGGTTAAAAAAAACTTTTATAACAGTTTTATGCATCTTATCATTTATCTTGTCCTTATAACTTATCGTGGACTTTTCTGGACACAACAGATTGTAAGTACATTTTTTGTCATTAAATACATTCATTTCCTTTATTATAAACAAGTAGTAACTGGGATACACTACACCGTATTTTTACTGACTTGCAAAATTTTACTCTTTCTAAAAGATGGTTTGCTTTTTTCCTTTTTATATGGATGTTTGGCGACAAACTAGGTATACTACGTAAGTATGTTTTTTTTTAACAAAAAATAATACACTTTTTCTACTGAATTACCAAAATATACTCTTTCGAAAAGCTGGGTTTTCCCTTTTTTTTCTTTTCTGTATGCATGTTTTGCGACAAACTAGGTGGTAAATATCTCTTGACGTTCATTCAGGCTTGTGTGGACTGATACCTTACTTTTCATTCTGGCAAAAGCTGGTCTTAAACAGTGATCGATAGACCAATGTGTTAATTTTATTAACCATGTTCGTGCCGAATCAACTCAGACAGTACAGTGACATTAGTCATGGGTTAACTGCGAAGCGACGCGCGCTCATTTACTTCTGTAACAACAACTACGTCCAATGGTCTAAAAAAAATCATTGCTCAGCATTTTTATAGTCCTCTATGTTGTGCAACTGGTATGAATTTATAAATTTTTATCATCCAAATGAAAAAAAGACCTACTCTGGGAACTAAAGTCGCCGTAACTTTGCGCGACTTAAGGCGACTTAGTTCGACTAAGGGTTCGTTCACACTTGGTGCCTGAGCACTGTGCCCGGGCGCCGGTACCAAACTGTGCCTTGTTCAGACTTCGGTGCGCAATTTTGAATGTGTGTTCACTGATTCGGTGCCTAGTACTTTATCAGGACATTTAAACGTTTGCGTATTTCACGATGCATCGAAGGCACATGCATTTATTAAATGTACAAATAAGCAGGGTTTGTTCTGTTTGTACTTTTTTAACCCTCGGACGTACACGCAAACTTATACCCCCGCCGTTGTACAAGGGAGAGGGAGGGGGGGGGGGGGGGGGGGGGCGCCTTGGGTTTTTGCGATGTTGCAATATTTCGGAAATATTTTACGTCTAATAGCGCTGCGCACAATTACTAAAAATAGATAGACCCCCTATGTGACTCAGACAAAGTTTGCTGTCAGCTCAAAGGCTTTGTATGAGCGGGATGTGTTTCGGATATGAAAAATCGGTAAAATTAGCGGTAAATGTGATATAATAAATATATAAGAGGCAATTTTACATTCGGGAGTGAAAAACGGATTCAAGAAATGTAGATTTTGGTTTAAAATTCAATAAATTATGTGACGAGGCTGCACAGTGAAATCCGATCATCGGATCTCATGCGATCAGAAAACATTTCACGTCTTTCGCCCAAAATTAAGCCAGAAGTAAATTGTTGTATTCTCCTTGTATGACTAAGATGTGTATATCACTAGCTTGGATAAATATGCGTAAATAGGTTCCAAATGATCCAAAATATGTATTTGATACAAAATTACAAATACCGTTTACGACCCGCGAATACGACTGGAGCAAAGCAGAACGGCAAAAGGTCCAGAGAATGACAACGCGAATTTGTTTTTGTGCAAAAATCCTGTCTTTGCGTATATATTCTAAGGGATACTGAATATATATTGTAAGGCTTGGAGAGAATATAGGCCGCAATTTCGAAAATTAGAGAGCTGCTTATTCTCGAGCATTCGTCCAACGAGCATAAACTTTTCTGTTACTACCTGCGGTCGCATAAACAACATAAAAATAAACCTATCCTTTCAGTGGAGCAATGGACAGATTATCATTTCTTTTCACAATTATTGAAACCTGCTTTTTATTGGCAATGGAACACTTTAACCGCTTGGTTCAATATGCTACGTTTCTAACGGCTCAGCTGTATATACTGCAAACTGGACCTCTCGAGAGTGAAATCTTTCATACAATAATATTGCCGCTAACTATGAATTCTTTGCATTTTCACCAAAGTTTGAGATGTTCCAAGGATAATATTTAGGTTTTCCATTCAACATTGACCCGGGTGATCGATTTTCTTGCGAAAATATCGATAAAAGCCGCATCAAAGTGTTCGCCAACACCACTTTCCCATACAAAATAATTATGCAGAATGAGTTTGTTTGTCTGAGTCACAGTCTGTGACGTCATTTGTGCGCGGCGCTAAAGACAGCCTGCGATGTGCTCTACAAGATAAGGTAAACATTATGGGTTGCGGCGCTGCTGGGGGTCCGTGACGTCATCCAAAATGGCCGCCAAGATGGCCGCCATCTTGGATTTTACTAAACATTCAAATTTACCTGAAACAGGCGAAAATTGCAAATATTTTTTGCTAGAGTTGCGAAATAACATACAATTAAACATTTTGATGCGTTTGGTAGCATTTTATATGTCTTTTCACGGACAAAAGGTGAAAAATACGTACTTTTATGCAAAAATGGCTTTACCTCATGCCACTTATGACATCATATCTCGTTACCGTAGCAACCAGTTGTCGCCAAACTTTACCAAAATGTCTGTCAAGGATGAATTAACAGTTACTGAAAACGGCATGTGCTAATCGTAAATGGTCTTGAAAATATCTTAGAAAAACCTTAAGGTTAAGGGTTAAGGGTTAATGATGTTCTTCCATATGAGTAAATTACAGGATGACAAATACGAGGAAGAGACACTAAATTTAGCGCTTATTGTTACCACGACTTTGCTAGCAAGTTGAGGAACTTTCTGTCAACAAAGCAACGTACGAAAAGGACATGGGAGATTCTTTGATATAAGCATGGTTTGAGAGACGAGTTCCTTCATTTTCCTGAGAGAAAGTAGTGGGAAAGTTATCGCGTTTCAAAAGATATGTTCGAACATTTGGTTCGGAGATAAGTTTGGGGTCGGTGCATCAAGCATACCAAAAGGTGAATGAAGCTATGCAGATTTTTGTACGATCGAAGAAGCATATAATCAGTAGGCTCCAAAGTAGCACAGACTTACAGAAGATCATAAATGGCTTTTAAACACGAAGTTCCGGTATAAAAGGAGCCTGGCCTGGCCATTCTCACCTACAGTCGTCAATCAACTACTGAAGCATTAACAACTGACAGCAAACATGCGTCATTTCTAAAACCATTGCTAACACAATTTGGAAAAACTTTATGAAAGTTATATCAGAAGTCTTTATGAACCTCTATTTCTTTTTTTGCTTCGGTAAAATCTTGGTTTAATTAGATTTTTGAAGAAAATTATATTTAAAGGACGCGGAAGTTAACCACGTTTTTTGACTGGAAGACACCTTAATTTGCATTTCACACCCAAATGGGGGAAGAGCTAAGCCTTTTATACCGGAACTTCGTGTTTAAAGGAAGTGGAATTTCCGGCAGTATTTGGGAGCAACAGAAGCCACCCATATTTCTATAAAAGCTCCATTAGAACATCACACAGACTTCTACAACAGGAAGTGTTTCCACTGTATAATTGTGCAAGCTGTATGTGACAGCCAATGCTGCTTCACTGACGTTTTTGCTGAATGACCAGGAAGAGCGCATGACGCTAGAGTGTTCGGGCGTTCAAAGATTGGGGAAAAAGTTAAGGAGTGGCGCCGAGTACCAGCTCGTGAGGATTTAGCTAGAGTTATTGATACCCATGTCATCGAGCCATTTCTTATTGGTGATCCCGCTTATTCCCTCTCTAAGTATCTTATGAAGAATTATCCTGGCGGTAAATTATATTTACCTGAATAGAAAGAAAATTTTAACTACAGAGTAGAGCACGTATACAGATTGAGCGAGCCTTTGGCAAACACAAAGGTAGATGGAGATGTCTGCTGCGTCCTTTGGAGTGTGACCTTGAGAACGTTGTTCTTCATGTTACCACAGCCTGCATCCTTCATAATATGTGCGAAGAACAACAGGGAACTTACCTTGAGGAATGGGGCAGACTGGAAGAAGATGAAGTTAATGATCTACCCAGGCCCAATCCCTTAAAAAAAGATAATGCTGACCCAGGCGCTATTCCTATCAGAAATATTATCGCTCGTTATTCGTCAGAATAGTTGCACACCACTCAAAGCAACTGTTTTCTTTATTGCAAATTGTGCTATGACTGAATGGTATCAGAACTTACAGGACTGCGAAGAATGTGTTATGGATTCCAGCTAGGTCGTCATGTTAAATCATCTCCAAAACAATTGTTAAATCAGCTAATTTCAACAAACCTTATTTTTGCAAACATTCATATTATTTCACCTAAAAGATAAGAGCTTTCATGTACTCTAACGTCACTGTAAGCGTCAATTAAAGCATTAACTTGCTCTTTCATCCACCTTTGACCCCCCGGGGGGGAGGGTACTCGATATATCCTTGGGTGGGGAGGTGCGGCCCGGCTACCCTGACCCTGTTTAAGACAAAAATCGTTGATTTTCCTACCCTGTTTAAGACAGAATTCCGATTTTTGATGCCATGTTTAAGACATTTAACCCGAAACTATACCCTGTGTAAGACAATAATAAATATCGAAACTCTTTCTTATTTAATCCATTGGCAATCACCCTTGCTATTTTCCGCTATTAAAAAGATCTTGTAAAAATTTTGCTGTAGTTTAGTTCGTAGAACATACGCGCAGGCTGTTTATCGTCCAAGAAAAGATACCCTGTTTAAGACAACAATTGATAAAATCGATACCCTGTTTAAGACAAAAATCCCGAAAAACATACCCTGGCTGGCCGCGCGTCCCCATTAAGCCCTTATAAGGGAGTACCCCCACCCCCCCCCCCCCCCCCCAGGGCTTTGACCTTCCGCCATTTTGAAACTGTAGAGCAGGGATTTGTGGGTAAAATAACTGCTAGGAGCGAAATCTCGTTCTGAATATCGTTGTTGCTTAGGGAAATCTCGAGAAAAATCGTTTCCGGTCAGGGAAATATCATCACCGCTCAACGAAATATCGTTGCCACTCAGCGAAAGTGAAATCAAACTTACCTGTTTACGGATTCCAGCAGAACTCGCTCGACATTAAACAAGTAACAATTTTTATACCACAAGAGACAGATCTCGAACAGTGTAGCGTGGATGAACAGCAACCAGGGACATCTGTATTTTAATAATCTTAATGTTGACAAAGCCAAGCAAAGCTTCATTTCACGGCGCCTATTGTTTCTAACCTTACGACTTTTCGAATGATAATTCACTGTCTGAATCCTTCAAAGGTCACTTTTGTTGTTTAGTTCAAGTAGAAGGCATCACAGTTCTTACAAAACTAGCTTTTGATCATTTATATATGTTGTAGACTTGCGTTTGTAGCTTTTTTTAAATTCATTAAGCTTGCGGACTTGTCAAAGTCTGTCAAGTTTCTTGTGATCTGCGAACGCATGCAGACGGATTTACGGCAGTTTATTTACTCTCGGCTCTTGCAGTGGGTGAGCCGTATTTAATATACTCCGTGACCGACAGCCTGAACTTTTTCCAATTTCGAGTCAATCTACTCAATGAATTCGATTTATACTATACATGCTATCCTTGTTTTGACTGCTGAAACGTTTACGATTATAACCGTCAAATTCTGACCGCTCGACACTTATGCAAATGTTGTTCCGGACAAGAATTCCAAAATACTCCCTGACAGGCAGTCTGTAATTTTATTAATTTTGAGCCAATCTATTTATACTATACTATCCTTGTTTAGACCGCTGAGACGTTTACGATTATAGCCGTCAATTTTAGTGCGAATTTTTCTGACCGCTGTTAGAAAATGTTTATGATGCTGAGATTTCCATAGTGCGAATTTTTCTGACCGAAAATGTTTCAATCACGGAGGATTGGGTATAACTTTTAAAAGAAGGGGAATTTGTAACGCAAACGTTTCGGCCGGTTCGTACGTCGTCTTCATCTTTAAATTTAAAGGCGTTCCAGTAAATGAATGTCAATCACTCTGATATAATATTTTTCACATCGGTAAGTATGCGTGGTGAACGTTTTTTTAAAAAAATCCATCGAACCGTTCCTCAGAGTTTTGCAAAAGCGATTGAAATCGAAAATAACCCAAAACAATGCGCATGGAGAGATGTTAGGAAAAAAAGGTAGCTCTCAAGATCACAAAAGAGAAAGTAAATAAAAATTTTATGGTGTGCAAACATAGCATCAAGCTACTTTTTAAAACCATCTTAAAGTTATTTCACAAAACCAGTATTAATCTCTCGATCAATTTATTACCAGTATAAAAATAGTAAGGTTTGAAATGTCATTGCGATTTCTTTGAAATCAAGCATACCAAATGTTTTTGTTCTTTCAAAATGTATATGCCATATACCCTATTTTAAGATGTCCATGTGGGATTTTCAATGCGAAATCTTAAACGCGCAAAATTTCACTTTTACTGATTTCGAAGTTTGCAAACTTGAATTCAAAACCAGTTAGTGGCGGAAATTTGACTTTGATCAGACTTGGAGAAGAACGCTTAAAAGCCGATTGAAAAATGTAAGTATGATCTCCAGAAAACTGTGTCGAAACACCTTAAACAGGGACCGTTCAACCGTTATGATAATTTTCTTAACCATGTTCATGCTGAATCGACTCAGACCGTACAGCGTACATTAGCCATGGGTTAACTGCGAAGCGAGCGCGCTCATTTACTTCTAACAATTCGGGCAGTTAAACCAGAGAAATAATGCTTTGTCTGATTAAGAATAAACTACGTCGAATGGTCTGAAAAAATCATTGCTCCGCATTTTTATCCTCTATGTTTTGAAACTGATGTGAATTTATAGACTTTTATCAACCAGATAAAAGAAAAGAAAAACAATTAAAATGAAATAAGATAAGTGGATAAGATAAACATTTCGTAATGATTGATTTTGCTTTTTTATCTTCTATGGTCGTATGTAGGCAAACCCCATGGTGTATGTAAGTGTCATTTTACCATCATTCAATATACACATAATAAACCCTAACTGTATCAATTTTTTTCTTTCAGCACGTTTTGTCCTTTATGTTAAAAAATTGAATGAATTTATAAGTCAATTTTTTTTTATAATGGGAGCAAAAACAGAAACAAAAAAAAATACCTTTGAATTTGGCTAAATTGATAAGTACAGTATACTACTCCTAATGATTGATCTTTTCTTTTCCATCTTTGGTGGACATTAATGAACAAACCAGATAGTAAGTGTTGTTTCGTCTACATTAATTTATTACGCATTGCTTTAACTTTTTAGATCTGTACGTACCGCTTAACTTTTGATCCCCCCGGCAAAAGATGTCGATTTCGTACATAAAACTTCCAGTAGAAATGACGTTGGCTGCACTTGGGTTTTTAAAAGTTAAAATATTTTATTAGAGTTTTTGCAATTACATTTTCTTTCCTTTTTCCTCTCCGTATGGAATTTTGTGGACCAATAGTGCGTCAGAAGTATCTTCGTTTAACACATGTTTATAGCTTCACTTTTATACCTCGCAGAGGTTATTTTAGTTTAATAATAGCCCAATTTCGATATATTAAAATTCAACCTCAAACAAAAGACATCACTACGAGGCTTAGGGGAATAAACCATATAAATCGCTACTATCATTCCCCTAAGCCTCGTAGTGATGTATTTTGTTTCAAGTTGAATTTTAATACCTTATCGAAATTGGGCTATTACTCTGAATTAGTCTCTATCTCAGTCTATAAGCTTTAAGAAAATCATGGAAAGGAGGACCCTGACAGACACATTTGTCGCAACTTGGTTTTTAACTTTAAAATTGGGGCCGTATTCACGAAATGCTATACCTTAATGTCACGAATGCTTGTGCTGATCGCACAAGTAAGAACCATACTAAGTCAGTTAATTAGATATATATATTTTTTATTATGGCGAACCAAGTAGGCGCAAACTGCTGTATTGTCCGAAAGGCAATATGAGTGCAATGTTGAAAGTATTGTGGTCCCCATACCCACACCCTAGGTAATAATATCAGTACAGCCGGTGTGGTCTCAATCGGTTCCTACATTGTACCGCGCATGATAATTGTGTCTCCCCCATTTGGGAAGACGTACTTACCGGAATACGACGTTATGTGTAACTGTCTAAACAACATAGGTACATATTTTTCAAATGACTCGGTTCTCTTGGTTCTTCACGGATTATCAGATTTAAAAATCCTTGACAATTACCAATTGTCTAAAAAAGCTACGTATACTAATATTTATAAAATAACAGATAATACACGAGTTCTGATTGGTCAAAAAACCTGTTGACTATTGTACCGTTAAACTCAGGCCCCGTCCACACTATGCCGGATAAATTTGAAAACGCAACTTTATTCTTAGGCTTAGGCCTACCGTCCACACTAATCCGGATAAATTGTCGACCAAAAACGACTGAAAACGGAACTTTTCGAAATCAAAGTGGATAAATTTGAAAATGCCGCGACTTTGCGTTTTAGTGTGGACGCGGAGAACATTTTGAAAACGGAACTTTTCCAAAACTCTCTCCAGAGTGGATGGAGTTAAAAACTCCAGCTAGGCGTTTTAGTGTGGACGGAAAACTTTTGTTGCGTTTTCAAAGCAAAAACACCGTTTTCAAACTTATCTGGCGTAGTGGACGAGGCCTCATAGAAAGCCGTGGAAGAGAAATTGAAAAGTAAACAAAGTCCAATTTTCCGATATGGCATTACCACACCCGTGAGGACAAAGAATTTCACAACTCGACTTTACCTTTAATTTGGGCAGACACGGGGCCCATGTAGCAGGGACATGTCGCAGCGACATGTAGAAGCAACAAAACTTTGTGTAGTACACACTGAAGGACATGTAGCAGAAAGTGTAGCGGGGACATGTAGCAGGCACAAAATCATAGTGTTTGTACACACATGAAAATGTTGCAGCGACACGTTCCATGAAGTTCGACAAGTTGAACTCTGTGCGACATGCCGCGGGGACAAAATGTCCCCAAAATTGGTGTTGCGCAATTATCAGTTCACACAAGGGGACGTGTCGCTGCAACATGTCCCTGAGACATGTCCCCGCAACATTTTCATATGATTTTGTCCCTGCTACATGTCCCCGCTACACGTCCCTGCTACATGACCCCTCGTGTCTGCCCACCTTTAGTGTCTTATATGACAGCAGAATATCTGATTGTTGTAAACAATAAGTTGCTTCTCAAACCTACATGTAAGACAAAAATTTCCCACGAGCACTAACTTGAAATATAACCAAAAACACGCAAGCAAAAATGGCTTATCGACAACAGAACACTAAGCTTGTTTTAAAACTGATATCGATAACAGGAAAATATTTTCATTTAACATTGGCTTGAAAAGCCTTACATGCAGCGATGAAAGACGATCAAAACAACCTCGATTATGTACTTTGTGAAGTTCACTGAGCTGAAGGCCTAATGAAAAGTTCAAAGTGGATCTCAGAGAGCAAACTGAGGAAATTTTCGATCAAAATCCAACTGAAGTTTATAAATGTGCCTACAAATCCTAATATAACTTCTTAATAAGTCGGATTTGCACAGTGGAAATAGATTTGATTTTTAGGAGAATTATTTTACGCCGATTCCATTTATTACGCTCAATTGTGTTTTGTTTTGAAAGCATTTCGCTTTCTATAAAGTAAGCTCACGTTTGTACCGAATACAGTTTAAATCGGATTCTGATTACGTCCAAGCAAGGATGATAAATTTTGCTTCTTAAAACAGCAAGACGAAAATGAAACTAACAAAAATGATAGGTTTAGGTTAAAACACTGAAAACAAATTATTTGCATGAAATGATCAAACAATTCTGTTCCATCAAACCAATCAAACTCTCAGCACTGTAGGCTTAAAAATAATGAGCTTAGTTTTCATTCAGCACTGAAAATGTAGAGAACGGCCGGGCTTTACTGTACACTTCAAAAAAAGTAGATAAAGTCGAAAAAAGTTACAGAAGCTAAGTTTCTGGAACTAACCTTTATTTCAATTGAAAAATTCTTGACAAGAAGGCAATCTTTGAATCCAAAATAAAGTTTGTAGGCTTCCAAACTTTCCTCGCACATTCACCTTTTCGGCGACGGATTCCGGACACATTTTTCTGGGTTTTTCCTACAAAGTACTTTTGGATCATTGAATAGATTTTCTTCTTTTAGCCGATAAATTTCAACTGGTGAAATTCAAAGCGCTAAAACTTTTCATCTCTTTGTTTCGTTGAGCGTGCTTTGTCAGTGGCAGCGAGTCAAGTTCATTCATTCGGGGGTGGTCTTCGTACCTTTTAGGGGTTATGGGATGTTGGGAGAGCTCGTTACAAGCTTTTCTCGGTGTTCTCCCAACATCCCGCGTGGGCCGGTTTATAACGCCGGTAAACTCATAGAAAATGTGTTCTATTGCTTAAATAGTATATATAGGCTAGACTAACAGCGGAGGTGTCAATGAATTAACAGTAGCCTTAAATATTGGCTGTTCAACAAATTGACCAGTGTATTATTATGCTATGTTGAATGTTGCATTGCGGCATGGCGACATTCAACGATGTTGAACGTTGTTGAACGAGAGACAGGCTCAAAAGTAAATGTAAGTTGAATGTCAGCGCTTTCTACTCATTCAACAGGTTGCAACATCGCCGGTTCAACATTTGTTGAGCCGCAATAAATGTTGAAAGAGATAAACCGTGTCAAGAGAAGTTATTTTCTCTTAACCGTGTATTATTCGCTTAATAAAAAAAATTGGCCATTTCCGAGCTGCCTTATGCCTCGTTATCAAAGCTTGGCCTGGATCCTGCGTACGAGCGGACGCACTTACGGAAGACGGATGGATTGTACACAAACCATCCATTCGATCGATATCGCTAACTGACCAAGACCATTATCCAGGGTTATCCAGACAAACGTCCACAAAATTGACCCTGGGGAAGTCGAGTAAAATATACTGGATGAAATAATGGATTTAATCACATTTGTCTATGAGGCCATGAAAAGTAAGACAAATATAATGTCACATTTGTCCACCCAGAGCAAAGGCGGCAACTGAGTGTAAACCAAATGTGATGTCAAATTTGTCCACCCAGCCAAGGCGACAAATGTGAGACAGATCATATTTTCATATTTGTTCAAGATTTATGCGAGACAAATGTAGTTCAAATATGGCGTGAAAATTGTACCAGGAAAATTTGTTTTAAAATAGAACAAATGTATAGAAGGAAAAACAAAACTAGCGGGACATAATAAAATACTTTATATCAATCGTGTTAATTGGGCCGTGGAGTTTGCTACCTCATAGGGGTTTGATGCCTAGCACTTGTTTTAGAGTTTGTCCGACGAGGCTTACTCACAAGGCTGAGTGTACTAGGTGTTTCAGTAAATTAACCAATGCCGCAGTTTTTTAAGATGGACGAAATATAACTGTGCTTTGTGTAGAAAATCAAGAGAATCATTAAACTGTTGAAAACAGATACAGTATTCCATATGAAGCAGGTACCTTGAACAGATGAATGACTTAGTTTTGCTCGTTTTGGCTCTTTGGTTGCGGCCACGTTTAACCCTATTCAGACTGGGCTTTTTTAGGCAATCTGTGACTGGGGGGGGGGGGGCTCCTCGGACCCCCCCTTCATATCTCTGGAACCAGTAAGGCTAGGACCATGAAATTTTCACACAATGTTCATCTCCATACAAGGAAACCTCACACCCAGTTTTGACCTGCCACACCCAATTATGACGTCACAATGACGTAATTTTTGTTTTTCCGACTTTTCTTTGATATTTTTCCATCCAGATACTTAAAATATCAAATATAACTGTAAAATCATCTCTTTAATATTAAAACATAATAAATACAAACAAGGACACACTTGTAAAGCGAGAAAAGGCAAAAAAAGGCGATAAAACTATAATTTTGTAAATTATTGTCCGCCATCTTGGATCCGCCATCTTGGATCCGCCATCTTGGATTTCCTTTTTTTTCGTTTAAATTAAAATTTAAAAAATATCTAATAGAGAAAAGGATCAGAATGTATAAAACACGTATCAAACTAATGTCTATTATCCAAACAATGAACTTAGAAGCGTTATTTAATAAATAGTACAAAATTTTTCTCTATAAGTAAAAGTGAGCAAAAATTTACCTACCCCTCCCCCCCAAATATTTGATGTTAAAAATTTTTGATGTCTTTCAAGAACTAGTCCCAAGAAAAAACTATTCTAATAAGAAAATGCACTATAAGTCAAAAAACAAGATCTTAAAATAAAAAATTCACCATATTTTAATATTTTGAAAACCTATGTGTCAAAAACCGGTTGCCATGGCAACATGGTTAATCACACTGACATGTTATAGATACCAAAATGTCCCTCGATAAATTCTAGGAAAAGTCAGAAAATTTCAGCCTCATAGCTATTTCGGTGTAAAAGTTATTACAATTTTACTGGAGGGGGGGTTCGAAAAGCCCCCCCCCAGTCTGAATAGGGTTAAAATGGCGCGGTTTTTTTAAACAGGCTGTTTTTGACAAGGCTCCCTGACGTCGATCTAAAACTCACTAAAAACGTTTTTTCTTTCAAGTGCGGTTTAAGTCCGGACCGCCACCCCTTCAAGTTTATATTATTTTTATTGTTTTTTTTTTGTTTTCGCCTCATGAATTTGTTCATCTTATCAGTTACAACAATAGAAAGAGAACACAACAGAAGATCGTTTTAATTTTGACGAGTTTACTTGTGGCTGCAGCTTTCTCGGATAGCAACTGACCACAATTGAGATATTCTGTTTTTTTTAGCATTGACTTTAGTAAAATGAGTAAATTACTTTACTGATAAATGTTAATCAGAACTGATTGATTTGTGATGTGCCTTAATGAAAGCCTCAGATGGGACTGGAAACGAGTTACAATCCGGTAAACCAGGGCCCGGTTGTTCGAATGCAGGGTTAAACTAACCTCCGGTTAAGCCTAACCGGAGGTTAAATTTCTTAACCGCGGATTTGTAAACCCGAGGTTGAAATGGCGTTGTTCTAAGCCCGGCTTCAGGACCGATTAGTTAACCTCGGGTTAACCGCGGCTAACCCACGGTTAGTATCCCATAATACTCTTTAGAAGTTGTTTTGAAAAAGTTTGAAGCCGCTTCGCCCGATCCATTCAAAATGTATCCAGCATAAAATTCCCGGCTTGCACTTACATCATATCCTGTCATATCAAAATTCAGAAGCATTAAAAAACCGATTTCGATTCCAAAATGTTCATGGAATTCACCTTTTCGGCGCTAGATTTCACGTGTAGTGTCACGTGACTTTTGATGTAAACAAACGTTACCGCCAAAGTTCGGACATCAGTTCTGAGCCACGCACTACAAGTGTACGAACTACGAGTCGCTATTTCAAGTTCCTGTTAATATATTTTTCCGTTTCTTAAAGCCTTTGAAACTCGAATAGTTCCAGGTTCAAAATGTCAAAGCAGAAGAATAAGAGCGATTTTAACGCTATGAATTTGGCAGAACTTAAAAATATTTGCTGGAACGTGGAGTTTCAGTATTAGCAGATAAAACTTCGCCAGTGGAAATCGCCTCTGCAGTTGAAAGAATGGTTTTGCTACTGGATCCAAACTTCGAAAAGATCAAACCAATGATGCATACAATTTAATAATTCATGATATGCTAATTTCTAATCCACTCTCCCTGAACACCGTGAACAAAATCAACTCGTCGCCGCCGTTTGGGTTGTACGATAATTTTAAGCATTTAATTTTACGCAGTACGAGGACTTCGATTTGCTGTTCGTACGGGAGTCCAACACTTTCGACAATTTTCGATGTTATTCTTCACTTTTGTTGTTCCACAATATGAAATGTTCGTTTAGCTGTACGAAGCGCTTCTGGTAAGCGATGTTGATTTGGCCCAGACTAATTTGCCGAGTTCTGTATACTACGCTACTACGCGAGCGAGCGCCTTTTGTCACACCGTACCACCCAGCAGTGCAAAATCTCAAACAAATAGTGATGGATAACTAGAGTTTTATACAAAATCGGCCACTGCTTAAAACCATTTACAAGAAACCTCCGATAATATCATACAAAAGAGGCAAATCCCTCAAAGACACGCTCGTGCGAGCAAAAATCTGAAGGCTCCAATGCGACGCAAACGTAACCCCTCAAAGGGAGTCAGTGTAGGCCTGCCATTTACTATCTATTCAAAGTGAAGAATAACATCGAAAATTGTCGAAAGTTTTGGACTCCCGTACGAATAGCAAATCGAAGTTGGCCGTACGGGAGTATTCTTTGACGCGAAAAATTTCCAAGTGTCACGAAATGAGTCCCTCGCCTATACGGAGACAGCAGAGACTCCCAGCAAATTAGTCTGAGCCAAATCAACATCGCTTCAGTTACCAGAAGCGCTTCGTACAGCTAAACAAACATTTAATATTGTGGAACAACAAAAGTGAAGAATAACATCAAAAATTGTAGAAAGTGTTGGACTCCCGTACGAATAGCAAATCGAAGTCCGCGTACGGGTGCCGTACGAATAGCCACTGCGTTAATTTTCATACCACTCCACGACAAACAGGGACTCGCCGTTTTGATACAAGTCATTTTACGATTATCGCTTATTCGATGATGGTTATCCGGAGTCTTTCCTGAGTGCTCAGGTTAATCAATTTTTGCCTGAATGAAAAAAAGTGGCATAAACCGAAACAGTCGCCAGACTGTAAAAATTGCTAACGGAGCCGAAACATAAACATCGCGCTCCACGCAGCTGTAAAGTGAAACGAATGGATGCTAAAATCACAGCCTTGACTGAGACGATTACAAACTGCAAATCTCTACAAGTTGAATAGCTTTCTTTTTAAGCTTCAACTCTCTCTGCTAAGCTTTGATCTACAAATTAATGGTGACCGTGGTGTTCTCTTGTAGAATTTGACTTCCGACGGTTGGTATGTTGTTTGACCTCTTGTCCGTTGCACGCGGGATTTGAAAAGTTTACTCAGTCCACCCTAAAACCTCCAGAGAAAGCTAAATGTACGATACCCTTTTAAAACCATCATTGAATAACCGATAATCGTCAAAGGACTTGTAAGCGGCGAGTTCCTGCTTGTCCTAATAAATGGAATGGTAAATTATCAGTAAAATTATCGTACAACCCAAACGGCGGCGCGGCGACGAGTTGAAGTTGTTTACGGTCTTCGGGGAGAATGGATTAGGAATAAGCATATCATGAATTATTAAATTATCTGGATCCACTGGCAAAATATTCACTGAAACTCCACGTTCCAGCAAATATTGTTTAAGTTCTGCCACATTAATGGTGTTAAAGTCGCACTTATTCTTCTGCTTTGACATTTTGAACCTAGAAGTATTCGAGTTTCAAAGGCTTTAAGCAATGGAAAAAGTATATACTAAGGGGAACTTGAAATAGCGACTCGTAGTTCGTACACTTGTAGTGCGTGGCTCAGAACGGATGTCCGAACTTTGGCGGTTTGTTTACATCAAAAGTCACGTGACACCACACGTGAAGTCTAGCGCCGAAAAGGTGAATTGTAGAGAGTTCACATCTGGGCCAAATTTTGAAGCGCCAGAGCATTTCGTTCAAGAGTTATAGGCGAACGAGTATGATACATTTTTAGTGAAAATGTATGAAGCGGCCATCTTGGTGCACCACTTTGGTACACCAACATGGCGGCCAAAACTTCGAGGTCATGATTACGCAAAAAATCTCATCACAAAAGATTGGATTCATTATAAGTTACATTAAATCGACTTATAAACATCTATAATGCAAAAATAACTTTCAACTGGTTCAATTTTGTTTATTTTCACGGCTTATCTGAAATAGCGTGACCTTATTACGTGACACATTTAGGCTACGTTTACACGGCACCGGACGAATGCTCGACCGGTTGAAATTTCGTGCGGTTAGGTGTTCCGTTCACACGGAACCACGCTAACCGTACGAAAATTTAGACGCCTAGCCGTTCAAAAATTTGAACGCCAAAATCGGGGACGAATTTTTAGCCGGTACGGTCAATAATTTAACCGGCGCGGTGTGAACACCTTGACCGTCTAAATTTTTGTACGGCAAAGGCGTGGTTGCATGGATGAATGGTAACTCAACTAGAAGAAGAGAGAAAGAAAGTCTATACTACGAAGATAGAATGTGTCGGATTCTTAATCGCTTTGCCCTCTAAGGCCCGGTTCAGACGCCGAACTTTTCATGAGCCGAACTTAATTCGAATTTGGACCGACCCAAATTAACAAAAGTACGCCTGTTGATTCAGACGCCGAACTTAATTAGCCGAACTTAATTCAGTTTGAAGAGAAACAAATTGAAAGGTGAGCGATTTTCAGGCAAAGATGCCAGAACACGCACCAGTCGTTATAATAATTTATGCATTAAGTTCGGCTCATGAAAAGTTCGGCGTCTGAATCAAAGCCGTTCCAAAGCCGAAATTCCCGGCTGAGCCAGGCGAAAAGAACGGCTCAGCCGTTCCAAATTCAAATAGCCGTTCTTAATTGATTCAGACGCCGAACTTTTCATGTACTTAATTCAAGGTATTAGGTTCGGCTCATGAAAAGTTCGGCGTCTGAACTGGGCCTAATATTACAGTATTAATGCAAAATATCATCTTGCAAATGGCTATGACATGCGGAGCTTTACATCGACATCTTCATCTATATTTAAACTTGGCAAGGGTTGCCCATCGCGCAAAGGTAAATAATAAATGATAATCACGCACGAAGGCGAGGGTGTGCTGGAATCCTGTTAATATCAGAAAACCGAGTTCAAAACAGTCGCATATCTATCCGTAAGTCGAAGATGAAGCACAGGCGAAAACACTAGAGTCACACTAGGTGAGACCGGGGAGGACGTGTCTTTGGTGGGACAATTTTGTCAATAATATCGTTATCGTCGTCATCGCCCATTGTTGACCTTTCTCTTTCTAGAAGCCATTTTGGACTTGGTTAAGTAGCGTTCTGCGCATGGGTAGATGGTAAAACAACCGACAAAGGTTAAAATTTGACCGGTTAGTCAGTTCCGTGTGAACAGAACGAAAATATTGCACGGTTCCGTGTGAACAAAATGTCCGGCCAAATTTTTCAACCGGTCGAAAATTCGTCCGGTACCGTGTAAACGTAGCCTTAAAACCATTACAAAGCGGAATCAAAACATCGTTAAAATCTGAAACTTTTATGAAGGATTGTAACACTGGTATCTACATGCCATGTTAGAAACAGCTTTGCAGGATGTAAATTTTAGATTTTTGAATTTTATGACGTCATGTGCAAGCCAAGAGAAATATTGTAGAATTCAATGTTAAACACGAAGTTCCGGTATAAAAGGAGCCTGGCCTGGCCATTCTCACCTCCAGTCGTCAATCAACCACTGAAGCATTAACAACTGACAAAAAACATGCGTGATTACTAAGACCATTGCTAACACAATTTAGAAAAAACTTTATGAAAGCTATATCAGAAGTCTTGATTAACTTTTTTTTTTTTTGCTTAGGTAAAATATTGGTTTAATTAGATTTTTGAAGCAAATTATATTTAAAGGACGCGCAAGTTAACCACGTTTTGTGACTGAAAGGCCTGATTTATACTGGAGACGGATGATCCGTCTGGACGAACTTGGGCAGACATTCGCTAGTTCGACTGATAATCCGTCTGTGTATAAACACGGGCAAAGAGACGGATTACCCGTTAAGACGAACTATCTGCTAAGTTCGTCTTGGCAGACGAACTAAGCGGATAGTTCATCTAGACGGATAATCCGTCTTTTTGCCCGTGTTTATACACAGACGGATTATCAGACGAACTAACGAATGTTTGCCCAAGTTCGTCCAGACGGATCATCCGTCTCCAGTATAAATTGGGCCATTGACGCCTTAATTTGCATTTCGAGGAACTAAGCCTTTTATACCGGAACTTCGTGTTTAACTATATTTGGCTATTTGTAGATTTGTAGCCGAATAGTAGTTCTTCTAAGAAGAGTTTTCCGAGGATTTCAAAGTCAAGCATCACAGGCGAGAAGGAAAAACTGCTCACATTGACGGATTTGTATTCTCACGGCTACAAGAAGCTGAACTTTTATGTGCATCTTTCTATTTTTCAACTTGAAAATCACTATTAACTACAGTGTTGTGGAGGTCATCTGCGTGAAAAAAAACTCTAGACTGACATCTTGAACGTCATTTAATTGGAGTCAAAAATGAAAAAAAGTAAGTGGAAAAGTATTGGAATTAGTTTGATCTGGAGTTTATCCTTTTAACAAGTCGCTTGTCTGTTTATAAGCTTATATTTCTTTAACTTTCACAAGTGGCGACAGTTCAGTCACGAATTCTTGGATATTTATATTCGAAAACGTTGGAAAAGTGCTTTAGACTTGTACCCGCATTTCAAAGAAAGGCGGATTAATAAAACATATTTTTTTACAGAAGTATATTTTTACCTCGTCCCTATCCAGACCCGGGGGGGGGGGGGGGGGGGGCTTTTGGAGCCCGCTCGAACTTTGAAGTTGTGTCGTTTCAAAACGGTCGATGCTGTGACCACCAAATTTGGTGACTTTTCCTAAAATTTATCTGGGAACATTTTCCCGTTAGCGTCCTTTGTCCACCGACATTGACGTTTCCATAGCAACCGCTTTTTGACACCTATGTTTTACAAAATTAGCATTTTTCGCTTTAATCAAGATTATTTCAAAGTTTTCTTATTGAATTAATATTTGTCGCTTAATTTAGCGATAATTGATCAAATTATGTATAATTGTTTATTAATTAAGGTTAATTAACGTTAATTTTAGGAAAATGAGGAATATGAAATGTCAAAATCCAGGATGGCGGATCGAAGTTGTACTAAAGGTCTTTTTCCCGTAAAATGTTATTATTGGCCATATTTTGGATTGTAAAACATTTGCCCACAATAAACTAAGCTTTAGCAGTCCATTTGCTTTATTTTTCGGTGTTTTTTTCGAAATAAACACGTTTGGACTAATTCAAGATGGCGGATCCAAGATAGCGGACAATAAAATGGGAAATTTATTTACCTGTCTGTGTAATTCCATTATCTCTAAACATTTATTGTCAAAATATCATAAAAATGTCCTTTTCACTCAAGAAAGCTTTTTTGAATTCATTAGGTACATGAAAAGCAATAATTTGGAAAGTTATCTGTTCCAGTTTTTAAGATATGTACACATCACTTCTATGACGTCACATGCTGTTACCATGGCAACAAAGTGTACGAATTCATTAACTTTTACTCCTGCATCAATATGTGAAAGTTTGGTATGAACACTACCGTTTGTTTCAGAGATATGGCTTATAGAACGTTTCAGTTGGTTATTTCTTTGAATATGACGTCATAATGACGTCACTGTTACTGTTAACAACAAAAACAGTGTAAGTAAACATAAGACTTTTATCAAATAGGTAGCTGTTAAAGTATTGTTGTTATATGTTCAAAATTGAGAAAATATTGTTGAAAGACTGTTTTAGCCAATAAAATCGACTATATGACGTCATAATGACGTCACGTTACGTCATTATGACACCAAAGTATCTGTAGTTGCTAGAATTCATGAAAAACATTATCCTGTGTAAATTTGGTGGCCATAGCATAAGCGGTTTCAAAGTTACATGGGGGGGGGGGTCTTCTGGAGCCCCCCCCCCCCCCCCCGGTCCCAGACGGTCAAAAAAAGCCCGGTCTGGATAGGGTTAATTTATGTTTGATAGAAAATTGGAATAAAAGAACACAATTTCTTTGTAGTTAAATATTAAAGCACCTTTTGTCTTGATTCACCGGTACAATTAAGTGAACCTGAAAGGTGTGCTGACACGATGGGATGCAGTGGCATGAAATAGAGAATAAAGGCAAAAGTTTTTGTCTAAATGCGAAAATGTGTTCACAATAAAAAAAAAATAATTTCAGTTTCGCACGCGGTACATAGGACGAAAAAATAAAAGTTTCGGAGCGGCCGGCGCCACTTGCAAACTTTGATTACTTTTTTTTTTTTCCTGACTTGTTTAGCTAAAAACGAACTTATGCGTTAGTTTACATGTACATAACATGCGACCTGTTTTTGGAAAACTCTCTTTATCCAACGTCTATATTTTTTTAACTCGAGTTGTTTATTATTCTACCGCTTTTCATGGACTTTTATGTAATAGATCAACAACGAGTGCGAGGGTTTGATCGGGGCATCCAAACACCGAGAAGCAATGAAAGCACGAGGCCGCTTCGACCGAGTGCTTTTATTGTTTCAAGGTGTTTGGATGTCCCGATCAAACCCGAAGCACGAGTTTTTGATCTGGCTTCTCAAATGAAACAATACAGAATTATTCAGTGTTAGTTTTTTTTTTGCTTTGTCCTTTTCAAATGCCGTCACATGCATAATTTTATTGAGCTTGTTGTGTTTCGCCATTTGGTATGAGACCATGTGCGAAGCAGAAGCGTCTTGGTTTAGGGAGGCTAAAACGGTTGTCGAAGAAGAATATCTAGTCGATAAAGCTATTCCCCCGTCAACGAAATATAAAAAACAAATGGGCAACATCCATTTTCTACGAATGGTAAACTTCTCGGACGGTTCAAGTTCCCGTTCTCTGAGATTCGAGAGGAATGTTAAGGACTATGATTTACACAAGATTATGTCACTTTCTGCTCGTATTGAAGAAACGGGCGCATTTGAGTTTGAATTATTGGCTTAGCAAATTTGTCATGGACGTGGCCAAAAAGTCGGGAGAGAGATATCCACCGAAGACTGTTTGTTGCATAATATGCGGTATCCGACGCTTTCTAGAAGAGAAAGAAGGTGCTGAAGTTTTAAATCCTCTTGATAATGGCGACCGAAGGTGAGAAAAATGGTCCATTTTGTTTTTAAATTAAAATGTCGTTGTCATGTTGAAGTTCCAGTTATAATACTCAGATTATTGTTTTGAAGGTTTACTCTGTTTCACCGAGTATTGGACGCGGAATCGAAAGATGGCACACGAGAGGGCTTACATTTGAAGACCAAGACAGGAATAAAAGGTTCCGAATGTAATTATACAAGGTTATCTTAAAGATAGTGATTGCTGCGCACGTAGGTGATTGGGCCTGGATAAATTCTGCTCATAAAATGGCTTATCCTGTCTGCCGGGAAGGCTCGTAAAAATCGCTCATTCTGCTCGTACACCTAAATTCTGCTCGAATTCTGCTCGGTACTCGAAACATTTTCGGTCCTTCTGGCCTTATGTATTTTCGAAAATATGGAATCCCTAAACAACTGTATTAGCGCGCGCTAAAATAGAGAATTAATGTCGTCAAATTGCGTCAGCAAAGTACAAATTAAAGTTCAAAAATGAAAAAATTCAAACTTGAAAAGTTAAAATAGAACGAAATGTCACTCAAAAATTGCGCAAACACAAAATGTCACATTACCGACATATGTAGTTGCTCTTCATCAGGTTTCTTCTTTTGACCATGCAATTGCTGACTTGAGAGAAATTACTACGTTTAGCAACTCGAAAATATTCATCGTTTTCTCTCAAAATGACAATTTTACTCGCCATGTGATCGCGACATTAATTCGCTATTTTAGCGCGCGCTACTGAATACAGTTGTTTTTCGCTATATAGCGCGGCACCCCTAAAAGTAACCAAAACTGAGTTTTCTAAATATTTCTCAAAAACTACTGATAACAAGAAAGAAACAGTCAATAAAATATTTCTTACAAAGTAAATGCACATTCAAAAATGTCATTTCCTTTACCATAGCTTTTCAATAATTCTTGAAAATTCTTAGAAAAGTCTGCAGATTGTGAATTCTGAAGCAAGACATGCTCTCACTTTGTGATAAATCTGGATAAATGTATCCTGACAGGGGCGTAGCTACCTGTACGCACGTACGCACGTGGGTACCTGAAAAAGTCGAAAAAATAAGTAAAAATGAATAAAGGATAGGACCTTGATTTGGTGATGGTGCGTGCCTGTGAAAAAGTCCTGGCTACGCCCATGGCTGATCCTCAAAAGACGATTTAATTCAGCTCTCTTGCCTACTAATATACCAAGTGTAAAGAATACTCACTTTCAGAAGCGATCGAGGTCCGACAATATAAAATACTGTTTGCATGTGTTTAACGGAAAGCGAATGACACAAATAAAGGCACGCATCAGCATGACGCACTCAAAGAGTTGTGGGACAGCGTTTCCTAGGAAACCATTGCATCTTCAGCATGGCTCGCAAAGGATTGTGGGAAAAAAACAGCGATTCCAGAATTTTTCTGCCTTTCTGGATTATGAACTGCTGCTCCGCTCACTTCGTTCGCTGCGCAGCAATAATTGAGTGGAATAACATGTGTTGTTGCAAAACTCATTAATATGCAAGTGTTTGATTTGAGATCAAACACGGTTTTGAACTGAAATCAAAATCCTTAAGATCTTGATCTGGTGTTTCATTGGGTATCAAGACTCATCCACCTGACCCAAATGGACGTCATTTATTGGCTGGTCATTTTATGAATTATTAATGAGTTTGAGAAATATTACGCAAAAATGGCCTCTGAATAAAGATTTTCCGATAAAATACAAAACTTCATACTGAATAACAGCTTGCCGGCCTTTCTTTAGATTTTATGCCTGTTCAGTTGTTTTTAAGCTGCCTGAAGTTTGGTTTTAATTTTAGAGAGGACGGAGTAAGCCCAAATATGTAAAACTTTCTGCTGATCGAAGAGTTCAAAATAATTAATTGCTACCGCTGCTCTATATTGTTTAAAACTGAGTAAAAAATAAATAATTGAAGTATGCAGAAGGTCTTTAAACAGTTCAAATATAAGGTGGAAACTATTAAGCCTGGGAGAATTGTTGGAGATTCAATTTGACGACTGCAGTACTCGCTTGTCATTTTTCCACTGATCACATCGCCTTGTTTAGTGAGAAGTTCGGCGTTCATTGGAGCCAATTTCGCACTTTCACAACCTGTCATATAGAAAGAAAGTTGTCTCCAAGCGAAAGTGAGCACGTTACTCATCTCCCATGAATTTTTTTATTTTCTAAAACGTTTCGCTGCCGTAAATTAGACCATTTCTCAAATTTAACCCGAGGTTATTTTTTTTTAACTCAACTAAAAAAGCTAGGAGGGTTAAATTTAACCTGCTGTTTAAAACGAGGTTAGCCTTAACCTGTTTTTGAACAACAGAATTAACCCGAGGTTAAAACTTAACCTCAGGTTAGAGCGATTTAACCCGAGGTTATGATTTAACCTGCTTTCGAACAACCGGTCCCAGGGCTTCTGGTCAGCGGTTATTCTTTCTGCGCTTGCTCAGTGACATGGAAAAGTTGGCGTCCATTTTGAAAGTGTGAAAGTTCCATCTAGAATGGATTTGGGCTAAATTGCAGAATACCCCGCAACTGAAGCTATTCCGCGCAGCCATCAAATAATGGCTACGCATAGCCTCCACCGCGGTCAAACGTCCGAGGCGTTTTTCGTTTTATTTAGTGGGATTTTATTTAATATTGAATGGAAATATGGACAAGGATTTATAAAAAAAATAGTTGACGTTACTATCTTATTAAATTTTCTCAAAATGATGAGCTTTTTTTCCGTTGAAAACGGACCAAAACTATTTGCGCCTGATCAAAATAATGTTGGCAAATGGCGCCGACAATTCTGCAGTTCACAGTTTTTAAACGCTCAGAACTTTTTTTGTAAACTTTCAAAACGTTTGGTAAATTGACAGTGTATTGGCAATATATTAAACTTTAAACAGTGAAAATGGCAACCTTAACTTTTAAGTACTTTGCTTAACTTTTGCAAATTTCTCTCGTTTGACGGCGGTTAACTCGTAGCCTGGCTACGCCGTCAGAGCAGGCACTGGGAATGAGAGTGGTCTCGGATTACAAGGACTGGAGACGAATGATTTTCTCGTGGCTACGCGTCTACGCGTTCTTTTTCTTTCAGCAATAAATGGAGTATACACACGTTACACATTTGAAGGACTGGAGACGAATGATTTTCTCGTGGCCACGCGTCTACGCGTCCACGCGTTTTTTTATTTTTTCAGCAATACATGGAGTATATGCTCGTTCTCTACATGACTGCTGTTGTGTACAGAATGAAAAATTAAAGGAAACAAAAAATATAATGTTATGTTTATGCCTCGTTCGAAAAGCTTTCTTCCTGTATAAAAAGCATTAAATCCCGATCGAGCACAAGGCATCAACCTAACCTGCGATCAGGCGCTCTTTTTGTCAGCGTTCTTCCGCCAACTTTCGCTTTCGCGCTTGCGCTCTCTGAAAAAAAAAAGAGCGTCTGATCTCAGGTTATTATTAATCGGAAAACGGAGGGTGATTACAGTTCCGGATCCGCTCGGTTGGAAAATTTACCCTTGTAAATTTGCTTGATATTTGCAAGAAAACTTCAAACAGATCATCGTCTTTATGCGCATACCCCTAAACCAGACGCGCCTGCCCGAGAAGTTACTAAGCATACAGGTTAAGCAGCCATTAATTTCATCGAGTATGCAGAAAGTCAAAAGCAGATCGTGGCACAGGTAAATCAATGTCGTAGTTCTCAAATTAATATCTTTGTGTTTGATCTAGGGTTACGGTTAGATCTAGGGTTGGGCTTAGGGTTAGGACTGGGGTTAGGTTTAGGTCTAGGGTTAGGGTTAGGATTAGGGTTAGGGTTAGATAGGTTAAATCTGTAGTTACACACTAAAACCATTGGGGAAGAGCGATTTTCGTTTAACCTTTTTTAATTATGATGGCGTACACGCTCAGACACTTTTCCACTGAATTTCCACAGCTATTAATTATTACAGCGTAGACGTGTAGCCAGCTGCACGGTGTAGCTAGAGATGCGGGGTATTCTGCAATCGCTACTGGATTTGAAAAATTTCGCAGGTTTCGCCTTATTCAGGGAGTCTTTCGGGTTTTTTTCTAAGTACATTGTTAAATGATTATTTGGTTTACATCTTGCCGAATTATAAACACGGAAAAAAAATGTAAGAGTAATAACCGGTATTTGATTACTGTACACTTTTATGGGACTGTCAAGGCTCGAGATTATACCGGATTCACTCAATGGATAAACGTTAACACAGATAAACGAGGTAAGCCCTGAGATCTTTATGGATATGATGACATTATGTTTTGCAAATGTACTTTATACTATCCTCCAATGGAGATGTCCGTAGGGCTCGGAACACGCTTCTCTCCCACAAACGTCTAAAAAAACCAGATCTCTCAAATACATTTCGATAAGCTGTGCAGTGTTCATTTTGTACATTTGGACACTTATACACTGTACACAATCATTCCTGTCTTGTACAATGTACATGTAGTTTAAACTGACTGCTACTGTGACAGTAGCCCCAAGTTATTATTTTTCCTGGGCTGCATCATTGGCTACATACATTTTTTTAACAAAACAACTCATTCAAAACTGTTTGTGTTATAACAAAACACAGATTTTAGATATGCATGTACAGTACATGTATAGCATGTATAGCATGTAGTAGCCACCTAGCGCCTATTATAAAAATGTTATTTTTGGGTCCTACTGTATGTGTCCATGTATGTCAAATGCAAGTTTTACATTGAAACAATGCTCCTAAAGGAAAATCTTCTCGACTTCGCATGAAGTGATTCCTAAAATGCATTATTGGCATGGTTCGTATGGAAGCTGTAATTGTTATATTAGACTGAGTTTCTCATACTTTTGGCGACACAAACTTCATGAGAAAACACTGCGTGAGATACATTTGTATGTTTACTAGAATTGAATTTTGATGACAACAAGGTGAAATTAAAAAAAAAAAAATGTAATAAAACAACCCATGATTGGTGAATGCACTGTATTTGTCAGCTCTGAATTAAGCAGATGTTCTATTTGAGGACATTTTGTATGATGAACCCTAAGGACATCTGCATTGAAGGTTATTAAAGGCAGGTACAAAAGTCAGACGAGATAAACTCAGATTACTAGTACATGTACATCGTGAGGGTTGGAACAACTTTGGGCGGGAATGAAATACACTAGAACTCCGCTAACTCAAACTCCCAGGGAAAATGATAAATATTGTTGAAGATTGAGGGGATTCAAGTTACATGTATAGTAATTGACTGAGAAAACTAATCAACTCAGATCTCTTGTTGAGGAGTGTGTACCTGTCAGCAGTTAAGATGCATAGCTTCTCTGATAAACATAGATTGCATCGGGAAGGATGACCTTTGTAAGCGCTTGTTCGTTTAAGAATGGACCATTTGATGGAGTAATTGGTGCACCATTGTCCTTTAGATCCCAGGTGTATATTGAGAGGACTGTGTCGTGCGAGTGTTTGCGGTGGTTGAAAGAAAGCTTGTGGTTATTGTACCTTGTTTTGAAACTATGTTCCGTCATCCCGATATAAACCTTTGTATCACCGGAAGTGGTGGTGACATCGGCTTGATAGACGATACTACTGGGAAGACACGCGCCATCGAGATGGCAAAGGTCCTTGTGTCTGCAGTTACATTTGTTAGTTTCCGTGTTAGTGTTAGTATTGTTGTCATTTCCTAGGATTTTGGCGTTGTGGCGTTTGATGATGTTTGCCATGTTACTCGTGCAGCTAAAGCTGACTTTCACATTGTTCCTAAACGGCTTGTGGATAGTGTGTGTTTTAGGGAAATGTTTATCAATCAAGCAAAGGAATGATCTTGCAACATTGTCTGGACATTGTCGCTGTAAGGTGGGTTAAACCAAATGATGTTTATTGGTCTGTTTTTGTTTCTGGCCCTCGTTCGGTTCCCACTTCTCGTGTATTGGATATTCCCACGGTAGCCGCTGGTCTTGAGGGCATCATTGTAGATCTTTGAGGCCTTGTTGAACTCGTCGTCAGAGTCGTACGATAAGCTTGAGATTCAATTGCTTATAGTCGCTGGTAGGTGCTTGATGATGGAAGGGGGGTTATTCGACTTAGCATTAAAATATATATAGATAGGCTGAGCCTAACAGCTTAGCTCTCTAAACAGAAAGCTGATGATAAGCTTAACTAAGGTGAAAGGTCGAAAGCACAAGAATTAAGATTGACGACCGGGCTATTTTCCATTTTTAGCAATTCTCAAAAACAGTATTACGCGACCGTCTGCACAGTACATTTAGACCGTACAAAAGTTCACAAAAAAAATTCCGAATAAAATACACCTGTTGCGTATCAAAAATTGCCCGAGAAACTGATTTGGAAATCAAAATTGCAAAAAATACACAAACATATTTGCATAAGTCGACGCGAGTGAAGTTAGAACTATAAAATCCAAGTCTTGTTTTGTTTACATAAAATCGCTTTTCAACCTATGTAATGAATAAACAAACACAAAAATGGACAATACAGTCTTCTTACGAAAAATTTTATTCAAATCGCATTAAGTTTATGTTTAAAAGCAAAACGCGTACCATTTATAGCGCATCGAGGCCGAGCTGTTTTCGATGAAAGAAATTTTTAAAAATACGGCTGAATTTGAGCACGCTTTATAAACAATTCTCAAAAATTAACCAGAACACAAAGAAAACGTAAATCACAGATTGATATCAACATAAATTCCCATCGAAAAATGTAATTTGTTTTACCTTTAAGTCCCTCGACTGCTTGGAAATTCTTTAATTCTCCGCTTCTTCGGTTCTGAAATCCGAAGTGAAACATCTCCCCGCATTGCTCCCGCATTGATAAAAACGTATGAAGTTCCTCGAAGCAAGATTTTATCCCTGAAAGCTCTTCTTTTTCCACTATAGCGGCTTCTGAGTATCCCTTAATTAGTATCCCTGTCTTGAGAAGCAAACCGCGAAAAAATGCAGGGAAATAACGACTTTAATTTGAAACGGTTTTCTCCGCTAAACACAGCAAACGGTGATCAAAAGTGTTTACCGAGCTGACGTGACATCCGCGGCCGTGTAGCCGTGCGAAAAACAAAGCCTCGTTTTAGTTTCAAAATTGCTAAAATCTTGGATGTTACGCGACATCATACGCGCATGTTTTGCGAAGTCATACGCGCCGCGAGGTAGCCCTCCCAACACTCGCTCGGACACACATGTACTGACGCCGCTCTCGAAACATTCCGCTAGCCATGACCATGAAAAATGACGGGCATAGGTTCTATGAGTATGGAGCTACGCGAGCGGGTCTTCGACCCGCGATTGTTCCGCTAAAACTTTCCCGTAGAGAGATTTAACGTCACATCCAGGTAGTTCACAATTTTCTTATTTGATTGGGCTGTGATTTGTAAACCAAGCTCGCTGAGGATTTTTGAAAAACCCTTTCTCGTTTTGTCATAATATGTTGCACCTATATTATTGAACACTGCCAAGCCGTGACCTCTGTAGAGGCCGATGTTTCCTCTAGGGTAGGCGGATGTTAGTTTGTGTAGGATATAAAGACCTACTAGCTCACACACCTCTGCACCATCATAACAGCCCATTGCAACGTCGAACATAGGGAAATCGCCATTCTTGACCCACGGTTCATTGTTGTTGAACATCAAGGTTTTCCCAGAGTGCATGATGATCTCCACATCCTCATCCGAAACAGTGGTGTGTTGTTTCGCATAATTCAGCGATTCCAATTGGAGGGCTTCAGATACGGACGGGTAAAAATCAATTATATCTAACACCAGGAAGGAATGCTTGTTCTTGTCCTTTATTTTGGAGAACCAATAGATTACTGAATGTGTTCATCCACTGTTTGACGTTAGATTTGGATTTGATGCTGTTGTTAATTCTGTCTTGTATTTGTTTGCTGATTAGTCCTGGGTTGTTCTTAGCTGGGTTAATTAGTCTGCACTTCTGGTTATTTAGGAAGTTGTCTTTGTGATCTTTCAGGGAGATAAAAGCCTGCCTTCTTGCCAATGTCTCGACTCCATCACTAATGTCGAGTTTGGTGTTGATATCTTTCAGTTTCTGGTTCACGCTATTAGGGGATTGCTCTTCTGATTTTCGGTAGCTCTTGGTGATGTTTTCCTTCAGCAGTTTCTCATGCTGGTTTGTTGACCACTAGGCTTTCACACAATAGGCTTCAGTTCAACGTAACTCTTTATTTAGGTAGGCATTACTTCGGCCATGCTTTTCCTAAAGCCCCTACGCATGTACAGAATACCGCTGACCTAACTGAGGGCGGCTGCTATCAACATCCTCCCATTCAAAGAAAACATTTAACGTGTTAATATGTTTTGAGTTAAGGCTGATAAAGTATAAAGGTGAACGAACATTAAAAAACAACGTAAGCTAATACTCAGCCTTGTCATTGAGTGTACTTGTACGCAACAGTTCCGAGTACAGTTCGTTTTATAATTAGAGGTCCAGTCTCACGGGGGTTCTTATTATTCGACCATAACGAGACTTATGCACCGGAGAGGAAGTCTTCATTTGTGAACTCTCAGCTGGCGTCTCCTCTTCAGAAATAGACTTGGATTTCGTAGCTTCTGAAGACTTTTCTGCAACAGAACCAACACCAATCTGCGCTTTGTGCTTCTCAAGGGTTTGCTGGTCAAATGGGTGCGAGTGCTCTGCAAGTCTTATCTGTGTTCGGTTTCTTCTAACTAACCATTATGTGTCCTAATGACATACGAACGGAGAGTAACTTATCCCAAGACCTCTCCATAACCCCACTGGTCGCCACGATGATGGTCACTTGGCTTGGTGTACACAAATTGTCCAGGAGAGAGAGAGGACAAGTCTCTACTGGCAGTTTCGTCATAGTAAATTTTTGGTTTGGTCCGCCTGCCTAGGTGCTCATCTCTTACGCCCGCTACTGGTGGCACGGACTGACCCAACAACGTTGCAGACATCGGTAAAGTGGACTTAGTTCTGCGACAAAGAAACCTCTGCGCTGGAGAGTACGTCATGCCCTGTGGTGGAGTGTTCCGGTGGTCTAACAGCCCGGCGAAAAGATCTGACTTTTTCAACATCTTCTTTGCTTCTTTAACACAAGATTCTGCTTTACCCGTTGCCCTCGCATAATAAGGTGATCTGGTGATCAACTTGAAATCATACTCCTTGGCAAAGTTCAAGAACTAATGAGAGATATATTGCGGCCCATTGTCAGACAAGAACTTGTCAGGCACACCATAACGCGCAAAATACGCCTTTGTCACCGAGATGACAATGGCAGCAGTTATGTCCTGATGTAACAAATCCACCACAGACCAATAACTGTAATGGTCATATCAACCATTGATTGTTTATGTGATGATCTTGACTTGATTGATATTTGGAGAGTGAAAAATCCCACCACAAAAAGCTTTACGTGGAGTCAAAACTCGCCAATGATTCTGTGCCGCTTAGACTACTGGCTTATTTCAAATAACTTACAAGATTTAGTTACAACGACGGATATTACTCCAGCCATAAAAACTGACCATGCAGCGATTTCTATAGAGTTCTGTGTCAGTGATAAAAATATCAAAGGTCCCGGCCATTGGAAAATGAACTGCTCGCTTTTGGAAGATGAAGACTATGTTAGAGAAGTAACAGCTAAAATACCTATGTGGCTGAGAGAAGGTCGTAATGAATTGACAGATAATAGAAGTATCTGGGATTGGACTAAGTATAATATCCGAGTTCACGCAATTCAGCATTCAAAACGAAAAGCAATGGAAAGAAAAGAAAAAGAGATGAAACTTCAAAAGGAATTTGCTAAAGCAAAGAAAACATTTGATTTCGACCCTAATGACAACAATGCAAACGTTCTCAATTCGGCTAAAAAAAAATTAGAACTTCTTTATGAAGAAAAACTTCAAGGTATTATTATTCGCGCACGCGCGCGTTGGTGGGAACATGGTGAAAAGAGTACAAAATATTTTCTTAATTTGGAGAAAAGAAACCGTGTTAAAAAACATGTGCGAAAATTGAAAACTAGTGGTGCGATCGTCACAGATCCCTTTAATATACTCTCCGAACAAAAACGTTTTTACCAAGAATTATACACAAACAAGAATAAGAATGCAGATAACACGCAAGCGACAGAATTTTTCTTGAACAATTTAAACATTCCTACACTTACAGAACAACAAACGTTATCGTGTGAGGGCAAAATAACTCCAGAAGAATGTGCTAAGGTTCTGGAAAGTTTTCAACGTAACAAATCCTGGCGAAATGACGGAATTCCAGTTAAATTCTATAATACATTCTGGCCACTTATTAGCGAACCTTTCATTCATTGTGCGAATGAGCGTTTTGAAAAAGGCGAAATGTCGTGTTCCCAGAAACAAGCAGTAATTACTCTTATTGAAAAAAAGGTAAGGATCGTTCATTTTTAGAAAATTGGAAACCAATCTCCCTTGTTAACGTAGATGCAAAAATTATGTCTAAGGTCTTAGCGACCAGGATAAAAAATGTTCTTCCAAATATTATCCATCACAACCAAAGTGGCTTCGTTAAAGATCGCTATATAGGTGAAACTGTACGATCGATCTTCGATTTAATGGATTTTACTCTTAAAGAAAACATACCAGGTTTCATGATTTTTATAGACTTTCATAAATCATTTGACAGCGTAGAGTGGAATTATCTTGTTAGCTGTTTGGAGTCATTTCGGTTTTGTCCTGATTTAATTATCCGATGGGTTAAGACACTGTATAAAAATATACAAAGCTGTGTTATTAATAATGGTCTTACAACAGACTATTTTGCTCTGGAACGAGGAGTAAGACAGGGTGATCCCCTCTCTCCATATCTATTCGTGGTTGTAGTTGAAACTCTTGCTATAGCAATTTGACAAAATATAGCGATAAAAGGCATTGCAATTGTCAAAGAAGAAACAAAGCTTCTCCAATACGCTGACGATACAACAGCAGTTTTGTCAGACACAGAATCGGCACGCGTTAATTCCAAACTTTTAGATGTTTTCAGGAAATTGTCAGGACTCAGGATCAATACATCCAAAACTGAGGGTATGTGGGTAGGATCTTCCAGAAGTAACAAGTTAAAACCCTTCGGTATTAAGTGGCCTGACGAACCTATGAAAGCCCTCGGAGTTTATTATTCGTATGACATTAAATTGCTACACGAGAAAAATTTCATCGAGAGGTTAGATAGTGTTAAAAAAACTTATAAATATCTGGTCTTCCAGAGGTCTTTCTGTTTATGGCAAAGTGACAATTATCAAGTCATTACTTATTCCTAAATTTGTTTATATTCTGTCACTTCTGCCTGCCCCTAAGGAAATCGTTCAAGAGTTAAACCGATTATTATTTAAATTTTTATGGAAAGGAACGGATAAAGTAACAAGACTGTCCACGATAAATGAATATGAGAACGGTGGATTAAAAATGATTGACCTTGAAAATATGATCAAATCATTACGGCTAGCCTAGCTGAAAAGAATCTTTGGGAACAATGAGGGTCCTTGGAAAAGCTATTTACGCGTGACATTGGAGCGTTTCGGAGGGCTTTTTTATTTTATTGCAATTATCAATGATATCAAAGATCTCGCTATTCCTTCCCAATTTTATTCCGAGCTCCTTCAGTGGTGGTCAGAATTCCGTGACGGTTTTGACACTGGAAAAGAATGGCAACTGGTGGTGTGGAACAACAAAGAAATACGTATAAACAACAGGCCTATTTTTTATCGGAATTTTTTTTGAAAAGGGCTTTATTTATGTAAAAGATCTTTTATTTGACACAGATACTTCAACCTCGCTTAAGATTACTTCGAGTAAAATCAGTAAAATTAATGTTTTAATTTGGGCAGGACTTCGTCATTCTGTACCACCACGCTTAAAAACAAACAATGGGGCCAGTGCCCCTTCGAAAAATTCACTTTCTTTGACGATAGATAACAAAGACTTTGACGTGTTAAAAAAGAAATCTAAGGATTACTATACATTAATCAAAAGGACAAAAGCCCAGTTCCCAAATTATTTTCAACATTTGAGACACACTTTTAATTTATCAGAAGACGACTGGAAAAGTGTTTTTTGGTTGCCTCATAAGGTGTCCTTTGAACCATACTTAAAAACATTTCAATACAAAGTCCTTAATTCAATATTATTTACCAATGCAAAATTGTGTAAGATAGGATACATCTTAGATGATAAATGTTCATTCTGTAAATCGGAACTGGAAACCCTCCACCACGTTCTTTTTGATTGTCGCCATGTACAACGCTTTTGGAAAGATTTTGAATACTATTGCTACTTTTTGACAAGAGAATTTTTCCATCTCACCCTGCAAGACGTTATATTTGGAATGATATACGCAAAGTTCCCTTTACTAAACTATCTGTTACTGAATTCTAAATTGTATATATGGGATTTCAGAAGAAATCAGACACTTCCTAGCATAACTGCCTTTAAACTAAAGGTCAAAACTAAGTATGAAACAGAAAAGTTTATGTGTTAAAACTAATAGCATGGATAAATTCAATAAAAAAAGTGGGCTCCGTGCATGGGCTTTGCACCCGTGTAAATAGATCCTGGTAATGAGTTTGAATGGTGTGGATGTAATCTTTATTTTATTTTAAGTATGGAAACTAATAGCAAGTAACTGGGTTAGTGTAAGTACCTTTAGTATTGTAAGTATCTGTCGTGATTATTATTGTAAATAGTGTAAGTATCTTGAGTATGTAATTAGCTGTACTGTATTGTATGTAGTCATATTAGTATTGTGTAGTATGTAATTAGCTGTACTGTATTGTAAGTAGTCGTACTTTATTGTAAGTAGCGTAAGTAATTGCATTGTAAGTATTATAAGTTTCTAAATAAAAAAAAATCACTGTAATGGTCAACTGTAACTGCATACCATCGCCCTCCTGCTTGAATAAGTCTTGCAAAATGAAATTCCATGGGCCTTGAGGGATCTCATGGGACAACATTGGTTCCTTAGGGTGCGCTGAGCTGTAGCTGGCACATAGTGAGCAATTGGCACTTTCCTGGATAATCGCGGCTTTCATTCCAGGCCAATACATCACTTCTCGCGCACGACGAACCATACTTTCACCACCTTGATGGCCTCGGTGGAGTTTCTTCAGCATAGTAGACTGTAGTTTGGTGGGAATGATAACTTTATGCGACTTGTACAACACACTATGGTATACTGCTAACTCATCCCGTAGCGGGTAGTAGTGGCGGAGTGCCGTTGGAACCTGCGATTTGTCAGGTGGCCAACCATGTGCTACAAACTCACACAATGTGGACAGGACAGGATCAGCCTTCGTTTCAACTTTGATTTCCTGCAGTGTGCTAGGATACATGTCAGAAGAGTCTAGCTCCAGGGTTTCAAGCTCTACTCTGAACATCTATGGGGGGTCCCCAGACTCGCACTTAAACACCTCTTCTTGGGACCCTGAAGGTGCTGACTAATTCAATGCAGCTCGGGACAGCGTATCGGCCAAGTACATGTACTTTCCTTTCTTTTACACCACTGTGAACTTCAACGGTTAAAGCTGAAGCACCATGCGCTGAAGGCGTTTGGGGGCGTGATTTAATGGCTTTTTGAAAATAGTTTCCAACGGCTGATGATCAGAGTGTACTATCACATCTTGTTACCCATATAAATACTGGTAGACCTTGGTGCAGGCTACCTGTACCTTGATGGCCAAGCATTCCTTTTGAATGGGCGCATAGTCTACTTCGGTTGGTGACAGGGTCGAGCTTGTGAACGCTACTGGCTGACCATCTTGTAATAGGGCTCCCCCGAGGCCGGTGTCACTGGCATCCACTTGTAACACACATGGCTTGTTAACATCGAAAAACGTTAGTGTCGTGGTATTTGCAATGGCACTTTTGGCTGAGCTAAAAACTTTGTCGTGCTGGGAGGACCATGATCAGACTACATCCACATGTGTTAGCTCAGTGAGTGGTTTAACAATTTAGGAAAGATTTGGCATGAAGCGAGACACGTAGTTACACATACCATGGAATCGCTGAACCCCTTTCACATCTTGCGGCGGGTTCATGTCCACAATAGCCCGGACTCGATCTGGATGCGGAGTAATGCCACTACTACTGATTAAATGGCCCATACAGGTAACTTGCTGTACTTTGAACTGGAACTTCTTCGGGTTTAACTTCAGGTTCGCTGCAGGACAACGCAACATTACATTCCACAAGTTGATGTCATGATCCTTCTCTGCCTCCTCAATACTATCACCACAGCCAAAAACCAAGATGTCGTCAGCCTTGTTAACAACACCAACTAAGCCTTCTAACACCTCGTGTTGTCTTCAGCTTTCATCCAATTCGATGTTAGTAAACCCCTTGTAAACATCCACACAGGAAAAAACTTTTGCATTGTTCAACTTGGGCAATAACTCATCAACTGTAGGAATGGGATACTTTGGAATCTCAAATGCTTTGTTGATAGTCTGACTGGGGTTGATGCAGACAGGTAAACTACCATCAGGTTTCTCTCTGTAGACACTGTTGGAGATCCACGGGGTTGGCTCTGCAACTTTTTTCAGGATACCTTGCTTTTCTAGGTCACGAATGGCCTCTGCTGCCTTTGCCTCCTTGGCCACAGGACATCGATGGGGATGAGCTTGGATCGGGGTAACATTAGGGTTCAAGGTGATGTAAAGGGGGGCCCCAAGGTTCCGAACCCTGTACGGACATCTTTGAAAACGTCCATGACGTCAACTTTTGTTAGTTTCCCCGGAGGGATAGACGGAGGGAACGCACCCATCTCGTGAGCCCTACCCATAACTGGCCTATCTTTGACAATACTTGCAGCATTATTGTGGACTTTACTGATATCTTCAACAACGACTGTGACTGGAGCAGTGCTCTGGAGTGAATCAGTTTCCTGAAGCTTTTCTGTTGGGTTTTCATCTGTATACAATAAATGTTCACGTGAACAACAATAGATGGCATTCCACACTTCCCTAACAACCCGAGTAGCTGAAGATCAACACAAAATCTATTTTTGGTTCAGCTTGTTGATAGGGAAGTGTGGAATGCAATGACGTGTGTGTCCAAGCGTGTAAGGGTTTTCCCTGTACAGCTTTGATCTTCAACCAATCTCAAATTGGCTTACGCGTCTTGCATAAAATTTCAATTTTGTGTTTTCAATTTTCTGTCTTTCGTTAGACAGAAAGCTTTTGAACATCACTCAACGGTATCCAACTACTGAATTTGTCGGAATAGCCCTTCCATTTTACCAGGTCTTTCTTTCGCTTGTAATCGCGGCGAATAACCTTTTCAATTCGAAACACGCTTTGTGTTGTCCTTTGAAGTTCCGGTTCGTAAAATGATCCAATTATTTTTTCTCCCAACAGATCAACTAATTTATACGTTACAGGATTTGTGTTTAATATTTCGTCAATAACAAATATCTCTTCTGACCAGTTCGGTGTGAAACCTTTGTCGAATATTTTTCGCTTATATTTCGATATACGGATCTGGGGTGTGTGTACGGTCTGTGTTGTTGAGGTGTGTTTAGAATAAAGTAAATCGCCATATAAGTCAGCAAAAACCTTGGGCTCGTTTTTAATTAAACTTGCCTGCGCGGGAGTCATGGCAATACTAGAATGGAAACTGTGATTATATTGTTCCACTAACTTGTCAAGTTTGTCAAAGTAAACTGTGTTATTGTTAGTCGAAAAAAGCTTCCAGAGTTTCGTTTTTACCGATCTGTTACGTTCCAGCGTTCGACAACAGATGATTTTTCTTCGTTCTCCGTCGTATACAAAGCTATACCATGCTTCTTTAGCAGATCTTGAACAATGCGGTTCCAAAATTCACTTCCTTTATCAGCCCAAAGCATTTGGGGTTGTCGCTTCGTGCTAAATATATCTTTAAAAGCAGCAGCAACAGACTGTCCAGTCTTGTTTCTCAGTGGTCGAATCCAACCATATTTGAGAAAACATCGATCACCATCAGGAGATATTTTAGTCCTCGGTTCCACTTCGAGAATTGACCCATCTCGACTAAATCCGCTGCCCAGATCTTGTCTACCCCATATGCAATGACTCTCCTCTTTGGAAAGCGTCGCCTGATTGGTCGGTGTAACTCGTTTGCCAGATTTTGAGACCAGCCTTCACTCAAAATCTTCTGCCGTTTTTTGAATTTGAAACCCCTAAAACAAGCTTCTGTTTTGTGTTAATAATGAATCTTGTCGCCTGTCCCCAGTTTGGCATGTCGCCATAAGGGATCTTGTCTAGTTCACCAACCATTTGCCTGTCGCAGTCGCCTTTGTTTGTCTTGCCTGTCTTCACTCTGTCATAACAAATGCCATGATAAGCCGAAATTTCATCTACTTTGTTATATGGCAGATCATTCCATTTCAGGACTTCACCCGTTTCAGGATCGTATTCCAGTTGCCTTTGTAATGGGTTGTAGGGGCCCATATATTTATATTTACCTGGAGTGAATCCCTCTTTTGGTCGTGGTAATTTGCCGATAAGCTTAGGCGCGTCAAACCCGCTACCGTCAAGATCTTTTCTGTCTGTTTTATATTTTTTATTTGGCCTTATTTGCGTTGATAGTTTATCTAATGCTTGACTACAGACATTTTGTATCATTGAAGTTAGTTTTTCTAATCCATAATTTATAACATTTTTCTGAACGTTTTTTTTTCTTAGCAACTCACTGGCACCATAGCGACCCATTTCAACAGCTTTTCTTCCTAGCACGGGATAGCATGCATCATGCCTTCAGGTCCGAGTTCTGCTATTGTCGACCCAATGCCAGCTCCGATGGTTCCAATGCCCCCACCTTGTGAGGGCTGCGTCAGTTTCCCGACTTAACAAATCTTGTCTTCTTTATTCCACATGAAGCGCAATGGCAAAACCACATGGGCTTTCCATTTTTTGCTACCATATATCCGGATGGCTCCACACATCCCGTAACTCGTTTCTCTTTAACGCAATATGATTCCATTTTTATTCGAAATATTCTTTTATGAACTTTTCATTTTTCATTGGATGGTTTAAATCAAACACTTTGAGACAATCATAAAATTATTTTTCATAAATATTATCTAGGAAATATAAACAATAATATCCACATCGCACAGAATTGATGTCTTGAATCGGATGGCCGTAATTATAAACGTATTCCTTTTTTAATTTTCTTGCATAATCCACAAATTCAATTGGAGGCGGCAAGCAAAATGAATCAAAATAATAAATAAGTTTGTCACCGACAAATGTCGCGACCCAATGTGTTCCGTTTCCAACAGAATCATCCAGATTAATTATGCAGGACCCGTTTTTATGCAAATGATCTTTTGAGTCTCTTGAAAAGATTCCTTTGAAATTGGGGATTTTAAGAAACCTCACCCACTCATTGATAACGTACATCAACGCAAACAAACCTTCCAGACAGAACAAGAGGTTGAAAATAGCACAATTTGCGTCATTGCAACAAGATAGCATCGTTCTTTGAAAAATACATAACGATATTGAGAAACTACGGCAACTTTCAGAAGAAACGCTCCTTTTTTCCTGAAATTCGCGCTAATTAAGGCCGTAGAGAAATATCGAAAAGGCACGTTTTGGACTTTCTATTCTTAAACGCCTAATCGCAGTGGAATAAAAAGTTGTTTTTTCAAATCAAGTCATTACATTGATAACGTACATCAACTATGATTCATTTCTGAAAAGTATATCCAGTGCTATATCGTGATATGTGACTCAGACAAGCAGTTGCAAAAAGGTTGAGACACTTTCCCAAAAAAATGTTCATTCCGTATAAAAGCGACCCGCGTAACACAAATGAAATCAATGTTACGTGCTACTGACCCCCCTCCCCCTTTCAGTGTTGATGACTGTTAGTTTGAATGGCATTTTTGATCTGGTACAACATTGATAAGGGGGGAGGGGGATGGGACTTGTTGAAAACCATGTTAGCCTCGAAATATGCGCTACAGCACTCAATGTCTCAACTCTTTATGCAATTGCTTGTCTGAATAGTAGTTCAATTAAAACACTAATAGCAAGAGGAACCGGCACGTAATATATGATTAAAAGGTATCAATAGAAAGAGAAAATATGAAATTTTGTACTGATAAATACTGTAACGGTCAGTGCGTTGTAATTAGTGGCAATAATGGTTCCAATTATTACAGTAATTTCGCGCTTTCAAATGCCACGCTTTCGTGACATCTTTTACATGTCACGCTTTCGTGACAGTATAAGAGAATGAAAACATGCTTCCGAAAAGAAACCCTTTTTTCGGCTTTTATTACATATTTATAGAAAAATGGAAACAATATATTCTCAAAATACATTTTCACTAAAAAAGGCGCTCAATTTCGTTTCATAAAAAAAATTTCCCCACGGTCTACATGTTTTCGACGGTCTACACTTAACAACAAATAAAGATTCTAAGTTCTTATTTCTCTCTGTAGACCGTTGCCCGTTGACCGTTCACGCGAGTATTAAATTACAGTCAGTGAATTCTGCAAGTACGCATTTCACTAATTGTCGCTTTCCAAAATACATCTTGCCAAACATTTGGCACATTTTGGAATCTCCTTTTGGTTTTGCTCGTCGATTCTCACATTAAAGTGGAAGATTTTCCAGCGCACGGACATCATATCTGTCCCAGTAATCGTGCCTCGCTCTTCGTTTCCACCGGATGTAGAACTGAAGGCTCATACTCGGCATTTATATCGTAGTTCTCAAACAACTGCATTTGGCGAATGTCTGGTTAACGATTGAAAAAATCTTGCGCAAAACCCTGCTATGGAAGAATTTCACGAAATCTGAGTAAATATACGGAACTTGAGAACTGATATACACGGTGCAAAATACACGGCCAGATTAAAGCTAGCTACCAAAAGGACGAAGAAATGATAACATTTTCATAACTAGAGTGTAATCCGAAATTGACTGGACAAATTGGACCAGCAAAAAGTTACTCACCGTTTTATTTCACCGCGAACATGCGATCACAGTATCACATGACATATTATTTACACACACTAATGCTTATCATTTCAATCCACGCAGGTTTCTTGAGTCAATAGCAAACGCAAACAAACCTTCCAGACAGAACAAGAGATTGAAAATAGCACAATTTGCGTCATTGCAACAAGATAGCATCGTTCTTTGAAAAATACATAACGATATTGAGAAACTACGGCAACTTTTAGAAGAAACGCTCCTTTTTTCCTGAAATTCGCGCTAATTAAGGCCGTAGAGAAATGTCGAAAAGGCACGTTTTGGACTTTCTATTCTTAAACGCCTAATCGCAGTGTAATAAAAAGTTGTTTTTTCAAATCAAGTCATTACATTGATAACGTACATCAACTATGATTCATTTCTGAAAAGTAAATCCAGTGCTATATCGTGATATGTGACTTAGACAAGCAGTTGCAAAAAGGTTGAGCCAATTTCCCAAAAAAATGTTCATTCCGTAGAAAAGCGACCCGCGTAACACAAATGAAATCAATGTCACGTGCTACTAACCCCTCTCCCCTTTTCAGTGTTGATGACTGTTAGTTTGAATGGCATTTTTGATCTGGTACAACATTGATAAGGGGGCAGGGGACTTGTTGAAAACCATGTTAGCCTCGAAATATGCGCTACAGCACTCAATGTCTCAACTCTTTATGCAATTGCTTGTCTGAATAGTAGTTCAATTAAAACACTAATAGCAAGAGGAACCGGCACGTAATATATGATTAAAAGGTATCAATAGAAAGAGAAAATATGAAATTTTGTGCTGATAAATACTGTAACGGTCAGTGCGTTGTAATTAGTGGCAATAATGGTTCCAATTATTACAGTAATTTCGCGCTTTCAAATGCCACGCTTTCGTGACATCTTTTACATGTCACGCTTTCGTGACAGTATAAGAGAATGAAAACATGCTTCCGAAAAGAAACCCTTTTTTCGGCTTTTATTATATATTTATAGAAAAATGGAAACAATATATTCTCATAACACTATTTTCAATGTCACGTGCTACTGACCCCCCTCCCCCTTTCAGTGTTGATGACTGTTAGTTTGAATGGCATTTTTGATCTGGTACAACATTGATAAGGGGGAAGGGGACTTGTTGAAAACCATGTTAGCCTCGAAATATGCGCTACAGCACTCAATGTCTCAACTCTTTTTGCAATTGCTTGTAGCAGCTAAACCAAACTTCCAACATTTGACAATATTTGATGAAAATTTCATCGCCATACATATGAAACGAATAAGCTTAAAATTCAATAAACCAGTTTATTGTGGAATGGCAATTCTTGTTCTGTCAAAAACATCGATGGTTGATTTTCACTATATTTATGTGAAAAAGAATTGGAAAAAGGCGCAGTTGTTATTCACAGACACAGACAGCCTTGCCTATGAAATTGAAACTGAAGACTTCTTCAAGGACATCAGCAATGATGTTAAAGAAAAGTTTGACTTCCTAAGAGTAGAATAGGTCGGTCGACGATGCGCCTCCGTACGGAGGATCTCGCCTCAAAGGCCGGAGCCGTCTTCACTTTCAGCTCCTTGGAGCTTAGCCTGTTGGTGTCTGATATATCTTTGACAGCCTTTGGGAGGTCATCTCCAAATAGTAAGCTTGTTACTGGATTTGATGGGCTGCAGAGATGTCTAAAATTTGGATGTAGCTGGGGTCTCATCAGCTCTCTCCGTCGATAATTTAACTCCTGGTTAGCATTTGCCAACAGTAGCACCCCATCCATGAGGGACCCTACAGTGTCTTCAGCATTCTGAAGACATGAGTTTCCCATCAGGTTATTGACCTCTGTCACAATTATTATTACTCCTTTTACAAGGCTTTTCTGTACCTTTTGGAATTTAAGGTCAGTTGACCTAGCTGACTCATCCAAATTGTTCCATACACCTTGATTGACCTTTGTCTCAGACAAGGTGGTGCAATTCTAGGGAGTTTCGTGCTGTTTCTTCAGATCCGTTATTTTGTCTTCATTAGCTTTCTCCCTCATGATTTTATCCACGAGTGATGCAAGGTCCCCGTCGATGGCGGGGCCAACATGCTCGGTGAGCTGCAGTGTTTTGGTCAGCTTAGAAATTAGGGGATTTTTGTTTTTCCCCGGCTCATCAGTTCGGCTTTTCTTAGCGGGAGGCTCGTCCTCGACAAGTGATTCATTGTCGTCCTTAGACCCCGTTCGAATCACCGTCATCATTGACATCGTCTGGTTCTTCGTCAACGTGCGAGGTAATCAAATCGCCCAGGTCAGTGAAACCGGCGTTCATTGAATCCCTTAGGCCTTCAAATGACCTCATGAGGGCTTCAGCAATAACGGAGCCAAGGGCTGCCGCGTTTAGATGAATGTTCGAGCTTCCTTCGCTCGCGCTGTCCTTCGGTGGAATTGGCTTTTTCCCGCCTTTTTGGGAAGCTGATGTTCCAGCCGATTTTCGCACCTCATGCGTGCTTTTATCCTCCTTAGAGGATTACTCCTTACCCCTATATGCTAACCTCTGGGGTTGGGGTTGAAGGTGGACTATCTTCGCCCATAGTGTAAAGAATGTGCAGAGTTTAGCTGATTTTTTTTTTCTTCGTCAAAAATCCTTACGTTTAATTTTGTTTTTAATAATATCGAACCGTGTCAGTGTGAAAACGTAAGCTGACGGCAATATTGCGTTACGCGTTACGCGTTACGCGTTACGCGTTAGCATTTCTTCTTCACGGGATGGCTCTTAGGAGCCTTTGATTAGACATAATTTTAAGCTTATGTTTCTCCGTAAAAGCACCCAAAACACTCGGGAATCAAGAGAATGCTGCAATGAGTTAAGGGTGCTACGAGTTCAAGCTGTGTACAGCTTCTTGTTTTAAATGTTTAACCCCACAGTTTTTAACAGTCATTGAAAAAGTTAGAAATCCTAATCAAGACATTAGAAGAGCAAGAGAAAGTTATTGGTTTTCTAAATTCAAGCCTACTATTAATAGCCTAGTTAAATTCACGTGATATATTGTTTGGTTTAGTTTAGTTTAGCTTTATAGCTTCATATCTGATGATCACGTCAGCATGTCACGTGTGTTCTTTCCGTTGAGCTTTTTAAATTTCAAATGTTGTAACAGTTAATATATACCTCAGATGCTCCTGATGAAGACCGTTATGGTCAAAACGTCGAGCAAATAAACCAGCAAAGCTACATTGGAGTTGGACTCTTGACCCACACATTTTCGTTTTGGTATACTTTTATATTTACATATTTATTATAATATGTAATGTTTACTACATGAGCGGGAGTGTTGTATCGGCCTATACAATCACGAGGCGCAGCCGAGTGAACGTATAGTGCCGATACAACACGGACGCGAATGTTGTTAACAAATTGTCCAGATACAACTCACTAGTGGTTGTAGCTGGAATGCAAATTAGATACAACCACTAGTGAGTTGTATTTGATATACAGGGTTAACCATGTGATTGGAATGAATCATTTCTATTTGTTAGTACCCTTATGAATTATTAATGAATTTTACGGGGGCGGTCCTTTTTGTTAGCAGGGGAAATTATCAGGGGAAATACTAAACGTGCTAAAACAGACTAACTGCATTTTTTTTAAATATTGCAGTTTGCCCGATTTTACCACGTTTAAATATCCCCTTCCTCTGATGATTTCGTTATGAAAAGACCGTTTGGATCTTACCCTTATTATTTTTTAACATTTGTTTAAATTGGAATCCCACTATGTAATTTACAACTGAAGATAAAACTTTCTCAAATTCAATTCAATTCATATTCAATTTATTATAAATCGTAACTTGTTTACACCTCATACAAGGTTTCTCATTTATACGAAATAACAATTTTAGTGTAATTACTGATTACAAATTTCACTTGTTTCTGGCTCAATAGATTTTTCCTTTAACCCCTTTTAATTTCTTCTTTTTGCTCACTGTACTTTTGTTCAACATCTTCCTTAATACAGTTTTCATCATTTACCTCGACATTAATTCCAACATGTAAGAGTAATAATGGGGGATTGGGCCATTTGCGTATCAAACGGAAAGTTGTTCGGGCATATAAGAATTTGACTAATGTGGAGCGTTCCCCGGTTGAACCTTATAATAAATACATGTCTCATGTCCCAATGGAAGTCAGCAATAACGCGTTTTATTTGCGAGCTTTGCCAAAGCCAAAAGGGGACACCTGGTATTACAAAAAAGGAACGGGGAGAGAAACTTTGGAAAAAAGCGGGGTTCGATGGACACTATACTAATCATTCCCTTCAGCGTGGTTTTGCTACGCGATTGTATCTGATGGCACTTTACCATGCAGAACACCGGCCATCGATCATCTGATGGGGTAAGGGCGTATAAATGTACGTCAACGACACTTAAGAGGAAAGCAAGTGAAATCTTGCAGGGAACGACTTCAAAACATGTTGGAATTAATGTCGAGGTAAATGAAGAAAAATGTATTAAGGAAGATGTTGAACAAAAGTACAGTGAGCAAAAAGAAGAAAAGGGGTTCAAAATAAAATCCATTGAGCTAGAAACAAATGAAATTTGTAATCAGTCAGTTGTGGTTAGCACTAATTACACTAACATTGTTATTTCGTATAAATGAGAAACCTTGTATGCGGTGTAAACAAGTTACGATTTATAATAAATTGAATATGAATTGAATTGAATTTTAGAAAGTTTTATCTTCAGTTGTAAATCTACATAGTGGGATTCCAATTTAACAAATGTTAGCGGCAAAAATAATAAGGGTAAGACCCAAACGGTCTTTTCATAACGAAATCATCAGGGGGAGGGGATACTTAAACGTGGTAAAATCGGGCTAACTGCAATATTAATATTGCAGCGTGCACACTGCAATATTAAAAAAAATTGCAGTTAGTCTGTTTTAGCACGTTTAGTATTACCCCTGATAATTTCCCCTGCTAACAAAAAGGACCGCCCCCATTTCCCTCAGACACTTGGAATCAAAACTCCTAATCACGCTGCAATCGTTGATATAATGCAGAGAGAGAACAATAGGATTTGATGAGAATCAGTTATTATATACACTGAAGCATTAGTAAGGGCTACGATATTGTCGTATTGAAGGACTACTTGGTGAGAGCTAGACTGAAGCCCTTGAATTCAGAAGTGAGAGTGAAAGGAACTGTTAAACGCAGTCATAAGCGTTGCATGATTTGCAAAAATCATCTCAAAATAAGACACTCATTTGTCAGCAAGAGGACAAATAAATCCTACAGTATAAATTATAAATGAAACTGTAACTCAGGTAATGTAGTGTATTTAATAAGTTGTAAGGTATGTGGACTTCAGTACGTGGGATAAACTGAAACACCATTCCGTTTTCGCTTCAATAGTCATAAGAGTATAATTAACACTCACGTTAAATCATTGAGGAATTACGAGGAGATGGACGATCTTATACACAAACATTTTTGTTGAAATGGACATCATGGAGTCAGTAATGTTGTGGTTATGCTAATAGACAGAGTTAATAACGAAGAGAAGTTAAGAGAGAAAGAGGGTCAGTGGGCCTATAGACTCAAGACAATGGCTTCGGATGGACTTTTTAAAAAAATATAAAATTAAAATGCTAACAATTTTTTCTATTCTCAAAATCGCAGGGCGCGCGTGAGCCATTGATTTACTTGGATGTATATTCTATTTTGTATTCTATTCTACACAGTTTGAGAATGTGCTTGCAAAACAGTTTGGTTTTGCGCGCGCATAGACTGTTATTGTGTGCGTCAGCAGTTTGTATAATAACACATGTATATCACGGTTTACTCCAGTCACCCTGATGAAGACCACTAAAAGTGGTTGACATATAGGTGCAATTGAATCAAATTAGTTTTTTTTCCTTTGTTGTGTTCACATATATAGTTTTTGAAGAGTTATTTAAACTAGTGGAAACTACAGGGGGTCCGTCCTCTGGAACAAAATCCCTGCAGAAGGAAGATATCATGCTACTGAACGCTTTTAAGGCTAGCTTGTCAAATAAAAAACTTTTTAGTAAACATATGTGATAGGTAGAGTTATATGATAACTATTATATGATATATGATACATTGAATTTATTAATAGAGTTAAATTTAGGTTTATGACAATTAGTTATGATTAGATAAATAGTTTTTATTGGATAGTTGTGATTATAATGTATAAGGTTTTTAAAAGTTTTTATAGTTATTGTATGTGCTAGCCCACGACCCACTGGAAAACCATTTTTGTAATAAATGTGATTTAAATAAAGATGATGACCGATGATGATAAAATTATATTGTATACATGTAGAGTTCAAGATGTTTTGTTCACGTTTAGACTACACAACAGCCTGTATTTTGCTTGAGTCCAACAACAAAAAAAAAAGATGAAAGCTTAGAATTAAGCCACAAGGATTTGGAGTGGGAGTCTGAATACAGAAAGTGAGACTGGTTTTTCCCACACCTCATGCTAGGATAGCTTGCACGCTTCAGGATAGGCGCTAATTTTGTACCACTTCATGTGTGTATCAGCATTTGGAACTTCCCTTGAGCAGAGGAAAAACTGACTGTTTGATAGTCAAATTCAGGTTGAAAAGGGACACTTTAACCCTTTCACTCCCAGAGTCAATAATAGAGACATGTAATGTAGTTCTAACTTGAGTCTGTTGACGACATATTATGATGTGACCATTCAAATGAAACCTCTTCAGCAATACTTATGCATGGTACCATTTGGTTTTCAATATTTTACAAAACAAACTTTGTGTGTTTCTTTGGCACTCTTGAGAGCGGAGGGTTAATGTTCAAGAAAAAGTCGTTTTAAAAAAGGAAGGCTAATTTGCACTTAAAAATACAACTGCAGCTTACTTTGTAATAGCTTCCATACTCTCATCTTATTTTGACAAGACTGTAAGTTAAGTGAACTACAATTAGAATGAAACAAGACTTTTGAAACTGTATTTTGCTTCCTAGTGAATTTTTAATGTAGGGGAATATTATTGTCATCTAAATTAAATAAAAGTTAAAACAAAAATACATGTAGTTACCAAAGTGAATTTTCATGTGTTTTTAACTTACATGTACTGGTAATTGTAAGTACTGTATGAACAGATAATAGAAACAGCCCTTTTTTGAAAACGAATGCTACACACATTAGTTTTATAGCTGGGATTAAAAGGGTGGTGGATGTTGGATATCCCTGACAAAGATAACATTTGCTCCATTTAGATCCTTCAAATGTTACCTTTGGACGTGTCTATCTATAAGTTGAATATATTTGTCTGTACTTGAACACATTTGTCTGTATTTGAACTTGTTTATCTGCATTTCAACTGGAGAAATATCACATTTTGTCTCGCATTTATATCGTATTGGTCCACGTTTGTCTCCGGGAACAAATGCATCATTATTCTATTTTTGTCACATTTGACCATGCACTACATCCCATGCAGCGGGTGATTCCCATGTAGCATTGACGGGTGTGATCGTCGGTACCACAAACCCGCTTTGCGTGTGGCTCTCATTGATTTTTACCCCTAGGTGTTGTATTCAATGTATTCAACCAATACGAAGTATTTCCACTATCATATTTTATTCTGTACTGTCTGATTACAACCTCTTGAATGTCCCATGCTATCTTATGTCCTAATTATATAAGTAACATAGCTCAACTGTCATTGACGTAATCAAAACACAACATCTCCCCCAACGTTTAAAAAAAAATCAGTGTTCATAAATCAGTGTTATGGGACCACCAGGCTGGGTGCAGAGCCGTTTAAAATCACAGGCGTCGAGAACATTAACAGTTGCACCAGAATCGACAAGAAAATTAACAGGCATACCAGCGAGAACTAGCTTCGCAATGGGCAATTTCTTTTTCGCAGCGCTTGAGAGGGCAAAGCTGTAACAATCATCTTCACTTTCGCTACTATCAGCATCCACATATTTCACATTCCTCGATTCGGGGAGGTCAAACGGTTGATGAACGGCATCGATGTTGTTCACGCGCTTCGGGCTTTGACTTTGCTTGAGAAATGGAGGTTGCTGCTTGGAGCGGCACACTCTGTCGAAGTGCCCAGGTCGACCACAAGCGTTGCATCTTTTGTCAATGGCCGGACAGGAGCGGGGATCTTGGTGTGGGAAAGGGCCCCCACAGCGATAGCAAAATTTCGTGCGTGAAGCACCTCTGTCGTGCAGCGGCGGAGGGCCACGAGACATGCTTTTGCTCGGAATACGGCCTTTTTGGGTTTGGGTGAAATAAATCTTTTCCTCGGGGCTTCGTTGGTTCTCCAAAATGGCTGCTTGTTTATCAGAAAGCTCGACAGATCGCGTGAAACTCAGTAAGTCATCCAGCGCTTTTTTTTCGTACTCTGCTCGAATGGCATTGTTGAATGGCCAGTTGAATTTTGATTTCTTTGTCTGCATCAGTAAACTCGCAGGTTTTGGCCAGTTGTCGCAGGCGTGTGTAAAACTGATCCATCGTTTCATCTGGGCGTTGGCGAGCTTGTCGGAACAAATGAATTTCATAAAAGGTGTTCTTTTTAGGCGAAAAGTAAGCCGTAAGCTTCGTGACTGCGAGGTCATATTCTTTGTCCTCTCCTGTTTCTGGTAGCGTTTTGATCACAATTGAATTTGCAGTGTTGTTGCGGAATAATTGTATAACGTATGTTTTGTTCGAGATGAAAATACGTTCGCAGTTGTGAAAAAGATGTATTGGAATCAATGATACAGCTAGATGTACCTGAGAAAAATTAATACTGATATTCAACATGATATGTGCATACTCTTACGACTTAGTTTGCTTTAATGAGTACGGCCCCTGGTAAATTGACAATTAAATTTATGAAAATAAAAAAATATACTAATCATTACACTGCATTTTACCATTTGCATTTCCATGTGGACTTTTGCGGATAAATCAGGTTCATGTAAGTGCATTTCGCTTTATTCAACACCTTAACTCCTTTATTCGAAGCAAGAACATTGTTATCATTCAGAATTTACGGCAAGAGTTTTGGGGTATACGCGGTATACAGAGGTTTTTCAAATTAAATAGTAGGGTTTCTTTAATATCTGAAATTTGAGTGTACTACTAATTTTGAGTATACAGCATAGTAGTAAGCTTGTTCCATACGTTCAGATAGTGGGGAACATATGATAGGCGAGTGCTCACAGGGGGAACGATAAGTCTTTTTTTCGCCATTCTCATTTTTCTCTTCCTCAAACTTATACTGTGCTTCTTTCTCTTTTTGGTATATAGGGGACATTTGGGTATTTGGGGTAGTTGTTTTTAACGGTAAAATTGGTATACCACTACCCCCTGCGACAGAAGCTTAAAACGTTAAAAGCAGTATTTATAGCTAAACATTATTATCATGTTATAATCTGTATAGTCAGTGGAGTTGTGCCGGATACAAAGAATATCCGAAAGCTGGCTCTGACGTCAGAAGGCGGTTTTGATTCACTGACATCAACGTGTCAACCCATATGGCCAGATTTGTCTCTCACAGTGTACTTTTATCTGTCACACACAGCAAAAATTTCCGCGTCAAGCAGACTGATTGCGCTTTAAAGAGTGGACCTTGTTTCAAAACAAATGTACAATTGCCGGACCCGATATCATTTTCTCGATTCGAAATTCTTTAACGTGACTTGCAAAAGCTACGAAAGGATTATAAACCAAAATGTTCAGTGCAGTTAATGTTTCCGAAAAGTGTCCTTTGACCCACAGAATAGATCATTTAGAAAAATACACTACTTCTCATGATTGGTTTCTCTTCTTTCTTGCTTTTTGCCTGTGTCCTTGGAATAAACAAGGCTGTAAGTATTATCTAATACACGCATCACATATATACCATATATCCCATACAGGAACTAAATTGGATACTACGAGCTTATAACACTAAACAGAACGACTGTTAGTCCAATTTCGCAGTGCTTAAACTAGTTTGGCACTGTCTGCTTCCAACGTGTCGTTTTTTGTTCTAGCGCGGTGCGCATGGTGATTGTGGGACGGCATGCACTGAAGAAGGTGCGCGTTTTGCATCCTTTTCACAACTTCCCCACGATCCTGATTTCCTGCCCTTTGCGAGGCAGGCGGTTTTGCTCAAGAAAGTGAAAGATCAGTAGAACTAGTTATTTTTGCATCTGATCTCACACTCTAAACAAATTCTTACAGTTCGATAACGATAAACTTTTTAACCGATAGCGACAGCTACATTGATTTGCCCCCCCCCCCACCCCCCCCCCCCCCCACCCCCGGGCTTCCCACAATTTGCATTGAATCTAATTGCTAACTGAGTAAAAGGAACACATTAATTTCAATGGTCATTATGGGATGCACAGGGGACAAAATCAATATGGTTACCGTATCGGTAAAGAGGTCTATTAATATAGCATATTGTTCTTTTTTCTTTTGGATACGGGCTGCTTATCGCCGACAAACCAGACGGTTAGTGTCTTTCACTTTTCACGCAACGCAAAATTTATTTATCTGATTTCAACTGTGTACCTCAAGTTCTTAACTGACCTGATCTGTGTATTTGTGTGGTTAACCTACTCTAAATTTGTGCGTTACATACATAACTTTAAATGTCAGTGGAAATAATACTTATGACGAGCGGGCTTTTAAAGCATGAATCGCCCTTCTAGTCAAATTATAAATATTTCAATGCTAAATCATTTTCTCTTTTCCTTTTCCATATGGACTTTTACGAACCATTCAGATAGTAAGTGTTTTCACTTTCATTCATCTCACACGTTGGATTTAATTTATTTCGTTTATAACTGTCGGCACTTACATAATGGGTACATTAAATGACAAACAAAATTATAAAGACACGAAATAAATTGTTCATGAAATGATGTAACATGCCGTGTAATTTTCTAATTCCTCCCAAAGGCAATCGCGGCAACAAATAAATTAAAGTTTAGCCTAAGTACATGTAAAAGGAAAAAGATCAGCAGAAGAAGAGTTTTCAGTATGGTATTTTGCTTGGCTTTTTAAGCAAAAAACATCACTTTTATAATCAAAGTGGTTATTAGACATATTACTAATTTTTTTCCTCTTTCTCTTTTCCACGTGGATATAACAGAGCGTAAGTGTCTTTTTACTTTCATTAATTTAATATACTTTCAATAGTACCTCTAGCTGTTATTGTTGCTTGTCAGAATATTGTTCATTGAATTTTTTTACAACCCCCTTCCTGGTTTTACTTTGAGCACTTGATCATGAAGGGTGGTCACGCAAAAAAGTAACGTGCCGAAGTGCGGCCTCGAGTAGGGTAAAACCTTATCCAATCAAATCAACGTAATCTATTTACTTTTATTAGTGTTAATCGACCAAATACAACAACAACAAGCTTTTTCGTGACTATAAATCGTTTCAGTATTGCAAAAGCGTAAGATTATATAGAAAGTTAACACACGAACAAACAAACAAAAATAATCGTAAAAACAGATTGCAATGAATAAAACCATACTAGACTGCATTGATAACAATTTGCTTCGCTGATCAAAACAGGAAGAAATGAACTTTAACAGCTTCACGTTAATAAAATGATCCTCGGAGTTCATCAATTTTACAATCAATTCATTCAGTGGTAAATCCTTAAAATTCGGCAATCGATTTTACATTTTATTATAGAAATGGGAAAAGTATTTCGTGACTATCGAAATCGCCGCGGTATAAACATTTATTGCTTCGCGTTTAATTTTAGTTTTATTGCGTTTCAACTTTCATCTGGCGTTTTAGAGGACTATGAAATTCCCGTCAGATGAGAAGATTATCTCAATTAAATTTGAAGATAAGTGTAACACACTTGATTCCGAGTTCCGAAAAATGCCCTTTTCGTCTAAAATAATATCAGGTTATTTTTATTTAAATCGGCCTTGGGAAGTGAGAGAGGGCTGGCACTAGTTTTCATACCTGGGTACGCCGTCAGTTCTTTCATGCCATGTGTTTTCTCGGTCGGTTTATGAGCTTCGCTGCACGCAAATATTATTATGGCCGCAAATAAGACGAAAAAAAGCAGCAGGAGAGCAATCCCTCCGCCCGATCTTGCAGATTATGTGTTGATAGTTTGGTGGCGAAGGCAACGACCCCGAAGCAGCTTAGCGACGCGGTGAAACGGGAGCTCACTCAAGTTGAATCTTTGATCAAACATCTTACTCCAGTGAAACATGATGGCACAGAAAAACACAAAACGGAGCAGCTCGGAGTTGCGGAAGACGTTAGACATAAAAACCTACAACTGGAACTAGAAATGACTCGAGCAAAACTCGAGCTCGCAAAGCTACAAAGCGAGTCACTGATAGCGAATAACACGAGCTCAGAATCCAAGATGGCCGCCCAGTCACCTACAGCGGTAGTTGACGGTGATCTCCCCGTAAAGCTAACTCTGAAAACCCTCCAGCAAGACCCTGCCGTGCAAACAGAGATCTCAGACTTGATGAAGTCCTTGGGAGAGCCAGTATTACTTGGTTTGGCAGACACAGAGCAAGACCCGGCACAGCAATTGCTGGAACCTAAGGCTACTGCCTCTCGAGGTAACCACCCATTGCTTATCCCCGATTTTATCAGCACCCTCCCTCTTGTACTTCACGAGGACCGAACAACCGTACTAGGAACGTCTGGTGATGCAAAAATTGTCTTAAAATCCTCAAACGAAAAGAAGCTGTCACTCGACAATATCTCCTTTCCTCAGTGGTCGGCGGCCAATTTCAGAATTATGCCTACCTTTATTAAAGAAGGGGCCCTTTCAACTGCTGAAGAGGTACTCGACTACATTATGTACAGTGCCAAGATCTCAGAGTTGGCAAAGTGCTACCCTTTGCCAAGGGTAATGCAGTACAACGACTTCTTTCGAATAATGCAGTTTGCCACTAAATGGAAATGGGGGCTTGACAGCCAGTTTATTTTTCAACAAACTTTGCACAGACCGGACCCTACCACTGCTACGCCTCCTTGCCAGACAAATCGAAGGACATCTCGCCCAGTAATAAACCAGTCCACAGGGAAACAAGTGTGCTATGAATTTCAGAGAAGGGAGGGGTGTCGATTTGGCCCTTCTTGTCGATACGACCACGTCTGTATCAAACCTCAGTGCTTTGGATCTCACCCACAGTGGCGGCACCCATCCCGCTCGTCCTGGGACCCCCAATACTAAACTCACACTCCCCTGCAGAGCTATTTCCGTTATATGCGCAGACAGCAGAGTGTGGTAAAACTTCTACATGCACGCCATACGCAGGGCCTTATCTTCAGCCTACACAGCAGCCCGATGCAGCCCAAGTTTCCACTGACTTGATTTTCGAGACTTGGGCAACAGAACTGCCACATGATTTTGACAAGGAATTCATTCTGACTGGTGTTAGAGAAGGTTTTCATCTTCTCCCTGTTGATGCTATTGTCACACCTGCTTTTACAAAGAACAATCAATCTATTTTAAAGCCTGGTGCCAAAGATCAAATTGAAGCTCAGATTGAACAAGGATTAGTGAATGGCCATTTTGCACTCGCAGACGAGACACACCCATAATAGCGAAGCGCACAATTACTATTTATAGAACTAAAACTCAGACAAACAAACCAAACGTGACTCTCAGGGGACTCCTAATAACGAATTTCTATTGTCAGAAATGCAAGAATAAACAAGAATAAATTATAAACTCAGACAAACATGAGTACTGACGTCATTTGTGCGCTTTGCTATTTTTAACGCACTGGGAGCTGTACCAAAGAAGGACTCGACGGAGTTAAGAATGATAATGGATTGCAGCCGTCCTCTAAATACAAGCGCAAACTCTTACATGGACTTAGAACATTAAACGTATGTCACTGTAGATGATGAAGCAGCTAAAGCACAACCACGTTGCTGGTTGGCAATAGTAGATTTAAAACATGCTTATCGTAGTGTAAGAACTCATCCTGAAAGCTGGCGCGTCACAGGCATGTCCTGGTGTTTCAAGGGCTACACCAACCCCACGTTTCTTTTCGACAAGCGTCTCCCCTTTGGAGCTCGAGTTTCACCAATGATATTCCATATAGACTCACACAGTCAGTGTGTCGCATGATGGCTCGTAGAGGACACACTGTTTTGGCCTATCTTGATGATTTCATTATTATTGAGACATCTCAGCATCGGTGCCGAGCAGCTTTTGATATCCTGATTAATCTACTGCAATCCCTTGGCTTTACAATCAATTGGACCAAAGCCGTTTACCCCACTCAATCATTGATCTTCTTAGGAGTGGTCATTGACACTGTCAAACGCGAACTCCGTCTCCCTGAAGACCGTGTAGCAGAATTAGTGACTCTCCTTCAGGAAACATTGTCTAAACGTAAATGCTCCAAACTCCATCTTCAGCGTCTGATTGGGAAACTTAATTGGACAGCACGCGTAGTCAGGGGAGGTCGCACCTTCCTTAGGCGCCTCATCACCCTGGCAAACTCAGTCAGGGGTCAGCATCACCGTGTGTATCTGAATCCTTAAGCAAGAGCTGACCTCCGATGGTGGGCCTCGCTCCTACCGGCACACAACTGTAAAACTCTCTTCCCTGCAGGGTGTTGTTGTTGTTGTTGTATATCCCTCAGCTCACTCCATCAGTGTTCAGCGATGCTTCTGTGGCTGGTGGCGGCTGTGTATGGCAGTCTGACTGGCTCTATGTCAACTGGACCTTGGATTTTCCAGACCTCTGTCCTCTCCACATCAACTATAAGGATACATTTTCTATTCTTCTCCCAGCCTTTCGTTGGGCACCTTATTGGATAGGGTGTCGAGTATGCATGAAGTCAGACAGTCAAGTAGCAGCCGCTATCATTAACAAGGGCTCAACACCCTGTACAGTTATTATGGACTGGGTACGGACCCTGTTCTGGCTTAAAGAATACTACAATTTCAGCTTATCAGTTGAACACATCCCTGGAACATCCAACAGTTTGGCAGATAGTATTTCACGTCTTGATGAAGCAGAGCATTTGTCGGCGTTCCAAGTATGGCTTTCCCAGTCCTCTGCCCCTTATCAACCAGAATCTTACATGTCCCCATCATCTTTTGCCCTCCTTAGGTTCAAGGGACCAATGGCAACTGGACTGTGAAGTACTTAACTTCCGCCGCCAAGCCTATGCCCAGGCTACCAAGTCTACGTATTTAAGTCAAACTCGCTCATACCTGTCATTTTGCGTGTACTATGGTTATAAACCTCTCCCCGCCTCTACACTAACTCTAAACCGTTATGCAGCATTCTTGGCAAGATCCCTCTCAGCATCTTCTATTCCGGCATACTAGAATGCAGTTCACATCCTTCATCTCGAACATGGTTATGTTGACCCAACTAAATATAATTTCCACCTGGCCACTACACTTCGAGGTATCCGCCGTATTAAATGTTTGACCGTTTTTCATTAGGAACCTGTTACCCCGAAGATGCTGTTAGCTTTTAAACACCACTTGAATTTGGACGACCCCCTTCACGCAACTTTCTGGGCAGTCTATCTGTTTGGTCGCATATTTTGGCCTGTTACGCAAAGCTAACCTACTCAGTAAAGGTCTCACTCAATTGAACCCGAAAAAACACATGCGACGTGGGGACATCTTTTTCTTCGCCGACTGGGTCGTTGTTGTCAACAGGTTGTCAAAGACTATCCAGTTTGGTCAACGAGTCTTGACAATCCCTTTGCCTAGAATTCCACAGCACCCACTGTGTCCCTATACAGCACTACACCATGCCTTCGAATTGATACCTGCTCCGCTACCGGGCCAGCATTTGTCATACCAACATCACAGGCGAACGGTTTGTCACCACTAACATATGCCAAGTTTGACTCGCTCCTTAAACGTTTGGCTGTCAAATTGAATCTGGACCCAACCCAACTCAGCGGACAGAGCTTCCGGGCAGGTGGGACCACCCCACCTCCCGGCTGAACTTATCAAACGTTTGGGAGACTGGCACTCAGATGCCTATCGCTCTTACATCCATATCCCAGTTAAAGACAGAATGCAGGCCGTCAGTCAGCTGGTTTCTTTCGTTTAGTGTACAAGGCATACACATTATTAGGTTATTTTATTAGGTCGTCTGGGGGTTAGGTCGTGCCTTCCCTGGGGCAAATATCATTAAATGGAAGGGACCCCTTCAGGACCCTTACCATATACCCCCAGACGTGTCATGTTGTTTCGGTCGTATTAGCTTGGACAGAGTTAAGTCGCTTTTACAGTCAAAATACTCAGCACGTTCCGCTTATTATTTGGGAATGACTTTCATTAATCGGGAACGGATTGCATTATTGAAATCAAAATACATATAAAATTCAGGTTTTAAATTGATTATTGGAATCTTCCATCGGCAGCCTCATTCGAAATAACGAATGCTGACTGGTTTGTTGTTGACATCAGGCGAAGCAGGCAACAGTTGGCGGCTTGACACATCTGACCTATTTCTGTTCGCCAACAGCGGCGAACGGTTGCGTATTTCGCCTGTGACCTTTTGACGCATGTCAGTAAATAAACAAATCAACATTCGTTATTTCGAATGAGGCTACCGTTGGAAGATTCCAATAATCCATTTAAAACCTGAATTTTATAGCATTTTGCTTCTTGTTTGACAACTTCCTGCTGAAAAACTATCTGCTACAACATTCGGACTTCCGACGAACCTTTCGGCCGATACCGTGTCATTCTTTGAGATTTGACAACAATCCACACGAAAACTGACGATGGGAAGCAGCTTTTCAAGTTCACAAAAAGCCACGGCCATTTGTCAAAGGAGGATGAGTTGCCTATAAAGTGCAAATTAAAGGAAGAAAAAGCAAGACGAGAAATTGGAAACTGAAAAGTGTGTAAAATAAGAGCGGGAGTGAATTTAGATCAAAATTTACTTAAGGTACTTGTGGTGCTATATGTTAATATGAACACCTTGTTTCCGAATAATATCAAAGTACACTTAAAATGCACTTTTCCCTAAGTCTACTTGTTAATTAATCATTAAGTTTTGCCGCTCCTCAAAACTGTTTTATTGGACTTAGAAAAATGTTAGCCGAGTACTTTAACTACATGATCTTCAAGTATCAAACAAACGAAGGCCAATAATTATCCAATAATTATCCGTATCGTCTAGAGAAGCTGAGATTATATTATTCAGTTAAGCTGACAAATAGGTCGATCAAAGAACTAACTTATGGAAAACCGAAATTCCACTAATATTTCAGCTGGAACGAAAACAAAAATGAAAGTACCATAATAGAGATTTCTCATAAAAGCGCAGAACCTTATGCAAATTAGTTTCTCACTTTACGAAAATGCAAATAGACTTTCTTTGAAATTAAAACAGGCGTCTTTTGCGCGCGCCGTGACAAACTCAGGGAATTGATATTCTTGTCAACTTAAATATAAAATTGACTCTCGAGAAGCCAAACTGGAAACAGAACTTGAAGTAGAATAGTGGAAGGTTGATATTTCCCAATATTGTCAAAGGTGGTAAACTAACTAAAAACTGTAAAAATATGCAGCAGAAAAGGACTAGGCCAAGCAACTCGTCCTCGTACTCAGGGGCTATGGTTTCATTAGGTAGTGGAACTGGCAAATTTGTTATGATGGTGCACGGAAGGTAGCATGTCTGTAGAAGTCGTAGAAATGTAACGTTCTCCATGATTAGCCCGAAGCGTCAAGGCTATGTAATTCTTTTCAGAGTTGCCGTTCTTTTAGAAAACAATGAACAGTTGAAACATTGTGACCCTCCACGGGAAAACCAGCAAAAAGGTGATGACACCGGCACGCTATTATAACAAGCTAAACAGAAGAAAATTTCTTTAACATGGTAGCACCGTGCGACGATGCACGCCTCATTAAAATTTTCTTTTGTCTCATATTGCACGGTAAAAACAATGGCGTGTGTTCGGTTGAACAAGGAAATGTGACCAGTCATGTGACCGTGCAAAATGACAGGCAAGTGAGCTAAATGGCACTGTTTTAAAATGCACACCAGAAATAAGGCGCATGCTGTCCAAGCTGATTTATAAACTTTTATCCCAGCCAATGTAGAGCTCTCGCTTATTTATACTGAAGCGAAATTGATTTTACGCAATCGCGCTTCTTTCGAGATCATCCGATAACAAAGCTGTTCTGCTCCAATTCTTCGATTATATAATTATAACTTTATGCGTGCTACTGTGCCATATCACACGATTTACCGAGTGATATCGCACGCTTAGCGTGTTACTTTACACGGAGTTGTCACGCTGGTGTGCCCGTGTTATATATAAAGCAAGCGTGCCCGTGTCATCACCTTTTTGCTGGTTTCCCGTGGAGGGTCACATATGTTAACCAACTATGGTTCTCATTCATAACATGTTTACAACGACATTTTGTATAAACACTGACCGAACTCACAACTCGTCTTGCGAACGCAAGCATGGCCAATATTTGGAGACCGTTTGCGGAGCATATTGGAAATAGCCCTGACCCATGTTCATCGCAGCTGTCTAAGTCGAAAAGAAGTAAGTACTACACAATTCTTCTCAGAAGACATTATGATTATGCAATATGCTTAAACGTTGAACTGGTAACCGACGGTTAGTATAGCTCTTGTGTCTCAAGGCATTACTTATTTTTTCTTGTAATTGAACAATTGCAGTGAAAAAGACACCGGGAACTTTGGAAGCTCTATTATCAAGGAAGGGTGGATGAAAGAGGGAACCAAAGGGTGGGAGGCAGTTTCAAAAACGGTGCAAAAACTCATTCTAGCAAGTTCACAAGTACCAGAGAGTGTTAAAGGTTACTACCGGAAGTCAACAATCAGTACAATTTTAAAAAGGGTACAGAAGCATGTCAACTCAATCAAGTGTCCAACTACCTCAAGTTACCGACCTAAAGCAAAGAAGAAAGAGAAAAAAAATGACGAACTCGTTAAGACGACGACGGGTTAGTCGACGCTCAAGACTCGGACTTGGACGTTGATATGCAATGCGCAAGACCCAATGTTCCAGAGAAGAGACGTGTCCAAGCTGGGGAAGAAAAAAAAAAGACGAAAGCGAAGAAGTGGATGACCCCATTCCGAAGGCCAAAGGACCGAAATATAGCCGTTCAGACCTTCAAAAGGAAGCTCTGACTTCTCACACAAGGATGTGTGAGAAGGCAATGAGTACTCTTGAAAGGATGGAAAGTCTTTTCGAAAAACTTGAAAAGACTGTTTAATTGACATGTGTAACATGTGAAAGAGAATTAACGGCACAAAACGCTTTGTCTACTCGTTTAACACAATTATTGGGTTTATTTGCATTTGCGTAAAACAAGGAACTAATTTGCATAAGGTTCTGCGCTTTTATGAGAAATCTCTAATAAGAGCACAATAAGTAAAACACAAATGACGATAAAACGTAGACAATAGTTGACTTGCATGTACGACCGATAACTGACCAATTAACTGACCAAAGAGACGATTGTGCTTTGCATTTTGGGACAACGAAAAGGAAATGAACAAAACCTAGGACTACACTTAGTGCGACTGTCAAAAGTCTGTGAAAAGAGAAAATAACATAACTTTATGCGGAAAGCACTTACGAAACGCAAGCAAAGGAACGCTAAGCAAAACGTAAATATATATATATATATATATATATATATATATATATATATATATGAAGAGGCGTTATAAAACATTATATATATATATATATATATATATATATATATATATATATTTATAATTCAACACATTGATACACTGCCCAAATATGGTCAAAAAGTTATCGATATGCGTTATGTCTACATGACGTATAACCAGCGATGGCGGTAAATTTCGCATTTTGAAGGAAAGTGAAAATGACTGCTGGCTGCAATTTCGTGTTTTGGGGCGAAAAAGTGCGTGAACTATTAGTTAAAAAGGGGAAAAGAAAGAAAAAAAAGAGAAGAAAAGAAAAGAGCAAAATACTGTTCACATGATTGGACAAAAAAGGCGCGAAATTTTCGCGTTGTCGCGGTCGCAGTGTTTCTTGGCGTAGCTGAATGAAAACTGGTTCAAAGTTTAACCGCTCGACAAGAAGTGAATGAAGGAGCACAATTTCGTGAAATTCCTTTGGTAATCACCTCTGGAATATGATATAGACTTGATGTTTCCTCAGAAAAGTTTCTGATCTCGTCATTACGGCTGTGGGAGCTAAAAAACGAGCATTCCAAGTTTGTAAACAACATTGATCGACTCAGCTCGTACTTCGATGTTTGAAAATTTGGTGCTTATGGAAGGGACTAAAAAGCCAAATCAACTAAAGGTACGATGTTTTAACCGTTTCTTGTATCCTTTCGCTGTGAATTTTTGTAAGCTTACTGTCCACGCTGCAGTTCTTTCCGACTTTTCGCCGCTATGTTTAGGTTCGTAGCCGTGTGTTTGTTCACTTTGTTTTGATTCTGAATTGAACTTTTTAAGATACGAAACACTTGAAACTAAGACATTCTATGCCATTTTACTGTGTTTTAGTTCTTGTAGTCACTACCCTGTCCCGTTCTTTGAGTAGACGAAAGCTTGCGTGATATCGCCTAATTTTAGCCGACTCGGCCTACGGCCTCGTCGGCTAAGTATTAGGCGATATCACGCGCGCTTTCGCGCTATAATAGTTAAATATATATATATATATATATATATATATATATATATATATATATATATATATATATATATATATATACGTTTTGAAGACTTGTGATTGGTCCCTCAAACAATGCTCCTCTGAGCCCTGGAATGGAGGATCACTTGCGCGATCTTGGAGTATTGAAAGTCTTTGTAGAATTTTCACCTGTAAAACTCTCAATTCTCCTGAGGAAGGGCCGTGAGGCCGAAACGTTGAGAATAAACCTGTCAAAAGTCTTGACTGTTGACTGGAGTCGGAGCTTATTGTTTTACAGGTGAAAATTATATATATATACTTTGTCACAAGCATCCATTCTTGCTGTCTTTCATAAAAATCATATAAATTTAACACAAATGAAGACAAACCATTACTATTTTTGTCTGACACCTATATTTCGAGCACATTCAGTGCTCTTCTTCAGGGTGACTAAAAACCGTTACAAGCATCGTATTGCAATTTTCAAACTGTTGAATTTAAAATACGTTATAATTATAACACACACGCAACTAAGAAAATATTGTTATCGCGCGCGTGTTCCCGCGCGCGACTTTTTGTTTTGAACGTAAAAACCGTCATTATCATTAAGTCCATGGGGTGCCAAGGTCCCCAATTTGTAGATCCACTGACCCTCCTTCTCTCGTAATTCATTTTCTCCTTTGACACGGTCTATCAGTTGTATTGTCATGTCCTCCAAACCTCTATGTCCGCCACTGTTAAAATGTCGATAAATAAGTTCGTCTTTCCCTTATTGCTCCTCGTTTAAATTCCCACGGGCATTGACCCTACTTTTGTGATTATTAAATCGGGTTCTAAATCTAGTTACAGCAGATCCTACATACTGGACTTTGCACTTTTTACAACTGATCAGATATACTACGTTACTAGAGTTGCAATGTAAATCATAATTAATCTTAAATTCTCTGCCATTTGTATAACCACAAAAAGTATCCACTGCTTGTTGCTTATTTGCGATAAAATGTTTTCAGTCACTCTAGTTTGATTAATTAATGCTCTTCATCAATGCTTTTCTTGCAATTTCCCTTTTTAACGCTAGGTTAGCTTGGGTTCAGCTGGTTTTGAATTATTGCAATTGTTTTTTTCACGGATAAAGATCTATTTATCCAAGTTTAAAAATAGATAATTGTTTCTTTTATGAAGATATGCAATTTATTCTTAGATAGCTCAAGTACATCTTAGTCATGCATAGCTGCTTCTTTTTCCGCTTTTACTTCGCAAAAAAGCGCAGTTTGAACAGTATGAAGACATGCATGTTCATGGAATTATTCGATCGAAGACTTTCGGTTAGATTTGATGGAACATTCGATTGCTATTTCTTCGAATCTTCGATGTTCTTTCTCTTCTACAATTGCCTTTTGTCATAATAGGACTACACCCGTTCTTCTCCTGCTGCATGTCAATTGTCATTGTTTGTTACGTGAAAGTTACACGGTAAAACGTCTGAACATTTTTTTATGCAGCAGAATGCGAAAACAATAAGTAGCTGTCGACAGTCTTTTTCACCATTAAGCATTTTTTTCTTTCCTCCACAATACACGGTGCTCGTTCGCCCGCAACATCACACTTGAAAAAGTTTTCGGTTTTCGGTGACATATTTTCCGCGTGTTGACTCCCGTTGTCAACAATCAGAGCTTGATTGCCAGTCATCTTGTCATAAGATGCCTATGCAACCTGCCATCAGGCTTTGGGAAGTGGGTTGTCAAAAGAATTAACTTCAGAACAGACTGCTACATCTATAAAGAATGATTTACTTAACTCGTGAAACAAAGTAAGATGATCATTGCCTATTGTACCAAAACAGACCAAAGAAAGCAAACTATTAGAGAGTATTAGCGGAGCTCTCGCGGGCCGAAGCCTCATACTCTTAGAACCTATGCCCGTCATTTTTCATGGTCATGGCTAGCTGTTGCGGTACAGATTTTCGAAACTGATTTTCACCACAGATCTTCAAGTCACAGGCTTTATTCCGTATGAAGTGTTCGCTGGATTACAGTAGTGCTTCCTAAGTGCAGAGTCAGTCAAGAGTAACTTTATCCTAGAGAGCGCTTCTATTTATTGAAGCTCATTAAAGTTAATTGATTTTCAGTAGGGAAATTACATTGATATGCAGAAAATAGGTGATAACAGCTGTTGAGAACTGCTTGATCAAAATAATCCAAAATTAAGCAAAATTTGTTTGTTCGCGTAAACATTCGTAAAACCCAAAATATCTTAAGAACCTGATTCTTATACAAAAGGTAAGTCGCTAGACCGAAAGGTAGCAGCTTAAACTAAGTTTTTATCGAAAAGGATTCCAGTTTAAAGTAAAAGAAATAAATGAAACTTAACTGAAAGTGGTTCAGTTAAGAACAAAGAGCTCTGAAGGTGTGAATGAGCGCGAGCGAACCGAGCTCATAATGAGTTTGTGAAACTCATCATTATGCAATTTTGGTCAAGAAAGTGTTAGCGTCGCTTGCCCTTAAAACAATAGTTCGTTTAAACGAGATCTTTCAATTTACCGTTCTCACAGCTGCAAAAACACCTTTTAAGACTGTAGTATCTTTTACAATAAATGAGTTATATTCAAAGAAAGTTTAGAAAGTTGTTCACTATTATTCCACAAGTTGCAATTTCCAAACATCGCAAACTACAAGTTATATGTTAAGTTGCTCTGGACTTAAGTTATGTGACTTTAATAATATTGAAAACACAAAACGCCGGTACAAGGATTCTCGAAGGTTCTCACTTTGTTCGCTGTTCCTTTGGCGGCTTTTGTTGGTTCGTCTGTTTGCACACCTACGCGTTACGAAGGGATCTCGAATGTCCTTCAAACAGTTTGCCACCTCCAATATAGAATCCTTGTTTCCGCGAAGGCTAATTTATCTACCTGCCCTAACGATATCCCAGCACCTATTGGTATGTGACCCTACAACCGCAAGCGTAGAGGAGAAACAATCAATTCAGGCCGTAAAGGTCAATCTAGGTTGTTTGTTTACAGCCGAGCCGTACTTCATCTGTATTCTAGATATTAACCCCGCTGAACAACGATAGTATCAAGGGAATATTTTATTTGTCCAAAGGATGATTGCCTTAAGGTTGTAGTTGACAGCGTTGCTTCTCTTGCCCGTTTTCTACACACGGAAAACGACTACTATTTTAAGCGAAAGCAAAATTCTGAAAATGATTGCATAGCGGATAATTATGCAAAGCGGAGGTGGTACTAAAAGGGGCCGGCCGTTAATTTGATAGATTGTTCTCTTTTTGGAATTGATTTTGAATTGTAATATGTTTTTTAGGCGTGTGTGTGTAGCAGCGGTCCTTTTTACCTTCCACCTCGCTTTGATCGAGAATGAATACCTTATCATTTTTTTTTCTCTTTTTGTGAATAGATGTCTAAGCGAAAGCGAAACAAGCGAATCTAAGAAAGTTCTCGAAAATGTATGTTTACACCTGGGTGTTCTCGTGGTAACTGAAGATTAAAACATGGCGGCTGATGTGGGCATTAATGCGAAATGAGTTTTTATTACGATGGATCAGTCGATGCCCGTAAATCTGAAAAGTTTGTTTTCACTGTTATTTGCAAAAAACACTATATAATGTTTTACTTCATTGTTGTCTTATTTTTTTCTTTTCATGTGGATTTCGTGGAATAAAACAGTTCGTAAGTGTCCTTTCACGTTACGACGATAAAGTGATTACTCTTCTTGAATCTTATCAGTGTAACTTTGTGCACTTTAATTGTATATTAAATAGCATGATTAGAAAAAAAAACTATATATATATAGTGAATTGAACAACGTTATTTTTGAGAGGAAATGTAAACCTAGCATAATGTTGCTCAGGTTTCTTTATCCAGAACTTCCTTATTTATTTCAGTAAGTTGTAGCCGTATTTGCATGCGTCAGTTTGATTCCAATGGACCTAAAGAAAGTTAATATAAATCACGCATCGTCAACTAAATTTAATCGTTATCATTTTATTAGCTATAACGTATTTCCCGGACAATACAGAAGGATCCTGTCATGAATCATTTAGCTCATCGAAGCACGTGGTTTGTTAACAACAGAGTCCAAGGCCACAAGCCAAATAATTATTTAATCCAATGTATGATATAAAATAGTAATTAAAACATTTGTATTTTTTTTTTGTTTTTTTTTTTCATGTGGACTTCTTGGAACAAAATAGAGAGTAAGAATCCTTTCATAATGCATGCATGCATCGCTTTTGTTTGAACCAAGTGATTTAAGATGATTTAGTTATCACTGTAGCTTTGTATTCTACAATTGCACCTTTCGTTGATTAATTGCAGAGCGAGAACGTCAAAACCCCCGAAATCGGCTATAATCTGACATAATCTATTTTATTTTAGATTATGTCAGTTAGGGCTTGTGGCTTAATCACTGTAATAGTTTAACCTCAGTTTAAAACAATAGCCTATTGTTGAAATTGATAATAGACTATTGTTAAGAAACAATACTTAGGATATGTCTTAACTTAGGAGGGTTTCGTGAATCCGGCCCAAGAAGGTGAATAGTAGTGCACAAGCAATAGCTAGTGGAGCTGGGTGTATGACAATAATTTCCTTTTGTGCAGGTGGATAAATGAAATATAAATAAAACGAAATAAACGAAAAGCAATTATAGTTCTTCAAACGAATGATATTCTTTTTGTCTTTCATGTGGAATTCTACGGAAAATTAGCATGTAAGTACCTCTAAAATTTCTGTGAGTAAATGTGTGGCGTTTCATTAACCAAGTTATGTAACGTCGCCATTATTGCTTATGGTTAAGTTAAAGGACATTTATTTACTGCTTTGTGCTTTTGAATGATCCCACATCGATTTGGTTACATGTCATTAACCCAATCCAAAAAGATCAAGTGTCATCTTGCACAACGCTGCATAGTATTACAACAGCATGTTGCATCAATCTGGTTAAACAAGTGCAACATGTTGGAAGGAAAGTTAGTCAAATACTCGCAATTAGGTTTTTACAATGAAAATATTTAAAATACAAAGCCGCGCACGATCAGATGTGAATCAAAATATGATGACAAAGAAATATAGACTAAATGTAGTAAGATTGAAAATATGCTGAAGCTATATAACTATTTGTCAGCGGTCGCCCTCAAAGCGTATATAAGGATTGAGATCACTTTACTCGCCCTCTTTTCGCGCCAGGCAGCTTAGCATTGTCGCTCTCTGTCGTCAGTTTAATATGAGCAAAGAAGCCGCTCAAGTTCCTTCTGCAAATGTGGCTGCGGCGCAAGCCGCGTTGGCCACTCTTGCTGTTCCTGTTACCGCTTCGTCTATTCATCAGAACGCCGTTCCTGGTTATTCTTCGGAACAAGAAACTTTGGAGGCGAATTTACTAATTTTTTTTTTCCAATTTACTAATTAATTTTAATTTTATTTCTATTTATTTTAAATTAATTTTCTAATTTTTCTAATTTACCGTCATGTTAGTATTATATATTTTGTTCTATTTCTCGTTTCGTTCTTTCTTCGACGCTATGCTTTTCGGTTCTCATGCTCGCCATTTGCTTCTAGTGGTTTTGCTTTATTTGCTGTCATTTTCAGTGTAATTACCTCACGCGCAAAGCGCCATGAGGTCATAAAATGGGCTTCGTTTTTCCTGTTATTTTTTGTCACGATTTTGCATGCAAATTCATGCACGCATAATTTAGTGTACGCGAACTCGCCCCTGCCTCCCCTAGAAAGTTATTTTTGTCCCCTATTGTTATAAAAGGCTTCAGGAAGGTTAAACCAATCAGAATCCGTCTACTGAGCACATGTCTGGATTTTAGGGGGGACTAGAGAGAACCGGTTTGTCACTCGGAGAAGACTCAGATTTCAAACAAATATGGCTCCTTCTGTACTCTACACTTCAATTTTTCAGACGTTCATTTTCCATTACCAAAATGTAAATACGCCTTTTAAGACATCGAAATGGAAAGAAAAAGTCCTTAAGACGATTTGTATGCCTCTGAAGTGGCGGTTAGAGAGCTGAAAGCGATGGAATCTTCCCGTGATTTATCACAAAGCGGGACATCTCGAAGCGCGAAGCGGCAGACTTTACTAAGAATTTTCAAGCATTCCTGGAAAACTACGGTAAAGAAAATAAAATTTTTGAATGTCCATTTACTTTGTAAGAAACATTTCATGGACTGTTTGTTCTTCGACATGTGCTAAAATTTGCTTGCGTTGATGACACGGCTTCCTCGATGCGATTATTTAACGCATTTTGCTCTTGAGACTAAACTAATAGATATTTGAATAAAACGTTCAACTGAGAAAATTCGTTGTCCTTTTTCCCGTGTAAAGGCAAATTGCGATTAAACTTGTTGAAATGTTTCTTTGTGAAGCCAATATCACGGTAAAGACACGCTAGTAACTGAGATTATTAAGTTAGATGGCGCTTTCTAAAATATTAAAAGTTTGCTTTCAAGATTTTTTGATTCGCGAAAACATTATGCGAGTCATCTTTACGGATAAGAATGGCATTCTATATACAAATGAAAAGTCGGAAATTTTAGAAAACACTAGATATAAATAAAGCAGGTTGCTGAATTTAAATATTATTTTGTGATGAATTCGCCCGCGCTGCAGTTAGGATAAATAAATCGCCAAGCCTTCCGGAAGCAGAAAATCACTGAATTCTGATAAGCGTTTAACTCTTTTATTCAAGGGAAAGACATTTTCATTCAAGGAAATATGAGTTTCATTAAAACGTGTTCTCCTTTAGAACAAATATTTTGCATTCACGATCATGAATCGAATTACATTTCACACGAAATTTGCATATATGAAATCAAACGGGGGAGGGGATCATGATGCGTCACGCAATATTTATTTTTATTAAAATGTTTCACAGTTTTGACATTATAAAAGCAGAATCTCCTGAAATCCAATTACATGTATTTTTTTCATTACCTCAGGTAAATTTAGAACTTCCAAAAATTTATTGGAAATCTGGGCAGGAGGAGAGGTCTCTGGGGCTTGGAAATACAGGCGGGAGGGGGGGGGGAAGTCTAGCAGGCCAGGAAATCCGGGTGGAGGGGTCGGGGTCAAACAGTCTTGCCGTCCGTCGGTTGGGGGGGGGGGGGGGGGGGTAAATTCTTTCTGGAATAACCCAATGAAATAGAAATAATTCACGGTTTGGGAAGTATTAGACTAGTGTGGGTTTGATCAGGAATCAACGAATTAAATATATAAAGCGAGTACAGAAAAATTGGTAGCTTCAATCAACATGTCTTGTGTGATGGTGCAATGTGTGTCATGCAAAATTCGTTGACGGGGGAGGGGTGCGTGACCCGTTTAAAATAAACCGTAAAACTTTCTAAAGGCTGGTTCTCATATAATCGTCCCGGTCGTCCCGGTCGTCCGAGTCGTTTCACAAGTTTTTTGCAAACGACTCAGACGATCGGGACGACTCAAGCGATTTGGGTTCTCATATGATCGTCCCGGTCGTCTCGAACGTCAATAGCGCAGTCGTAAACTGTGTCCGACAACATGTTTTGGGCAATAATACTGCATTCTGGGGTAGATTTGGGTCGCTTCGATCGCCTCAGCCGTCCCTGTCGCCCGAGAGTAGTTCTCAAATGATTGTCCCCGATTATTCACGACCGTCCCAGTCGTCCGGATAGAACACAGTTCTATCCAAGCGACCGCGATCGTCCCAGTCGTCCGGGTCGTTTGCGATCGTCCCGGGTCGTCTCAGAAGTGTTCTCATATAATCGTCCCGGTCGTCCGTACACTTTTTGAAACGACTCGGACGACCGGGACGACCGGGACGATTATATGAGAACCAGCCTTTACGCAAGCGTATGAGTGTTGGCTACAATAGTAGCCTCTTGTTTTATTTTATTTTTTTTTTTCATTTTTGGTCAAGTCGGCTTTCGCTCTTAGTTTTCGTTGGTTTTTGTTGTACGTGACAGTTCTATTGTGTACGTCTTTCCCTTCGGGGTTTTCAAGCGTTTGTTTTTGTTTAATTTTGTTTGGCGTACGTACTGCGTTTTGCCTTCAGGGCTTTGCTTGTGCTTGTTTGGCGCATTTTTTGAATTGTTTAGTATGCAAATTTGTACTTGCCATCGGGGCTTTGTAGTACGTTGCACGTTGTCACACGCTTGAGTTATTCGCCTTTGAGACTTTGCAGATTATTGTTTGTTACAGTTGAGTTTGTTTAGCTGAGAAAACAATAGAACAAACAACACAACAATGGCTAACAATAGACCCTAGACTTAAAAACAATAGAGTTGCGTGGTATACAGGTCCAATGAAATTAGAGGTTCTAAAGAGCTGCGTGGCTACTGGACATGTGGGCTTTGCAGATGCTCATTTGTGACAAATTTGGGTTTGTTTAGCTGGCAGGTGATGCAATTCCATCTGCGTTTGCCATCGGGGCCTTGCTGATACTTGTTCTGACCCGGGGTTCTGACATGCTGGAGTTTGTTTACAGTATGCTGCGCCTTCTCAATAAAAAAGAGTTTTGGCTTTCATCAGTGGGAGATTTCTAAAAATTTTGATCCTACTGCCGTTTCCCCTAACTTAGTGTCATGGGTTAATGGCACTGGAAGTTCCATTTACATATACATACATACATACATACACACATACATACATACACACATACATGCATACATATATACATACATGCTTTATTTGATAAAGCAGGTTAAATAAAATAGCAGCAGATGCCGACCAAGCCAGGGAGATGACAGTTAATGGCCATGTATCAGAGACTTTCGTTTCTGCGGTTCTTAAGCTAAGCTGACGCTCTCGCCGATATTTCCACGTTGGCTTTTCGTGACTCAGAGCGCTTCGTTGCCGGAAAACTTCACTGTCATTTCGAATCCTGGTCTCGTATTGCCTCTTTAGATTTTCGTTTTGGGTTTTGGTTTTGGGTGTTTCGTTTTTGTTTCGTTTTTTTTTTTTGTTTAGTTTTTGGGGGTATTTTTGGAGGTGTGATCAATATCTGCGAGATTGCTTGTTGACCCCATATAATGATAATAATAATTATATATGTCATATAATTATTATTTTTTAATTATATTATATTTTGTTTTATTTTTGTTTAGTTTTATTTCAATTGATCAAAACAAAATCCAGTTAAAATAGGGGAAAAGAAAAAATATGGTCACTCAATGATTAGACTGCTGACGTTTAGACTGTTTTCACAAAATCTTTTCGTAAACAAATGTAGAGTAAAGTAGTATTCTGAAACAAGGATAGCGTAATAAAAACAATTATTAGTCGACAAAGCATTCTAGAGTGCAAATACGCATCAAAACGAGTGCAAATATGACACGTTATTACACTCTTCTGATCGCACGCTAGGAAAAACACTTTCATAAACTTAGATTTAGGAGAAAATGACTATCGTATAATAAACGATTTATTCAGTGAAAAGTTGTGTAATACGACCTAATACGGCTGGGTAGTTTTTCTCGTCAGTTTTTAAAAACTGACGAGTAAAAATACTATGTCATGTTACACAACTTTAATAACTTGTATAAGAACCGTATATAATGATAAAGAATAACGAAATGTTTTTGTTCGATTTTCGTGGTCTACTAACTGATTGAAAAGAGCAGTTTTAAGCTTAAACTGGCTTATATCTTATTCATTCTGTTCCCTTTCTCGGCTTTTCACTTTTCCTATTTTTACCTTTTGAATTGTTCGTGCTCCCACTATGTTTGCCTTCTTGAATCAAATCAGTATCCCGTATATCATGTGTGCGAAACAGTGTTGCAAGCTTTGTTTAAACGTGCATACTATATACATGTACATACTTTATTATCTTTCCTAAGTGGGGACAGGTGCAAGTTGACAAAACATTTTTTATCATTTATAAGTTGATGCGTGCAGGATAGTTTGAATAAAATAGGACATGATACAACATCCACGCAACATTAGTTAAAGTGTCGCAATATGGCGGTCAATTTAGTGCTGCACTATAGCTTGAAATGTCTGATCGAATGAAGACTTCTCTTTGACTTCTTCTCTTTGGGTGCTTACCATTTGCCATTTGTCAATTTTTACAAATTAAAATCCGGTCGGCCAGTTCTGACAAATGGTAAGCGCCTTTAGTTTCACCAGCATGGCCGCCATGCCTAGGGATTGACTGCTAACAATCATTGTAGAGCTGACTGCTGAAAAGTCTTTTACCCTTGTAAGGGTGCATTTAAAACAGCAATGCCACAAGTCACTTATAATTGAATTGTTCTATTGAATCTGCTGTTTCCTCTACGAATTGGACGGAAGAATTATTGAAATTCTGCCGTTGTAGCGAGTGTGGGGTTGTCTATTAGACGTCGCTTGTTCTACCAATAAGATCCAAGTCCTTTCCCCCGGTGTCTTACCTAAGCTAAGGACGCTCGGCACCACGCGGCACAACGCGGCACTTGTGCTCCCATCAGGTATAATTAACACTGATGGTCTACGGTGATGTAACAGTCAAAAAAACCTCCCGTCCAGGCATGTGATTGTGGGATGGGTTAGCAACTTGACACATATAAATAGATCAAAACCCGTCGCTGCAGAAGGAATCAACGGAAACATCAAGATATCAAGAAACTTTAGAATGGCAACCAGCAGCAGACTGACAGCAGTGCCACTAACACTCGGTACGAGCATCATCATCAGCATCACGACATATAAGCCGAATAGAACGTTTCTGTTCCGGATTCTGTCGCTGGCTGTATCCACGAACTTGATTAAAATTGCAGTGTAGATTGTACGGTGAAATGTGTACACCAAGGCGTACTACGCATGTGGATGTATAAGGTGATAAACAGCTGTTACAATATTAAAGTACTGGGGCCTAGCGCCGGAAGGTATATTTATTAGGTAAGCTGCCTTGCACCCAAGAAACCATATCAAACTTTGGACAAACTGATCGACAGCATCGTGAGAAAGTTGCCCTTGTGATGGACACATAATCCGGGAAGAGTTTAATGAATAAAGTGCGAAACTGTCCATTACTGCATCTTACTAGCGCAAAGATTTACTCCAAGTTTGCCTTAACCGAATATGACAGTGAAGGTCTTCCAGAGGAATCTTTTAGTTTCATGTATTTTGGAATTCGTTCCGTGTTTTCCGCATTTGTTCACCCGTAACTCCCGCCGCCACCACCTTAAAAATGAATAACTTTTGGTACTTATTCAAGTCGCCTAATCTAATCTTTCACGGGTCATGAACCTATTACAACCTTAAATTGTTCATCATATAGTCACTATTTTTGTTTTAGTTATATGGAAAGTCATCGCTAGGTAGTTCTTAAATCACTGTAAAGTAAGTATGCTAATACGAAGAAAATTTAAAGAAGGGCAATTGTAACTGTGTTGTAGTCAGCTGTGCTTTTTGCAGAAATTTTGTGATCGAGAAGTTTTTCATTTTTCAATTAAAGAATAGTCTGTCTTCCCACGGACTCAGTACAGTACGCGGTCAATTTTGGTACGGAAAAAGAAAAACTACGAGCTAATTATCAATTTTGTCTATTCTTAATTTTCACTAAAGCTGAAGTCCTTTACCCAACTTCCCCTGAGCGGTTAGAGTAAACTGACATGTTTCAACTTATTTTGGAATATAGCTGCTGTATACGAGCGATTGGATTAACTGGAGATGTTACAGCACTGGTATCGCGGATGTTGCGAATCGCTCGCTAAAACTTGAATTGGACAAAGTTAGACTTCCGGAGACTTTCCCTAACAAATTCACTTCTATGTTGCAAGATTTCGCCTGCAGTGCTTACTTTTGATTGAAAGGAAGTGCAACAATATCAGAGAAGGCAGAAATAATTGAAAGAAAATAAAATACTTTTTAGGTTTGCGAGAATTTCAAACCCAGTTTTCGAATTCCAAAACTCTATCAAATCAATAAACCATTTTTTTTTTTATGGAATATTAGTTCTGTATTTTCCGTATGTGTAAATGACAAAAAGAAAGTATAAACGGTTAGCTTTCGAGATTGTCAAGTTTAACTAACAGCTTAAAGTTTGTGCTATATCACAAATCAAATAGGAGACGGTTTCTTATGTTCTTTAACCCTTTAAGGGACCGGTCATTTATTAGAAGGTGGGGTGGTGCAAATGGGGTGGGGTCAGACCTTTTTGTGCACCTGAAAATGGGGGGCTGCATAAAATTCTGCGGCCATTTCTGAGGGGCCATGTATTTTTGTGCATTCCAATTTCCGTTCTACAAAAAAGAAACACTGAAGGAATCAACAACAAGACAAATATTATTTATTATCAAAATGATGGCATAACAAACCAACACAAAATGGTGTATAGCAGTCCTTTTACATTGGAAAAATAAACTTCATGTGTTACTCAGTATTACTCAGTATCACTGTCCTCTGATTCACTGTTTGAAGAGCTGATAGAGGGCAAGTAATCTTTAATTAGTGTACAAGCTTGATCAGTTATAAGCCCTCTTTCCATCATTTACTTTAGCCAGTAAACTTGTGTCCCTTTTAAGGATATTAGAGCAGCCACAATGACTTCCTTAACTGGAATCTCACCATCAGACAGTAGTTTGAAGATAAAACCAAAATTATCTTCTTCTCTGTAGCTTACATGAAGCAACAAAACAAATATGTCCCAAGAACACTCGCGCGTATAAAACCATTTGCTTTTGCGAAGTTTAGATTAACAGTAAGATTTTAGTGCGTGTTTTTTGTTCGCCTTTCGGCCTACCAAAGGGAACTTTTCATGGATTCTTAGACTTAGAACTTCTATGGCCTCGTAGCTGCACAAAGTTTTACGGTTCTTCGGAACTTATGGATTTACTTGGAACATTTCTGCTGAGAAAACATTAAAGAATCGGTAAAACGTTCAGCTATTAACCTGTGGTCTGTTATTGCGATATTTGGGTTGCCGATTTTGCAAGACGGCATTGGTTACAGTAAAACTTTGGATGCGAGTCCGTGGATTGGACGCGTGGATAGTGGATTTGTGATCGACTTAAAATGAGTGCTTCAACGTCTGCAGATGCAAGCGGACAATCGGGAGATGAATCTGTAGTAGATTCAAAGGAAAACCAGCAAGCTCAAAATACACTTGACGAATTAGAAGGTAGGAAACGTACCTTAACGCTGAAGGGCTTTGAGTATCAACTACCCTTTAAGAAGAAGAATTACCAAGATGCTTTAATGAAATTAAGAAACTGTGTGGATAGAGCTGATATGTTGTAGACTGATGCAAAGGATGCATGTACTCTTCGTCAAGTGAGAGCAGAATTAGAAGAAGGTCGACAGGCTTTAGAAAGGGCACGGGTGGAATTTGCCCCATTTGTGTTTGATGAAGAATTTCAGCTGCTCAATTCCGAATCATCAGCTATTATGAAACAGGCAGTAGACCTTAGAAAGAACATTGGAGAACGGATTTTTACGCTAGAAAGGGATGAAATACGTTCTCGTTCTTCAGTTAAAACCTCCTCGTCCAAAAAATCAAAGGCGTCGAATGCTTCTGAGTTTAGAGCGAAGGCAGTGGCAGAGGCAGCAAGAAGGAAGGTTGAGTGGCAGTATGCAAAGATCGAGTCTCAGAAAATGGTAGAACTTAAGATGAAAGAGTGTGAAATAGAAAAAAATGAAGAAGAAGAAAGATTATGAAAGAGCTGAGGCCGAGGCCATTGCCCTAGCTAAGGTCGAGGAAGAAGAGGAAAAGAAATTAACCCCTGATAGTCTAGATGACATTCCTGCTGTCATTACTAGAGAGGATCGAGTACGTCAATATCTGTCAACATTACCTACCAACCCTCCCTACTCAACTACTCCAATCAATAATACTGGAGACCGACCGCCAGCTCCCTCCGCGACTGTTGTAACCCAGGCCCCTTTCTCGACTGTACCTAATCAGCGCACTGACCCGCCTATGATTGATGATGAATCTCCCGGAACAAGGCCATCTAAACTGAAACCTACGGCAACTCCCTTCAAGCCAGTGTACACTCAAACAGCAACGCCGTTGTTCTCAACACCACTCTACCCAGCAGTGGATCAGCATGGTATTTCACAGGCGATAACAGAAAGTTTTCTGGCAGCTCGGATGCCACCCCCAAGACTTACAGTGTTCAGCGGTGATCCCTTAGCTTGGCCAACTTGGAAGAGTGCATTTGAAACTGTTATAGAGAAAAGAGCCATCAATTCCAGTGAAAAGATTCTGTATCTTCTTCAGTATTTGTCTGGAACTCCGAGAAAGGTTGTAGAAGGATATCAGTTTCTGTCTACGCCTGATGCTTATGAAACAGCAAAGAATGTTTTAGAGAAACGATTTGGACATCCATCCATTGTTGCTCAGGCCTTTCGAGACAAATTGGAAAACTGGCACAGGATTTCGCCAAAGGATGGAAGCGCCTTGAGAGAATTCGCTGACTTCTTAAGAACTTGTGAACTAGCAATGCAATCAGTTGAGGACCTGGAGACATTAAACAAGGAAAGCGACAACAAGAAACTAGTGAGAATTCTCCCAAGCTGGGCGCATCCTAAGCGGGGTACTAAAGTTCGTGACTATCAAACAAAGCATGGAGACTCTAAATTCCCTCCTTTCTCTGCGTTTGTTGACTTTGTCGTCGAGATAGCAGAAGTGCAATGTCTACCTGTTCTCTCAGGTGTAGAAGCTAATAATCAAGAAATAAAGAACCAAAGAGGAGGTCCTGGTCATCGAAAAAGGTGCAATAGAGACAATAGAAACACATTCAACACGGGTGCTAAAGAACAACCAGGCACCAACGAGGGAAACAACATTGATCCATGTGCGTGGTGTAAAGGGCTGCATAATCTGGATACCTGTCGAGAATTTCTGACAACCCCTCTCAAAGAAAGAATCTTATTCTTGATAAAGAAAGGACTGTGCTTGAGATGCCTAGAACATGGCCACATGGCAAAGGAAAATAAGTGCAAGACAAGAATTGTGTGCGCTTCGTGCAAACAGCAGCATCCTACCTGCCTACACAGAGAACGTGAGCTAGCCCGGCCTGAGGGGACAGAAGAAACATCAGTACCAGCATCTACCAAGTGCACAATGGTCTGTGGAGTTGAAGGTCAGGAGTCTTGCCAAGATCAAAGTCAGATTATCTCAGTCTGGGTGTCTAGTTGCGAGAACCCTGAGAAGGAAGAACTGACATACGCTCTTATTGACTGTCAATCCAATGCGACATTCATTACAGAGAAGTTGAATCAAGCGTTAGGAATTGAAGGAGTTGAGAGTCACCTTCTATTATCTACTATGCATGAAGAAGATGAAGTTGTTAACTGTTGTAAGATAAAGGGCCTTAACGTGACGGATATGAAGCATGAAGTCAGTATTCCTCTTCCACAGACGTTCACAAGACAGACAATCCCGTTCAAGAGCTCACAGATTCCCAAACCTGAAGTGGCCATGTGTTGGGATCACTTGAAGCCCATTGCAAGTGAATTAATGCCTTACCGGAGTGATCTAGAAGTTGGTTTGCTGATCGGTACGAATTGTCCGAAGGCTATCAAACCACGAGAGATAATACCTGGTGCTGACAATGATCCCTATGGAATACGAACTGATCTCGGTTGGGGTATTGTTGGCAGGGTGTGCCTTTCCCCCTCTCAAGATTTAAATGAGAATCCTCAAGTGTGGACAAACAAGGTTATGACAAGAGAAGTGACTAGTTCCTATTCTGCCCCCTGTTATGGTGATACGTTTGCTGTGCAATCTCAGGCAAAGGAACTCTTTACTCCTGCCCAAGTAAGGGAGATGTTCGAGGCAGATTTTCAAGAAAAACACAGTGACAAGAATGCACGTTCCTTATCTGTCGAAGATCAGAGGTTCCTGAACATCCTTGAAGAAGGAATACACAAAAGAGAAGATGGACATTACGAAATGCCGCTACCCCTGCGCTCGAGAGATGTGGTACTTCCCAGCAACCGTTCTTTGGCTCTCAGACGTCTATTTCACCTCAAGGGACGCTTCGGGAGAGACCCAAGCTACTACAAGGATTATATGAGGTTCATGGAAGGTGTTTTAGAAGATTGCGCTGTGTGAGAAATGCCCTCAACACTGCGAAGAAGATGATAGAAGGATTGGTAAAGTTAACTACATACCACATCACGGGATATACCACCCCAAGAAGCCCGGTAAAATTCGCGTCGTATTTGACTGTAGTGCTCGTTACGCTGGAACCTCCTTGAACCAGGCTCTATTACAAGGACCAGAACTTACGAACAATCTAGTTGGAGTTCTGTGCAGATTCCGCCAAGAGACTGTGGCATTCTCCTGCGATGTTCAGTCGACGTTTCATCAATTTTATGTAAACGAAGAGGACAGAGATTTCCTGAGATTTCTCTGGTGGGAAGGTGGTGACCTCGAAACTAGGCCTGTGGAGTACAGGATGAAAGTTCATGTATTTGGAGCTGTCTCCTCCCCTGGTTGTGCCAATTTTGGGTTTAAGAAGGCAGCGCAGGATGGAGAAGATGAACTTGAAGCCGACGCCGCTGAGTTCATAAAACGGAATTTTTATGTGGATGACGGATTAAAGTCAGTTAGTACAGCTTCAGCTGTCGCAGAGCTAATTCAGAACAGCCAAGCCTTGTGCGCCAAAGCTGGCATCCGATTACACAAGTTCATCAGCAGCACAAAGGAGGTGCTTGAAGCAATCCCCCTTGAAGACAGAGCTGAGGGATTACAAGATTTGGTCCTGAAGTTTGATAAGCTTCCTATTGAGCGCACATTGGGTGTCATGTGGTGTGTCGAGACTGACTGTTTAAGATTCCGTATTGTCATACAAGATCGACCGCTAACCAGAAGAGGAGTACTTTCCACCATTTCTTCTTTTTACGACCCCCTTGGTTTCGTCGCTCCCGTTATCTTGGTTGGAAAACAAATTCTACAAGAGCTGTGTCGCGGAAATGTAGATTGGGATGACCCAATTCCTGATGACCTAAGACCCCTATGGGAAAAATGGAGGAGAGAGTTGCAAGTGTTAGAGGAACTAAGGATTCCAAGTTGTTTCAAGCCCAAGGATTTTGGAGAAGTAAAAAGCATTGAGTTGCATCATTTTTCTGATGCCAGCCAAAGTGGCTATGGACAATGTAGTTACCTCCGCCTCAAAAACCAGGAGAACAAGTCACATGTTTCCTTAGTCATGGGCAAAGCGCGTGTGGCCCCACTGAAGTCAATTACAATCCCTCGGTTAGAACTAACTGCAGTCGTGGTCTCAACAAGAGTGAGCCTGTGTCTCAAGCAAGAGTTGGACTACCAAGATATCATCGAAGTATTTTGGACGGATAGTCAAGTGGTTATCGGCTACATCCACGATGAGACTAAACGCTTCCATACCTTTGTGGCAAATCGTGTTCAGGAAATACAGAATCACACGAAACCGAAACAGTGGCATTACATTGCAGGTGAATCCAATCCAGCTGATGCAGCTTCCCGTGGTCTTACAGCCCGTCAGCTTGTACAAGATTCGTGTTGGCTGAAGGGACCCGAATTCCTGTGGAGTTCCGATGATCATTCAAATCAAAAACCCTTCAAACCTCCTCTCCTTGACGTACAAGACACGGAGGTGAAGAAAGTTTCCACCATGGTAACACAGTCTGTGGAGAGCTTTCCAAACCATTTTGAGACAAGCAGATTGGATCGTTTCTCCAACTGGTTCAGAGCGAAGACTGCGGTGGCATTGTGTCTGCAACTGAACAAGAACAAGTCCAGTGAAGATCAAAGTTCCCACTGTCGGAGACCAATGGTAGAAGATTTAGCCCATGCAGAGCTAGAAATTGTTCGAAGTGTCCAACATGAACACTTTGAAGACGAAATCAAGGTGCTGCAGTCGTTTGATGTCAATGGAGAATTTCTCAATAGAAAGGCTGCCAAGGAACGTAACACAAGTCTAAAGATGACCAGTTGCCTGTACCGACTTGACCCCTATCTTGATACCGATGGGATCCTTCGAATCGGAGGTCGTCTCAGAAGAGCCAACTTGCCAGACAGCTTCAAACACCCAATGATATTGCCAAGAGAATCCCACATCACCAAGTTGATAATTCAAGACAGCCACCGCACCATAAAGCATCAGGGCAGCGGGATGACTCTCAACGAACTCCGTCAGCATGGGTATTGGGTTATTGGTGGTACATCAGCAGTAGGAAAGTTCGTCTCCAAGTGCACTATTTGCCGAAAGCTCCGCGACTCACCTCAGGTTCAGAAAATGGCGGACCTACCGAAGGATCGAACCGAACCCGTCCCCCCTTTCACGTACAGTGCCGTGGATTATTTCGGTCCGTTCCTTATCAAAGAGGGTCGTAGAGAAGTCAAACGTTATGGTGTGTTATTCACCTGCATGTCGTCCCGTGCCGTACATATTGAAACGTCAAACACACTGGACACTGACTCTTACATAAATGCGCTTCGACGCTTCTTAGTTGAACGTGGTCCAGTTCGTCAAATTCGATCAGATCGCGGTACAAACTTTGTTGGAGCCAGGAGAGAACTAGCCGATGCTCTCGACGAAATGGATCAAGACAAGATTAAAGGTCATCTGTTACGGGAGAATTGTGATTGGATCGACATGAAGATGAATGTCCCGGCAGCAAGCCACATGGGTGGCTGCTGGGAGAGACAGATAAGGACAGTGAGGAATGCTCTTGCTGCATTACTTGAAGAGTCCGGAACCCATTTGGATGACGAAAGCTTTCGCACACTCATGAAGGAAGCCCGGAGTATTGTCAATTCAAGACCTCTCACGGTGAACAACATGGCATCTCCAGATTTCCCAGAACCACTAACCCCTAACCATCTCCTTACGATGAAGATGAAGGTGTTGATGCCTCCTCCTGGTGTGTTTCAGTGAGAGGACCTATATTGTAGGAGAAGATGGCGGAGGGCCCAGCATCTTGCTGATGTATTTTGGAGTAGATGGAGAAAAGAATATCTTCTCACACTTCAACAGCGGCAGAAGTGGGTAAAACCACAAAGAAACCTCACAGTTGGTGATGTTGTCTTAGTGAAGGACGACAACCTCCCAAGGAACCAATGGAAGTTAGCTAGAGTTGAAGAAACCCTACCCAGTTTTTGAAGAGTTAGTTCTGAGGAATCTGAGAGCTTCTCCTTTGATGAAGCCTTTTTTGACTCCATATGGGTGGCATGTAGAATAATGGGTCTACTGGAAAGTTTCAGTTGCTTTGAAATGGGTGCGTACATTGAGCACCGTTTCAGCTATGAATCTCTTGCCTTTGTAAACGTTAGTGTCCAGGAAGCATATTTCTGTTTCAAATATCTCAGCCGTAAATTTTATTCTTTCATGATGTTTGTTTGCATGTTCAATGAACCGTAGTATTTCTTCTTTGATTGTGTTCCAAAGGGGAAAAAATGTCATGAATAAAACGTTTCCAAACGAGCGGTTTTAAAGCACTTTGACTTATGATTTCTGTTTCTTCCTTTGCCATGAAAATGTTTGCAAAAGCGACTGCCATTTTGGTGCCCATGGCAGTTCCGTGAGTTTGAAGGTAGTTCTTTCCATTAAAATGGAATGAGATCTCTGTTAAGATAAGTCTGAGCGCTTTTTGAAGTAGTCGTGTAGGAATAGGAGGTTCTTTCTTGTGAAAGGCGTCATAGGCCTTGCATACTATGTTGATTCCCTCCTCTTGTGGGATATTCGTATATAGGCTCATTACGTCCATAGAAACAAGGATTGTGTTTCCAGGGACTTTCATTTGTTCTACGAAATAGATGAAACGAGTCGTATCTTTGAGATATAACTCTTGTTGTCCTATGGGCTGAATGAGTTTGTCAACGAATGATGATACTTTCTCTGTTGGACCATCATACCCTGATATAATTGGTCTTCCGACAGGGATCGGTTTGTGTATCTTTGTGAGGGTGTAAAATATTGGGATACGAGGCGGGTCTAGTGTTTGATACAGCAACTTTTTAGTCATTTCATCTATGTAATTCCCATGATAGAGTTCGTCAATTAGTTGTTGAACTCTGAAGTATGTTTCTTTAACCATGGGTTCTGGAAGAGACAAAGTGAGTTTCATTTAAGTTGTATTAAAGCTGTTTCTGTGGTTGAGGGCGGGTTATCTTATTTCATGTGCAAACTCGACGGGGGGCCACATTATGTTATGCAGTGGCAAGAACAGGCCCACCCCTCTAATAAATGAGCGGTCCCTAACTCCCAAGAGTGCCAAATATCTAAATTCAAGAAAAATCCAAAATTTTGTTTTGTAAAATATTAAAAAAAAAACAAATGGTACCGTGCAAAAGTATACTGCTGAAGAGGTTTCATTTGAATGGTCACACCATAGGATTTCGTCCACTGACTCAAAATTTAAGACTACACTACATGTCTCCATAATTTAATGCACTCGCTCATGGTTCGTGCATTCACTACTGAGTTGTTAGTTGTTTTATCAATCACATAAATTGTTGCTTTCACTGAAATATTCAGACATATTTCATTCCTGTTGGCTTTACTGATAAACTAAGAAAATGGGCTCGAAATTGCTGTTTCGTGATTTTGTGGCTTTATCTTACTTGTCAACGGCTTCGGAAACTAGGGGCCTTGCAGCGTTTAGCAAGTAGACGGCATTTACGCTAAAGCGTTTATTCTGACTTAGATCGAACCTAACTCGATTATAATGTGCGCAATGCACCGCCTGATATGAACACTTTTCGTAGTGCAAAACGTTTCATTTCGTGATCAAACTCAGTCAATTTAACAGTCTTGTTATTAAATTCTGAGACTTTTAGTTTTAAAAGTCAGAGAACTGCATACATGTATGAATGTATCTTCCTGTTTTTACTCTTTTGTGGAGGTAACGGACTGAGCGGATAAAATCTTTCTATCCACTGACCTTTGTAAGTTGATTAAAACTAATGGCGACAGTGATGCATGGCCAGAATTAATCGTGTTTGGAAAAAAAAATCCTTATATAGTTCAGTTTTGACATCATCATCATTATTTTATTATTATTATTATTATTATTATTATTTTCATGCAGCATTTTTTATTATTTTCAAATTCGTTGTACTTACTCATATTTTTTGTAAATTCACGTGTTTCCAAAAAACATTTTTGTTCTTCTTAACGATATTTGTATTTGTTTCATTTTTTTCACAAACGATAATTGTCCATGTTCGTTTAGACTGCTCCGATGGCAAACATGAACATAAATCGCGCGGCGATTGGGAACAAGAAAGGGCGCCCTCTTTCCGGCCCTGAGTTTCGGATTAATCATAGTTTTCGCACGCTCATTTTTATTCAGCTCTTACGAACTCTTTACGAGAGTGGATCGAACAAGCTTACTTCTTAAAATCCCTGGGAGACCCTCTACAGAGCTATATTTTGACAGCGGTAACATCAGTAAGACTAAGAGAAAGACAACGTTTATAGCGCATGTGTCCCTAACGGTAGCAGAAGCACAAGCAACAATGGAGCGAGATTATGACCAAAACCCTAACAAGTAGACGATGTAACGCTGCACCAGTGGTGAAATGCAAACATGGAAAGCGCTTAACTAACTAGGGAAGAAGAATGACTCCACAGGTGCGGACTTTGAACTGACTTTGACTGCAGGCGACTTTGAACGGAAGCGATCTGAGAAAACAGCTAAAATCGTAACACACATTATATCAAGAAGAACTATTCATCAGACTGGAGTCTTGTATGAGGTCTGAGCCAGCTTAAAAGACGAAGATTTGTTAGGAAAAAAAAATCATTTTTACATTTGTTCAGTTTGGTTAAATTTACTGCTGCTAAACCGACTAATATTTTATTTTCTCTTTTTTTTCCCGTCAATCGTTTTGGCACATGCTAGGTTATTGTAAGTAACTATCTACTCTTATTCAATACAAGCACCAATTAATTTATCGCTCTTTAATACTCTTAGCTTAGATCAAATGATTTTGAGGTGTCTGGTGGCAACTCTTCAGTGTTGAATTTTGAGGTGTCTGGTGACAACTTCAGTATTGAATGATGTTGCTTAGTTCACACTTTGCAAAAGCCACGTTTATGAGTGCGTAACTGATAACTTATAATAACTTTCTTTATTTATCAATTAATTTATTTCATTTATATATGGTAATACATAATTTGACTGAATTCTCTCCTATTTTACAGTTTATTATGCTAATCCTTGTATTTTATTTTTCTTTTTCTTTTCATGTCATTATCTATTTTATCTGTTGCGACCGATTAAAAAGTAATGTATCAACTTCTACAGTTCAAATAATAAAACAGAGCTTTTCTAATAAATTGATTTTGTTTGTTTTCTTTCCATGCACGTGGAATTTTGGGGGCAAATCAGATGGTAACTGTGCGTTTTTTTCATTGTATTAACCACTTAAACAAGGCAACTCCGTTTCCGATTGTGATTGTAAAACTTTTACTTACGACACGTGTTGATGTGTCCCCTTTCACTACACAGACGCTTACCTAAATTGTGGATAAAAAAATTGAAAAGACTGTACGGCTTACATGATCAGAAATGATCATTTGAGTTACTGTACATTTACTTTTTATGCGAATGTGTAATCATCTTAGCCGTGGGAAAAATCCAGTTGTTTGCGTGGATATTGATACGTTTAGCGCCAAACAAACATTCAGCTCTTATTCAATATCGCAACTGTTTTTCTCGCCTAATTATTGTCATTCAATAGTTAAAGTGATTTCACAAAACCCGTGAAACAAACTTTCAGTCATTGCTAAATGGTCAAAAAAGAGAACAAAAGAAAACAATGAAATTAGTGTCTGTCAGTGTCTATTTAATGGTCTAATTTGTATTTCACGGTTAACATATGTGAAACCACTCTAAGGTATTAAACTGAACTTCTCAGAACTAACTTAATTTGTTGTCTTTTTCACACATGAACGTCTGGGGACAAACAAGGTTGTAAGTTGACTTTCACTTTCTTTTAATACTCTTAATATATACAGTATCAAGTACACTAGACCCCACTATCTCAAACTATTAAGTGAAACCATAGTTAATAAAGTGCAATGGTTATGACACCTGAGAAATGTCTTTGTTCGACGTTTTTGTTATCGTTTTTCGACCCTGACCCTGCACAACACAATAGATGTTGAACTTTTGTTGGAGCAACTGACCAATATAAATGTTGCTATTACGTTATTCAGTCATAGCGTGTGATCAAGTACGGTCAAGTACGGTTCAACATAAATTGTAGCTCCTTTGTTATCGCTATTGAAGTCTGCAAGTTTTCATAACAAGTCCTGCGATTAATTATGGTGAAACAGAAAATTGCACGAAATAGTGGAGGCTCAAGAAACCGACAGTATTGTAACATTTTGTAGCAAAATTGAATGTATAGGTTTCACATCAAAGGAGATATTACGCATGGTCGTTCCCTAATTCTAAAGTCCAACTAACGCTTTACCCGATAGCGAGTCCCGAAGGGCGTTACTTAACCATGCTTAATGCTTGTGGAAAAAATGTTTTGTCAATAGGTGTTTATTAGACGTCGTCCAAGCAACTCTCCTTCCCTCCATGTCGCGAGTCCTGGGCGTTCGGAAACCATCAAAGCAGGCTATACATTTGCAGGCTAAGATTTTGGAAACTGAGATTTAATCATTTTTTGTACTCTCATGTGCAGATTGCGGATGGTCACATTGGCAGTCCTGGGGAAGCTGCAGTGTGACATGTGGCGGTGGATCACAGACACGCTACCGCACATGTCCCAATCCTCCTCCTAGCATGGATGGCTGTTATTGCAGTGGAAGCGGTTCCCCACAGTCACGATTATGCAATGCAAACAGCTGCCCGAGTAAGGAGGCAATGCTTTTAATATTTAATAATTTTAAAGTTTCAAATCATATATGAACTTGTCTTATCTGATACTCACGTCTTTCCAAATATTCATAAAGAAAAAAAGTCCACCGCATGAAATAATGCTAAACATATATAAATATTATTACAATGGTAACACTTTAAGAATAATCAGCTTTTATGCCGGATGTTTATTTTTTCTTGTCTCTATAAGTTCATGGTGGTTGGAGTGACTGGAACGAATGGAGCCTATGTACAAAGACAATCGGTGGCATACAAATCAGGACAAGAGAATGTGTGAATCCAAAACAAAGATATGGCGGTAAGCCTTGCAGTGGAAACAGACTATTTGCAAGGGAGTGTGAAAACACTTCAAGCTGCCATGAAGGTATATTTTATCTTATGTCTGTTGTGAAATTGTGAAACATTATTTGGGTTTTCCATAAGCAAAAATAACTGTCAGTGAAGATAACTGAATTTCGCTATTTAGATCATTTACCGCGAAGTTGTTGGCCTTCCCAGGCTCAATATAATTAATTAAAATAAATAATGCAATCATCGTTCTACACATAGAATACTTTTAAAATCAGTTTAAACACACACACAACAAAAATGTTTTTTGATAGAGGAATGTTTTAAATATGAATTCAAAAAGATGGTCGCAATGGTCAGCTGCAAACAAAGTTCGTTGTACTGATATGTATTCCATTGTATTTCTTTAATTAGCGTTTCCAGTGCGCTTTCGTACAGATGAGATCCCATCCCTTGGAACCATGGAAATTTTCAACAACAAAACCTGGGAGAAACTTTGCACGGCAAGTTGGGATGATGCTGAAGAGAATTTGACATGCAGGGCAATGGGATACTTTAACAATGGCCCTAATGAGAATAGCACTCGGCAGGACGGCAGAAATGGTTCAAACACAACCGTCCACCTTAGCTGTAGATCAATGACTCATGACTGCGTCAATAACAGTAAAGATGATCTTCAGAAGTGTAAAGGTATCTAGCATATCATGCTCTAATAATAAGATTGACGTTTATGACGTATTTTTGGTGTTGCTGACGTTTTATCAACCATTGCTCGTTAGTTACTGTATTGTGGTGTAGATATTGACGGTATTGTTTTAATTTCCTTTGGAATCTTTGTTTTTAATACATGGTGAACGCAACATGACTATACAAAATGTGAACTGCCACATTTTGTGAGCTACGGATCGAAAATACAAGCAAAAGCGAGATGCTATTGCTTTAACTTTGTAATTTTTTAATTAAGTGGCCTCTTTTAGGCGATTTCCTACGGTATCTGATTTCAGCCATTAGGATTCCTGACCCGCGTGATTAAGGCCCTTTGTATGACTTGATCACGTGCTTGGATGCCACTTAGCAGCGGCTTATGGGGAGCAACTGAAGCGAACCAAAAAAAATACCTGCGATCGTTCGCTTAAGTTGCATCCCACAAGGCACAATGCCAGAACATTGTCTGCGCTGAAATGTTTAACCTTTTCGAAATTACTGGCGATCAAAGCCTTTTAGACAAAATGATGTGCTTCTGACCGCCAGCTTGCCATCCAGTTGGCCGTTGCTAAGTGGTCAAGTCAATACGTGACTAAATACTAATGTTTGTTAATTCCCTTATATTAGTTCCTGTTCGCCTTAATGGGGCAATTATTGAGTACGGTGGAAGAGTAGAAGTTTTTTACCGCGGAAAGTGGGGTAAGATCTGTCGAAAGGAATGGGGTCTTGAAGACGTAAAAGTCGTTTGCAATCAACTGGGTTTCAAAGGCGCACTGGCTGAATTCATTGCTTCGGAAGTTAAGGAAGAGAACATTCCTTACTTGATGTCTAACGTTTCTTGTACTGGACATGAATCTGACCTGGCATCTTGCAAGCGTACTGATGGAGACTATGACTGTCCAGATGATAAGGGAGCTCAGGCATTGTGTGAACCAAGTAAGTTTTCATGAGGCGAGTGGCTCAAAACTGCGGTGCCTTTGCCACGCATCGACTAGAAGTATAATTTATTATTTTCCACTAAGTAAATAGCAAAAGTAAGAAAGGAATGACTAGAGAAACCAGTTTTTCCTCTCTGACTGCAAAATGACAGCAGAGAAAGATTGCACTTGATTACGATAGCTTTAACATTGAAATTTGTAAACTGAAAATCTACCAAAACATTTCAAACCTGTAGCTGTACTTTCAAATGAGTATTGCAAGGAAAACAAAAAGTTGGCTTTATTTTGTGGTTCTAATATTTTTTGCTATTTTCACATCAACATTGCTACTACTAACAAAACCTAAGCAGTTATCTGTTGTTGGTATACTTTCCAAAACAAATTGTGAAAACAATTATTGTACTCGTATTGGTTTCATGAAATTCATTTATTCTGCCTCGCTAATATCAATTTATTATTTGTATTGCTGTTGTTAACTTGTTTTAAAACGAGACATTGTGCTACAGAAACAGCAGCTGCCATGGCCAATAGTTCCATTTCCTTAAGCTTAATTTGTGGTATTTGTTGATCAATGAGATTTTTGCCATTTTTTTCCTTTAAAGAAAACCGTGAAGTGTTGGAAAAGAAAACTTTTGTATCGGATATTGGTAACATTGAAACATTTCAATGCTCCCTACCAAACGATACTTTTATGGCAAAATGGTATGTCAAGGGCGCAGGTGCCTCCCTGTCTGGAGGAAGGATTACGGCGTCCGGTGGCACACTAACCATAAGCAATGTCCAACTGTCTGATGGAGGCACATATGAATGTCGTGGATTAAAATATACTCGGTTCTATACCATCTATGTGAACGGTAGGTTGATGTTTTATAGCATGATTGTTCAAGTCTCATTCGCAAGTCAACATCATGCATCATAATCATCATCATCACCATCGTCATCATCGTATCGTAGTCATCATCAGCATCATATCTATCAACATCATCATGTGTCAGTGGGAACGACTAACATACGATTACATACGGGTACATACGAGTACATACGAGCATATACGAGTACATACGAATACACACGAATAAATACGAGTACATACGAGAAACACAAGTATACATATGAGTACATATGAGTACATACGAGTGCGCACGAGTACATATGAGTACAAACGAGTTCATACGGGCACATACGAGTACATACTAGTGCATACAAGTACATATGAATACATACAGGTACATTCGAAGACATATGGCTACATTCGGGTATAAACTGGTGCATACGGGTACATGTGAGTGCATACGAGTACATACGAGTACATACGAGTACATATGGATACATACTTTTACATACGGGTACATGCGGGTACATACGAGTAACACACGACTAATATAGGAGTAACACACGAGTAATATACGAGTAACACACAACTATCATTCGGATACACTGTGCAGACAGTCGCTTAATTCTGTTTTTGAGAATTGCTAAAATTGAAAATTAGCCCGGTCGTCAATTTTAATTCTTGTGCTTCCGACCTTTCACCTCAGTTAAGTTTATCATCGGTTTTCTATTCAAAGAGCGACGCTGTTAGGCTCTATATATATTATTTACCTTATCTTGTAGAGCACATAACATTTTGCCTGGGCTTTTTTGAGTTCCTGAGCCTGGGCCTGGGGGGGGGGGGGGGGGGTCGCACAATGGAACGCTGACGTCATATGACGTAGTTATTAGGTAACTAGTTATACGGCCGCCACCTTGGATTTCCGAAAATTTTAAAAAACCTGTTAAAAACCGTCCATAAGGTAAAAATATGCAAATTACAAAAAAACATGGCCGTCAAAATCTTGTTGCTATGAAAAACATCAAGTCACGTGATCAATAAAATGTACATCAAATTGTTGCCAGATAAATTTCAGGAAAAGTCACAAAGTTTGATGGCGTTTGAATACATGTTAAGGAAGTAATAAATGCGTCCCCTCCCCACCCCCTCCCCCCCCCCCCCCCCGGCAAGATAAGGTTAACACCGTAAAAACTTAGGGGAGAGGCGCGTACGTCCGAGGGTAAATATGCATGCACTGTGCACACATAATGTAACATGCAAAGTAATGGTTGTCAGCTTCCGTCCCTTGTGTAGCGGCTTTCATGTGCTTTATAACAACAGGGCGTCTTTACCTTCTCTGTCACTGCCACTTACAGTTTAGTTCCACGGAATTTTAGCGGAGCCCGCGGGCCGAAGGCCCGCCGGAGCACCATACTCATAGAACCTATGCCCGTGATTTTTCATGGTCATGGCTAGCGGAATGTTTCGTGGGCGCATGTGTGCCCGTCCGCCCGCCCGTGTTGGAACAACATCCGGGATCTTGAAAGCAAGGCTTTGTTTTTCGCGCGGCCACACAGCCGTGAGCTCGGTAAACACTTTAGTTGTTTTGTTGTGTTTAGCGGAGAATTAAAGTCCTTATTTCCCTGCAGTTTTTCGCGGTTTGCTACTCAAGACAGGGATACTAATTAAGGGATACTCAGATGCCGCTTTAGTGGAAAAAGAAGAGCTTTCAGGGATAAAATCTTGCTTCGATGAACTATATACGTTTTTAGCAATGCGAAGAGATGGGTTCGTTTTATGGATTTCAGCAACAAAGCGGAGGTTTAAAGAATGTCGCCGGAGGGACTTAAAGGTAAAACAAACAAGAGGCTAGCTGGTAGCCTGCACTCATGCGCTTGCATAACAACGTTTCATGGTTTATTTTAACTGGGTCACGCACCCCTTCACTCTCAACTAATTTTGCGTGACATGTAAGTCTTGTTTTGTTTACATAATATCAGATATCATTTATTACGACTGAATTTACAACTGAATTTAAACACGTTTTATTAGTAGAATATCCAAACTGGCCTTTGTTCCACGGATCACTGATTAAGAATTTGGGATAATTGGGCCCATTGTTCTGTGTATGAACAATGAGGTGGATCCGCAGCACAGGCCAGGAAGGATACATTGACGGGGGATGGGCGGATGGGTACTTCAGAAGGAGAATACTCATCTATCCTTCCCAACAAACCACGTATATCCCAACCCAACCCAGACCCCGCCCTTCGTATTTCCCTCGACAACGCGCTTCCCACGAGTGGCTGTGGGTTTTTAAGGGAAAAGAGGACCACAAGATTGAGCAATTTACCTTTATAGTCTTGAATATATTAACTGGTGTGAGTCCCACGCTTTCTGTCACATTCCAGCACTTAATCAGCTTCCGTGGAATAAATTGGCCAGTTTGAATAGTAGAATATCCAAACTGGCCTTTGTTCCACGGATCACTGATTAAGAATTTGGGATAATTGGGCCCATTGTTCTGTGTATGAACAATGAGGTGGATTACTCCGCAAGGCACCGGGATCGTAGTCCCGAGAAACCCCTCCCCACCCAGACAGCCCATATTCCCATATCTCACAGTCCTTTCCCCAAAACTTAATCCCCAAACCTAACATTGTTCAGAAAGTTAACATCACATCCCTAGCTGTCCTAAGAAATCGTCTCTGAGGGGGCCTTGCGCTTCCCAGTTTTCTCCGTAGGAAACGCCTGTACAAAGTCCTTTACGGAGTTCAGATTTTGATACAATCGAGTTAGATCAGAGGTAGCATTGTGGTCATCAACAGCCTCTGTCAGCAGAGCGCTGGTGCTATCGTGGCGAAGGACTTTCTCAAGCTGCATGTAATAGCTAGCTGTATGTGATCTCTCCCAGCCCACATGGGTCATAACATCTGCTAACCCAGAACCAGAATGAGCCAGTGTTATAGCACAGCCAGACCTGAAGCTATGAGCCGTTTCACCATCATCGATGGCGGCCTCTCTGAGGTATGTCTTCAGTCTGCCATTCGTTGCCTCTGAGGAAATAGACAAAGGAGAAATGGCCCCCTGAGGGGTCGTCGGTCGAAAGAGAAAACCATCAGTTAGGTCAACCTGCATGACACGTGTGGTGGCCATGTACCTTTCAATCGCTGCCACTGGACATATTTTGATATTGGCACATCTTTTAATTCCAAAAAGATTTGATTTGTCTCCACGAAGTGTTTTGCCCCATGTGTGGTTAACCAGTAACCCATCATCATTAGGAAATCTGAGGATTTCGTTTGTCAGAACCTGGCCAAGGTCTCCCGGTCTGTCCCCAGAGAAAAACAGGGTCCTGAAGTAGGCTTGATCTCTGGACAGGATATACATTCTAATCGGGTAATTTTTACATGCCTCAAGCTGTCTATCGAGGTGGTCTGACAGTCTGGCCAGCTTATCCACGAACAAGGGGGAAGCCTGTTGCGGAGTAAGGCCAGCGGTTGCCTGCTCTTCCTTTACACATTTGAGGTATTTTCGTACTAACAAAGAAGCAGCTGGGTTTCCAAGGCCAAGCCTTTCCTCCCAGTCTCCAGCCCGATCATTTTCCTTGAAGATAGCTGTAAGCTTGCCAATTAGGGAGTCAACGGAGCCTGCAGCAAGCCGGAGGGGGCAGGCACACTGAGAGGGGCCCCTGAGTCCCCGGCGAGGGCATCCAACAGAATGGACCTGGGTCTTTCCAGTTTTGTCCTTCCACACCAAGAAATGAACTAGGTCATGTGGAGAGGCAGACATTTTATCCTTGGGCATTGGCAGCGAAGCTAAAAACTGACATAACTGGTCGAGCAATCGAGATTTCTGACGTTCATATGTAGATTGCTTATTAAACAACTGAGCTATCCGGGAGTCGATTGACCCAACATCAATCTTGGGGGGTTGTTGTCGCGGCGGGGGCAACGACATGCGCCTTGCGTATCCGCATTGTTGGCAGAATCTGAACAGCCTGTCGTTCGGGTAGGAACACTGTGGGCAGGCCACCGCTGGGACCCAGATTCTGGGCATCTCGCGAAGGGGCTGGGGAAAGACGAGAAAGAGGAGTCCAAAGTAAGCGCACAAGAAATGACACAGCCCAGAACTAGATACAGATGGGTTTATTGAACTTACTCTAAAGGTAAATAACATTTCATTCTCTACTGTTCGCTTTTAGAAAAATACAGCACTGTCAACAATCGAAGCAGACCCTGAAGGCCCAAAGGTCCCACGGAATAGGACCATAATCTACAAAGCCATCTTTACTCGGACGACGGAGCACGTCAACATCACCTTGCACGGCCAAGCGCAGTTGGAGCGAGGACTCTGATTGGAGGATAGGCCACCAGTAAGGCCGGGGGTACCTGTCAGGTACGACAATAGTGAACCGTGCCTTCTGTTCGCGAAGGAATTTTAAAACAGGACCAATAAGCCGGAACGGGGGGGAACACATAACAGCTCTCAAAAACTGAATATTTCACCGGAGCGATGTCTTGAGTGAACAAATTGACAGCCATGGCTTCGGGGGTGGACACTGGCGCAATGTGGGGAAGAGGGATGCCACTGTCATTCCGCTGGGCATTAGAATCCAGAGCCATGAGGTCGCATGTGTGACCTCCCGGGCCACCAAACACCTTCTGAACAGTTGACCAAATCCTGGGAGCAAGGGCAGAGTCCAGAAGAGACAGGCGGCGAGAAGGGGCGTCGGCTGGGTTATTTGCTGACTTAACATGCTGCAGGGAGATCGCTACGTTGAGATCCACAGTCGTCCAAAAAAGATCCTTTAGAGCCTCAAGCATAGAGTGAGAACTGGCGTACTGCCGTTCCCAACAACCAAGCAGTACTGAGCTGTCCACCAGAACGTCAACGCGACGATTCCTCACTACATCACCAAAGGACTGGAGAGCACGAGAAAGCGCAATTGTCTCTTTCACATGAATCGGGTAAGAGAGGATTGGCTCACTCCACGAGTCGCGAACCTCTTGTACGACTCGACCATCATTATTTAACAGCGCCCCGCCCCAGCCGAAGCCAGATGCGTCCGAAGCCAGTGAAAGTGAAACTTGCCTCTCTTCGCGCCAGGTCATGTGGCCTTTCAATGTGTCTAGAAATCGCCAGTATTCCAGTTCCTTTCGAAGGGGGCCAGTGATCTTGACAGATGTCTTAGACTTAAGAGTTCTGGACAGCGCATTTCCCTGGTGAACAACTTCGCAGCTGGTACTACTAAACTGAAGGAAATGCATTTGCCAATGATCTTCTGGAGACAAACTGAAGGGGCGGACTGCATGGATAGTATCTGCTCACGAAGCCGCGCGAACTTCTGTATCTTGTCCGACGGCAAGGAAAAGGCTGTAAGCGTCGAATCACAGCAAAGGCCCAGATAATCAAGGTTTTGGACTGGTACAAAGACAGACTTAGCCAGATTTATAAAGTATCCCAGTGATGTCAAAGTGCAAACAGCCACATGGTTGGCTGCCACCGCCAGTTGAAAATCGCTCAGCATGGGGGAATGAGTGTTAGCCTGATCAAATGACTGGGGTCTGCGCTGGCCCAAATGGCGATCATCAATGTACTGGCAACACGGCACTCCCTGATTTCGGATTTCTTGAGTTGCCACCATGCCAAGAGATTGGCAAATAAAGGGGGAGATTTTCCAGCCGAATGGCAGCACGTGGTTAACGAACCATCACCCTCCCCACTGGAAACCCATTAGTAGTCGATTCTCATCGTCCATTAACACATGATCATATCCGGACTTGTCATCGAGCTTGGTCTGAAAGTGGTCTTTCTCTAAGTAGCGTGTAACGTCAACGAGGGAGTCGAGACGGAAAGGCATATCGCGCATCCAGCAGTTCAAGTAGCGCTGGTCCTGACACAACCTAGGCTTGCTCGGTTCCACAGTTAGCGGCATGACAATTGATGGGGGAGCGCTTTGCCCCACTTCTCCAATTACCCCAACTGCACCGACAGCAATGCGATCCATTATGGTTTTTCAGATGATCTCGGCTAATGGTTTACATGAGTTTTGGTTATGAAACAATCTAGGCACAGGGAAGCTTCAATCATAGGCGGAACCTCCAAATCGTCCGTTGAATGGTTGAACAAAGTCGTAGACACAACCTTTTTACAGATCCAACTCATTATCTCATCCCTGATGGGTAGACCTTGGGTTAGCTTATCCCAGACATCGGGGTGACGGTGAATTTCACCCGCAATAAAATATTCCGGGTCACTTATCCATAAAGGGGATGTTTCTGAAGCAGCATGCGGCGGCTCCTTTACAACAATACTTTCATTATCCGGGACTGATGCCCCCACACCGGTCCCCGGGATGGTTGTCCACTGGATTACCCGTTCCTGCAAGGATGCGGCGGCCGCCATCGGGTTAAAACTGGGCACAATCTCCCAGTCGGGTACTAGGTACTGCTCATAACGTCGTCGCTTGGATGACGGCTAAAAATCGAAGAGGAGACGGGTGAGAACTGGGACCCCCGGGGACCAGCGGAAGGCAACAGACCCGGCGCAACTGCAAGAGTCGGGCACAAAGGGCTTTAGAGAGCCCCGGGACAGTTGACCCCACAGGTGGAAGGGTAGAGAGCCCCCCTGGGCGCATAGAGGACATAAAATGGATGCAAGAGATGATAATTTACTTGAACAACTTTATTTCATTTCAACCATCGAGTAGAGTGGTGTACAAAATAAACACTTTCAATTTATTCCAGTTCATTTGGACGGCTGGGGGCAGTTTCGGGCCATGTGCCCAAAACAGCGGCACCTAAAACATCTAATATTTCTAGCTGTTGATAATTGTCTACCCCGACCTCTGGGGTACGGCCAATCCTGGGCAGGTCTAGGATATCCTGGACCACTATTTCCGGGAGTCGGGGGCAAAGACACCGAAGGCTTGTACATCTTCGCCACTGTCTTGGCAACCTCTTTTTCAATGTCGTTACCAAGGATATGAGTCACCAGATCCCCCAGTCTTGGGCTGGGAGGGAGCTTCTTACAACCTGAAAGGACTGCAGTGAACTTCCCTACATCAGCGTGTCCGGCGCGACGGCCAACATCCTCCAAATGTTCTAATGCCCCAATTAATGCATATGGATCAAATACATTAGGTGGACGGGATGCCAGCTGGTGTACCATCAGGAGAGCCTGATCAACCATAGAAGTCTGGGCTGCCTGTGAAACCCCATCTAATTGGGCTCGGAGCTGCCTCACTTGAACCTAAGCAAAGTAAAAAAGGGGGCATTCTGTCAGTTACCCGCCTCACTGCAGCTCTATTATCTATATCATAGTTAAGCTCTTAATCCAACCCATGTTGATAGCAGGGTAGTAAAAAAAGAGGAAACTCATCCACTTAAGTATGACTTGAAATATATCGCCGCTCGTTGGGTTATAAAGGCACAACAGAAAGCTCAGTAAAGGGTATGGTAATTTGACTTACTGAGCAAAGCTACACAAAATATACCGATGTCACGTCAGAAACACCACGCAATTCAGTATTCGAGCCGGGCCGGAGAGGTACAAAGTAAAAGAAAATTTCACCGAACACCGAGTTCGGCAATCGCCACACACACCAAATCGACACCTGAAGCTAGTTCAGTGTACGAGTCCGGCCGGAGAGGCGCCAAACAAAAATAAATTTCAGCGAACACCGGGTTCGGCAATCGCCAAACAAACGTAAGTTGGCAATTGAGCCAAGTTCAGTACGCGTGCCCTGGCAAGAGGCCCACACTAAAAATGAATTCCACCAAACCGCGAGTCGGGCAATTACCCTAACGCCTAAAAGGCACCTGAGGCTAGCTCAGTATGGGTGCCAGGCCAAAGAGGCCCAAATATAAAATGAATTTCACTGAACACCGAGTTCGGCAAACAGCAAACACACCTAATTGGCACCCGAACCCAGTTCAGTATGCGTGGCCGGGCAGAGAGGCCCAAATGAAAAATAAATTTCACCGAACACTGAGTTCGATAAATGGCAAACACACCTAATTGATACCTGGACCCAGTCCAGTATGCATGCCCGGCCAGGAAGGCGCCAAAAATAAAATAAATTTACCCAAACACCGAGTTCGGCAATCGCGAAACACACCTGAAGCTAGTCTAGTATGCGTGCCCGGCCAGAGGGGCCCAAGCCAAATTTTTTTTTTTTTTTTTTTTTTTTGGGGGGGGGGGGGGGGGGCACCTGAACCTAGTTCAGTATATGTGCCCGGCCAGACCAGCCCATACTAAAAACAAATTTCACCAAACATCGAGTTCAGCAATCGCCAAACGCACCAAATTGGCACCTGAACCAAGTTCAGTATGCGTGCCCGGCCAAAGAGACCCAAATAAAATAAATTTCACCGAACACCGAGTTCGGTAATCGCTAAACACACCTAATTGGCACCTGAATCTAGTTCAGTATGCGTGCCCAGCCCGAGAGGCCCAAATAAATTATCGAGTTCGGTAATAGGCAAACACCTAATTGGCACCTGAACCAAGTTCAGTATGCGTGCCCGGCCAAAGATACCGAAATAAAATAAATTTCACCGAACATCGAGTTCGGTAATCGCTAAACACACCTAATTGGCACCTGAATCTAGTTCAGTATGCGTGCCCGGCCCGAGAGGCCCAAATAAAATGAATTTTACCGAACATCGAGTTCGGTAATCGCCAAACACACGTAGTTGGCACCTGAATCTAGTTCAGTATGCGTGCCCAGCCCGAGAGGCCCAAATAAAATAATTTTTTACCGAACAGTGAGTTCGGTAATCGCCAAACACGCCTAATTGGCACCTGAACCTACGTTCAGTATGCGTGCCCAGCCAAAGAGGCCAAAATAAAATAAATTTCACCGAACATCGAGTTCGGTAATCGCCAAACACACCTAGTTGGCACCTGAATCTAGTTCAGTATGCGTGCCCAGCCCGAGAGGCCCAAATAAAATGATTTTTTACCGAACAGTGAGTTCGGTAATCGCCAAACACACCTAATTGGCACCTGAACCTACGTTCAGTATGCGTGCCCGGCCCGAGAGGCCCAAATGAAATAAATTTCACCGAACACCGTAATCGCCAAACAGTCCTAATTGGCACCTGAACTTAGTTCAGTATGCGTGCCCGGCCAGAGAGGCCTAAACTAAAAATAAATTTCGCCGAAGATCGAGTTCGGCAATTGCCAAATACACCAAATTGGCCAAGAGGCCCAAACTTTAATGCAGAATTAAAAATAGGGCTAAGCAAACACAAACCTATAGACAAGTCGTCGAGGTGACCCAGGCTAAATAACAGAAAAGAAAAAAATGTATATTTAACTCCACGTTCGCCGCTTGCGGCTGAGGTTGTTACGCCTGTTGAATTTGCTGGAGCGGTTGAGCTTGTTGCGCTTGTTGAGGTTGTGGAGCTGGTGGGGCCGGTCTGGCCGGTGGAGCCGGCGGCTGTACATGTGGCGGCACGGGAACTTGAGCCATTTAGACCGAGAGAAAACGCACTTCCCACGAGTGGCTGTGGGTTTTTACGGGAAAAGAGGACCACAAGATGGAACAATTTACCTTTATAGTCTTGAATATATTAACTGGTGTGAGTCCCACGCTTTCTGTCACATTTCAGCACTTAATCAGCTTCCGTGGAATAAATTGGCCAGTTTGAATAGCATTTCTTCAAAACTAGCGACAAAACAAAGAAAAATTAAATCACAAATTGATATCAACATAAATTCCCATCGAAAAATGTAATTTCTTTTCCGGCGAATTCCAAATGCTAGTGGCTTCACTCGGCTATTTGAAAACAAGAACGTGATTACGGGCACGCCGAAATCAAGAGGTCGTGTGTCAACCAATCAGACCAGTGAAAGTCGTCCCGCGGGATACGGGAAACTTTAAAAAAAACAAGGCAATTTTGACTACAAAAAGCGGGACGAAAAGAAACCTTACCGAAACCTTGACTCATGCCGCTATGCGCATGAGTAATTACATTTTTCGATGGAAATTTATCTTGATATCAATCTGTGATTGACATTTGTTTGTGTTCTCCTTAATTTGGGAGAATTGTTTATAAACGTGTAGCTTAAATTCAGTTGTATTTTAATTTCTTGAATTTCATCGAAGACACGGCTCGGCCTCGATGTGCTGTAAATTGTACGCGTTTTGCTTCTAAACACAAACTAATTGAGATTTCAATAACATTTTTCGAAAGAAGATTGTATTGTCTATTTTTGTGTGTTTGTTCATTCATTACATAGATTGAAAAGCGATTTTATGTAAACAAAACAAGACTTACATTTTATACTCGCGTCGCCTTATGCAAATATGTTTGTGTATTTTGGCAAATCAGTTTCTCCGGCATTTTTTGACAAGCAACAACTCTATTTTATTCGGAAAATAGTCGTAATAGTTATTCTAGACGGAGAAAAAGTTGTTTTTGTGAACTTTTGTACGGTCTAAATGTACTGTGCAGACGGTCGGGTAATACTGGTAATACTAAAATTGAAAAATAGCCCGGTCGTCAATCTTAATTCTTGTGCTTCCGACCTTTCACCTAAGTTAAGTTTCATCTTAGTTAAGCTTGTTGAGGGGGTCTTCAGAGGGCGCCGCTGTTAGGCTAAGGCTAACTATATATATTAATACATATGTTGTATGACTGACAAACAGAATTTCATTTTCTACACGGGAGACCATGCAGTGGATATGGGACTACGCTGCTAATAGCACTGTGTCCTGTTATGTTTCTTACTCTAAAAAGCAATTGAAACAAAGCAATTCAAAACAAAACGACCAGAGCCGGCCATTATACAAAAATAACTTACATGTAAAACTTACAAAGTGTGTGCATTTCATTCAGCAGCAATCTTTAAGGACACACCCGAACGGCAAACCCTTCTAAGTGGGACGTCCGCTACCTTAAAATGTAGTGCCGTGGGAACACCGACACCAGAGTTTGACGAATGGAAGAAGGATGGTAACAAAACTCTTGATGCAGGTAGATTTAAACAGATGTCTAATGGGAACTTGCGTGTCTATACCGTTTGGCCGGAAGATCAGGGAAACTACACGTGTGCCATGAAACAGAATAAAGGAAAGGAAAGGATGACCACCAAATACCGAAACATTCACGTTTCTGTAGTAGGTAAGTAAAGAGCAGAGTAGAAAAGGTAGTTATTTAAATGTACTTAAAAACTTAACAATTTACAGTTCCTGTTCTAGGTCCTATTAACTACCGCTAGAACTACAGCGCACAAGGGTACTGTATTGGTGATAAATAAAGAAAGATGGGAAATGTTAAGCTCGGTAATAAAATGGGAAAGATGTGATGTTCTTCATGCCACGAGCATGGGACAAAGCTAGAAAACAATCTGAGTCTCCGACAGGATGATGAACCTATGGTCAACCTATGATCTTCCACGCACCGGCCGGATACTCTAACCACTGAGCTAGGAAAAAAACTCGTGGAGTTCTTGGCCATGTACTTGGTTAATGTATGACATGCGTCCTACGTACTGCTAGGATCAGCCATGTCGAATGCGTCATGTGAGGTGATAAATAAAAAAAAAAACATGGTAAATATTAAGCTTGGTAATGAAATGAAAAAGATGTGATTGTTCTTAAATACACTGGGTTAAGGCTTTATCTCTAATCAGTATACTTTGATTTTCAGTTGATGGTTGGTCCTATTCTCAATGTCATACTTGTTATGTTGTCCTTGTTACCTTGCCTTTTCTAGTTCCTCCGAATATCCAGGTGTCAGAACCAAAACTAACCGTACGAGAGGGAGAAAACATAAGCCTGATTTGCATCATTAGCGAGGGTACAACGCCAAAAATACACTGGTATAAGGATGAGTCCCCCATAGATGGGAAGACAGTATTGCACCTGTCAGAGGTTACAGCTGAAGACGAGGGATGGTACACCTGTAAAGGAGAGAATGAAGGAGGTTCCTCTAATGACAGCACATTTGTTACTGTTGACGGTAAGGTTTAGCCTTTTGCGTGAATCTGATCTAAACCTAATATAATTAACGAACCCTTGCGAACCCTGAAGTGATAAGAGTATCCATGATGGCGAACGAAAAATATTCTATACCTGCTTTTGTTAAGTGGTTACTTAATGAAGTTTTAAAAGTATGATGGACATTATCATGTGATTGAATGTATTAACTTAACCCTCGGACGTACACGCAAACGTATACCCCAACCGTGATACAAGGAGAGAGGGGGGGGGGGGTGGGGGTGTTGCACCCCCCCTTGGGTTTTTGCGATGTTGCAATATTTCGGAAATATTTTACATCTAATAGATAGCCCGCGATGTGCTCTACAAGATAAGGTAAATATTATGGGTTGGGGCGCTGCTAGGGGTCCGTGACGTCATCCAAAATTTCCGCCAAAGGGGGCCGCCATCTTGGATTTCACTAAAAATTCAAATTTATCGGGAAAATGCGGAAATTGCAAATGTTATTTCCTAGAGTTGTAAAATAACATACAATTCAACATTTTGATGCTTTTGGTAGCATTTTATGTTTTTTTTTTCGCTGAAAAAAGGTGAAAAACAAGCAATTTTCTTCAAAAATGACTTGACCACATGTGACTTATGACGTCATATCTCGTTACCATAGCAACCGGTTGTCGCGAAACTTTACCAAAATGTGTCTCAAGGATACATGAACAGCTACTGAAAGCGGCGTATGCTAATCTTAAATGGTCTTGCATTGAAAATATCGGAGAAAGACCTTAAGGGGCGGGGGGGGGGGGGGTGGGGCAACAACACCCCCTTGTACGTTCGAGGGTTAAATGATCAGTAAAATGTTTGTAAAAAGAATCACTGTTAATTCTCTGACGTACAGGGAGAAGAAATAAGATAAATAATTTTTTTTTTTAAATTCCGTCAACCGCCACCTGTCAAAAATATGTTATCTCAGTCTTTTGAAAAAGGCGCTAAAGTGGTGCCAAAGGATGTTTATTAATTTTCTGTTCAGTAATCCTTATTGGTATCTTTGTGTTCCTTGGAATTAAAGTTATATGTGAGATATATATTCCTTTCTTGAACATTCATTTTTCTAGTTTGTCTCTCTGTAGGCTTTTACCTGAAAAAGAAGAAGCGATAATTAATGGCCGCTGCGATTTGCATAGCTTCGCTGCTCCTGATTTTCATAGTAACCACAGGGAACCCAAACGCTTTATTAGCTATAACAATCATTTAAGAAAATATTGTTATTTAGCTGTTTTCCTGTGTCTCTTTGAGTCATTTTGGAAGCGATTTGAATCAGAGCGAAGACGGTTGACCTTGCACGTTTCAAATATTATCTTGTCTGCCGCTTCGTAAATGCGACGCGCCTATTACGTCTCAAGTTTCCATTATTATTAACTATTAACTCTCCTCGGCCTCGGGGAAGAGAAAGGAGAGAAGAGAGCAAGGGATGAGACTAAAATGAAGGCAGTTTTATTTTGAAGCGTAATTCTCTTTGTTACTGAACAAAATCGGCTAGACCCTCACACCTCGATTAATTAAAGGGTGAATAATCATGTGAGGCATGATTTGTTTGTTTGGACGCCCATTTTCCTGATTGGTTTTGGGTTGTTTTTAGATGAGGCTTTTCGTCAGATCTGTGACTACACTTGACTTGAGCGGAAGTGATTTTATACTTGTGAGCATGTCCTTCATCAAAGTGGCTTTATTGTTCTCATGACAGACTCTTTGTTTTCATTTGACAGCCGCATATGTCGGAAATATGAAACAGAACATTCCACGCGGAATACCCGGTCTTCACGCGAGATAAATCTACCTCTCGTGTATCGTGTTTGATCTAGACTGCTAGTATAAATACAGTATTTTAGGCCTTCTTTAACTGATGTGATTTCCTATAAGAGGTAAAACCTTATGGATTACGATTTGGGTATTGCTTAATTTAATTTAAAAAAAGTACGTGGGTGCGAAGATTTGATTGAAGCTCGGATACAAAAAATAAATAAAATAAGCGACATCCGTTTCTGCTATCTACGAATTCAAATTTTGAAAACTCCAATTTGTTACGGCAAAAGGAGAAATATTTATTCACTGGTTTATTTTCTATAATCGCGGCCGGGACCAAAAGGTGAGCGATCCCTTGGCTAAAATATGTTCTGGTTGTCCACATGAATTTGTGTTCTTATCTGGCAAACAACCGAGCAAAACAAAATGGAAATATTGTTTGACTCACCAGTAAACATTAAAATTGCCCGGCACTGGACCTTGATTTGAGCGGAAATCGCTTGTCGTGGAAATTGCAGTGAAAGGCTGCCGGCCGTCGGCTCGTGTTTCCTCGTGCATATCAACGCGCGAGACTGGTCACCTCAACTGTAGTCAAAGATTGTCAGTACGAACGCTCTCAGTGAGTTTCACCCCTTGTTCTCTTCTCTCTTCTCGGGGCCGTTAAATTGAAACCCGAGATTCTCCCCCGAGGAGAGTTAACAGTTAATGGTAATAGGAACTTGAGTTAATAATAATGGAAACTTGAGACGTAATAGGCGCGTCGTATTTACGAAGCGGCAGACAAGATAATATTTGAAACGTGCAAGGTCAACCGTCTTCGCTCTGATTCAAATCGCTTCCAAAACGACTCAAAAAGACATTGCACACCGACATCGACATTGCACATCGACATTGCACACTTTCGATATTTTCAAGACCATTTAAGATTAGCATATGCCGTTTTCGGTAGCTGTTCGTTTATCCTTGGGACACAATTTGGAAAAAGTTTGGCAACCGGTTGCTATGGTAACGAGATATGACGTCATAAGTAACATGTGGTCAACCCATTTTTGAAGAAGAATGCGTGTTTTTCACTTTTTTTTTTAGCGAGCAAACATATAAAAGGCTACCAAAAGCATCAAAATGTTTAATTGTATGTTATTTTGCAACTCTAGCAAACAATATTTGCAATTTCCGCATTTTTACGACAAATTTGAATTTTTAGTAAAATCCAAGACGGCGGTTATCTTTGTGGCCAATTTGGATGACATCACGGACCCCCAGCAGCGCCCCAACCCATAATATTTACTTTGTCTCGTAGAGCACATCGCGGACTATCTATAAGATGTAATTTTTTTTAGAAACTTTTATTCGCTTACTTACATACAATGTATACTAATATATACTGCTACTTTGAGACCTATGCAGACTATCTTACACATACATATACTTTATCTTTAGCACTTCCCAAGCTATCATGATTTTTTACAATATTCCAATAACCACATTCTCATTAAGTAGCAAAACGTTACAACAAAAAACTAATTTGCATAATTTAGAGATGCTATTTCCACATACTTGCACAAACACACACACACACACGCACACACACGCACAAAACAAAACAAAGAAGGCAGAAAATAAAATAAAAAGGAGTTTTCGAGGATCGGTAATCAGGTCAAGAATGGATGAGCTTTTCAACTTTCCATTGAATCATTTGTTTATGAAAGAATTCGTTATAGATGATTGGTATTTGTAAAACTTTACAAGAATAAAAATATTCTTTGACATGCAAGAGAACGAGATTTAATTTTTCACTTATACTAGCAGATAAAGAAAAAGCTTCAAAAGGGAGGTTTAGCAGTGCCTCTGACGGGGATAGCTTTACATTAGTACGGTGATGTAGATTAAACCAATGCAAAGAAGCGTCGAGTAGATTCTGAAATTCGGAACAGCTTAAAAAAGTGTGCTCGATAGAGTCAGGTTCATTACACAGTACACAATTTGCATTATTTATAATTTTAAATAGATATAGTTCTTTGTTAGTAACAAGAATGCGATGGTGCAGTTTGAACGAAAATTGTCGAAGTTTATTATCAGAGGTAATTTTATAAGTGTTTTTTATAGAGCATTCCCACGTATCAGCAATTTGAGGATGATTCCTTCTCTATGAATTAATTGCAGTTGGCACAACTGCCGAGTTCTCCATAAATAGCTCATAGAACTGTTTACAACGAAATTGATCAAAGTCAATAGACTTATTGTTCGAAAGAAGGAATGCATTTTTCGCCAGAAGTAGATCCAGTGGAGTGCCATGCCCCCGGACCCCCCTAGATGGGAAGGGCCTTCGGCCCCTGAAATCATGTGCCTACCTGCTCAAATTCATTGCTCTCCTGTTCAAAATCGTAATCACGGGACCCTGCATCGGTTTTAACAGTTTTCTTTTAAATTGCAACAATTAAAAAAAAATGAACTTAGGCATATACCTATAGCCACCCCCTATAAAAAATTCCTGGATCCACCCCTGTCCAAACTTTCGATTTCTTCCTGGATAAGTGCTTCTCTTGTCCTTAATTCTTGTCTTTTCCTTTTTGAATAGCTTATTGTTAAAGATCGAATTTCCATTTTAATTAATTCCCAAAGAAGTCGATGACTATGAACATCGCTGTATTTTTCTATAATGTTTGGGAAGTTCCTATGAACTAATTCGATGTATTCCTCATCTTTTAGGAGTAGATTATTAAACTTCCAGTAACCTGGACCGCGTTTGAAAGTTTCAGGAATATCGACATCGAGAAATATTGCTTTGTGATCCGGAGCAATCGAAGCTCGAATTTCTGCTCTCTTAATATTTAGGCGGAGAGGACAAGCTACTAGAAATAAATCAATCCTGGATTTTAATTTTAACGTGCAAGATTCATAAGTAAAGGCCTTTCTATTCGGGTGCATATCTCTATATGCGTCAACTATATTCTATAGTTCGTAGCTTTCCAAGGACGGCCACCAGATTTATCCATAGGTTGAAGAGTTGTGTTCCAGTCTCCTGTGATTACAAGTCTAGAAGTGTTAGTTTCAGCGATGATCAATCTACTAAGATTCTGAACAAAAAGCTCTTGTTGTTTAGGGTCATTAGGAGCGTAAATAGATGTCAAGAATAGCTCCTCGTCACCTATTTTAATTTTAATAATAATATGCCGACCCTCGGGACAATTGATATGCATTTGACTTCATAGCGAGAATTGGGTTTCTGAAGTATGCAAACACCTCTTGCGTGTTCTGTGCCGTGAGAAAACAAAACAATTCCACCCCACTCGGCACGCCAAATTCTTTCATCCTCTCTATTTGAAAAAGATTCCTGAAAACAATAGAAATCCGCCTTTTGCTTCTTTAGATACGAAAACAAAGCTCGTCGTTTTACCTGATTACGTAATCCTCTCACATTCACTGATAAAATCTTAATTGAAGACATACAATTCACAGGAAAAAAATAAATCAATAGATAGAAAAAAAGTATTAATTATGATTAAATTTTAAAAAAGTCAATATTGAGCAAAAAACAACAAACCTTCTTACAATATAACTTTAGTTAAGCTTCTCTTCCACCCTCCTCCTATTAAATTATTTTTTTTACAAGGTTTTTTAAACCATTCTCTGTAAAAATTCTAATCGGGGTTTCATCGGTCGTCATTTTAACAGATATTTTACCATCTAAAGTCCAGATACTAGTCAGCAGACCATTTTTCCTCATTTTGTTGGCCTGTTCCATCAAACCTCTTCTGTAATCGGTCAAACTCTCGTTGATAAAGATTCGACCCTCGGACGTTACGACCGTTGAATAATCGGGAAATAAATCGGAAACCCGAATATTCTTTAGTTTTGTACGTTCTTTGTAAAACTTAGATTTAACTTTATGACTGCAAAATTTAACTACAATGGGTTTGATACTAGAACTTCGTCTTAGTTGGTGGGAAATCTCAATATCTTTTGGGGTTACTTCTACCTTCAGAGTTTGAGCTAATTTCAGCACAACGTCCTCGGTGTTTTGGTACGCGTTGCCAGGAATGCCATGAATATTGTTTAAGATTACTAATGAGTCTAATGCGGAATTGAAGGAAGAGTTAAAGGTAACAAAATGAAGTGCAGAGTCAACATAATAAGATGTAAAATATTTCCGAAATATTGCAACATAACAAAAAACCAATGTGGGTGGGGGGGGGGGGGGAGGTAACAACTCCCCCCCCCCCCCCCCCCCCGCAGTTGTCAGTAGTGGTGTAACTCGATTTTTTAATATGATTAATGATTATGGCCATTCGGTTCGATTCACGATTCTTTGCTTGCACGTTTCGATTTTGGTTCGATTTTTGCATACCTTCTTCAGGGTGCCCTCAATGAGTTATTACATTGTGGAATCAGAATTCAGAACCTTTAAAATCTGCGTTTTTGATTGACGAGCAAATGCATTTGAAGTTCGTTCGCCATTTTGTGTTGCCTGGTTAAATTGCTGCATTTTTACCACCCCTAGAGAAAAATAAGGCAAACCATGTGCAACACGCTCATTGTCACGTTCTCAATCATGGCGACGAACAACCAAGCAATCGTGATTCTGCCTGCATTGCTTCTTATAGTATTTTGTTTATTTATGGCTGATCAGATCTCTTACAGACCCTGCGTATACCAGCAGCATTTTCGTTCACGGTCCCTTGCACTCTCGTTTTGGTTAAAACTGTAATTTGTTTACGGTAGATTTCTTCGCTCGCTTCGCTCGGATTACGTTCATTTCTAAAGTGTGCTATCTTTTCCACTGTATCTTTTCTTTAACCCAAGGACGTACACGCAAACTTATACCCCACCATAGCACAAGGAGGGGGGGGGGGGGGGGGGTTGCAACCTCCCCATTGGGTTTTTGCGATGTTAAAATATTTCGGAAATATGTCTGATAGATAGCCTGTGATGTGCGCTACAAGACAAGGTACGTATTATGGAAGTGGCGATTCTGGGCGTACGTGATGTCATGGCCGCCAAGATGGCGTCCGTCTTGGACTTTACTAAAATATTTTTGGTAGAGTTGCAAAATAAGATGCAATTTTACATTTCGATGCTTTTGGTAAAATTTTATATGTTTTTTTAACGAAGGAAGGTGAAAACACGCATTTTCATTCAAAATTGCCTTGACCTCATGATCCTTATGACGTCATATATCGTTACCATAGCAACCGGTTGTCGCCAAAGTTTACTAACTTGTATCTCAAGGATAAACGAACATCTACTGAAGACGACATTTGCTAATTATAAATAGTCTTGAAAAAATCGGGGAAAAACCTCAAGTGGGGTGGGATGCAAGCACCCCCCTCCCCTTCTGTAAGTCCGAGGGTTACGGTAACTATTCTAAAATAATTGGATTATGCGAAAGTCACACCTTGCATTAGTTTTTATTATCGCCTCGAGTAACTCTTGCGCTTTCCTGTGCTCTCCAACCCTTTAGCGTGCATCCAAAACTCGCTGTATACGAAAGCTTAGTATGCCAAACAGCAGATTCACTGTTTCCTTTTTTTTAGTTCCACCCAAAGGGAACCCCAAAATGAAGAACCAATCAGTTCCGTTGAGCTCTGCATTTGCAATGGAATGCATTGTGGGCGGTAAGCCTCCACCAAAGGTCAACTGGACCAAGAATGGAAGACATTTCGCTTTCAACAGTACTACACTACGCATCAGTCATGTGACTTTCGACGATGCAGGTCAATATGGATGTAGTGCAGATAACAGGGCAGGAAAATTTTACAAACGTTTCTGGATGGATGTAACAGGTAAATTTAAAAACATATTATGTTTCTGCTTTCCCTTTATAGCAATGATGGCACCTATTATGGCAGCCGTGTATTTAAGTCCAAGTTTGAATATCAGAATTATGTGGAGGTATGAGACACTCGGACTTTTGACTCTTGATATCAGCCGGTCCGAATAAATAAATAAATAAATAAATAAATAAATAAATAAAATAATATAATCATAGTTACATTTATTTATAAACACAAATTATTACATGAAATTTTGTAAATATATGTGTTGTTTCCTTTTAGAAATAGTCCTCCTCTTCTATCTCCTCCCAAATACAATCAAAAGCTCCCATTAGTCAACTCGTAAATACGAAACGCTCAAAATAAAATATTGTTTACCCAAAAAGTCATGGTATATAGAGGTATACAAAGGAATAGGTCCATATTAAAGTTGACTTTTAAAGGTGAAATTAACCAAAAAATTGACATCTTTTCTTTTAGTCCAATATTAGTGCAATGTGTTGAAAGAGGACCAAATAAACATATTCTGAAGTTTAAAACTAATTGGGATTGGCATCGCAGAGATTGGAAGTTGAAAAATGAAACTTTTTGGCCTTCATAATCGTAGAGCGATCGGGAAAATTGTCGTAAAATTGTCGGAAACCAATAGTGGCATCGCTATTGACCACCTCAAAACAGTCAAGGATTGAAGTTAAAAGCAGGTGACTGAGCGGAAAACTATGTTGTTTTGTTCTGCGATAAACTGCAGCAACAATTGTCCATTTTCAATACGAAAACAGTGAAAATCTTTCGCACAAGTTAGAATACTCACTATTCGCCAGAAGAGAGGACACTGGGAATACGGTTGGCTCGGCAATAATGACGTAACAATCCTTACCAATCCCACCTCATGAAGCGCGCGGCCATTTCAGAAACGTTTTCGTGAAGTCTCGGAAATATTCGTACTTTTAGCCATGCGACTTACTTAAAGGCTCAGGAAGGCAAATTGTTGCGTAAGTACGCTTTATTATGGTTTCCTTTAACGTTTAAATAGCTTTAACCCTATTCAGACTGGGCTTTTTTTAAGCAATCTGTGACTGGGGGGCCGGGGCTCCTCGGACCCCCCCCCCCCCCCTCCTTTCATATCTCTGGAACCAGTAAGGCTAGGACCATGAAAGTTTCACACAATGTTCATCTCCATACAAGGAAACCTCAAACCCAGTTTTGACCTGCCACACCCAATTATGACGTCACAATGACGTCATTTTTGTTTTTCCGACGTTTCTTTGATATTTTTCCATCCAGATACTTAAAATATCAAATATAACTGTAAAATCATCTCTTTAATATTAAAACATAATAAATACAAACAAGGACACACTTGTAAAGCGAGAAAAAGCAAAAAAAGGCGATAAAACTATAATTTTGAAATTATTGTCCGCCATCTTGGATCCGCCATCTTGGATCCGCCATCTTGGATTTCCTTTTTTTTTGTTTAAATTAAAATTTAAAAAATATCTAAACGAGAAAAGGATCAGAATGTATAAAACACATATCAAACTAATGTCTATTATCCAAACAATGAACTTAGAAGCGTTATTTAATAAATAGTACAAAATTTTTGTCTATAAGTAAAAGAGAGCAAAAATTTACCTACCCCTCCCCCCCAAATATTTGATGTTAAAAGTTTTTGATGTCTTTCAAGAACTAGTCCCAAGAAAAAAACTATTCTAACAAGAAAATGCACTATAGTTCAAAGAACAAGATCTTAAGATAAAAAAAATTCACCATATTTTAATATTTTGAAAACCTATGTGTCAAAAACCGGTTGCCATGGCAACATGGTTAATCACACTGACATGTTATGGATACCAAAATGTCCCTAGATAAATTCTAGGAAAAGTCAGAAAATTTCAGCCTCATAGCTATTTCGGTGTAAGAGTTATCCCAATTTTACTGGAGGGGGGGGGGGGGGTTCGAAAAGCCCCCCCCAGTCTGAATAGGGTTAAATGGATAAAGAAAAAAATTCAAATTTTTGTTTCATTTGACCTTTAATGGAGTCACCGCGGTAAATGACTTTAGTGACGAAAATCGGTTGATGACTCCAAATGCGACACATATTTAAGCTTATTGTTGTTTATATTCGTTTACACCAATTTAGTTATTGGTATCACTGGATTCACGCTGTTCTTTTTATAAAACGTATTCGTAACAAAGCATTACGTCACTAAGTTTACAGCTGATGGAAGGAGGGAGCGAGTGAGTGAGTGAGTGAGTGAGTGAGTGACTCTTTTGCATATCTGTCGCCCGTGCTGATAACCCGTTGATTACGCATGCGCGTATTCACGGGTTAAAAATCGACTTTACCGGGATTCGAACACGAGCCAGTGCTCCCGGTAGCACTGGCTGAGAAGTCCGTGTTTGTATTGAAAAATCGATTAGAAGTCCTCAGATCGATTTAAATTTTTCATCTAAAGACAAAACGCGAAGCATTTGTACATCGTGTTCACAATGTTTTCTTTTTCGGCGGTTGAGTATTCCCAATCTATATTTATTTGCATTTGGAACGCATAAAATGCCGCCATTGTTCAGCGTTATTACAAATAAAGTTTACAGCCGATGGAAGGAGTGAACTTTTGCAATATATAGGAAATATTTCCAAGAAATAATCCCGGGATTGAGAAGCATCTTTTCGTTATTGTCAAGCTCAAATAGTAGTGTTTCAGTTTTCAATATATGCTAATAGATTAATAATGGTTATGTATCATTTTAAGTATATCCATGAACATTTGACAGTAGTGTCTCGAAGATGCGGAAACGTTGACCGGTAAACCCTAATTATTAATCAGTAGTTTTATCTCAATCAGTCTCCCCTCAGGTTTATGTGTCTCCAACAAACCAAACGGTTCATGAAGGCAAAGCAACCAACATCAGCTGCAAAGTCACATCTGGTGTCCCAAAACCATCATTATCCTGGAACTTTAAGGGTGGAAGTCTTCCAGAAAAGGTATTTGAAACAGAGATTGAGAGCGAATCAGTCCTTCAGATGCAACACACTACAAAAGAGATGGAAGGAACATACCAGTGCGTGGCAGAAAACAAAGCAAATAAGACAATTGTCACTTCAACCCTTCGTGTGTTGGGTATGTTTTTGTCTTGATTTTCAATATGTTTACAGTATGTTTTAAGTTTTAAGCTTGTTATTCCATGATGTTCAGCACAACAGACATCGTTTCTTGTCTGTAACGACATTAAATTGAAATTTTGGCTTCGCGATATTGAATTATTTTTTTTTAACCTAAGCAAAGTGTAACCCGTGGACCGCGGTATTAGAGGCGGTATTAGAGGGGTACAGCAAAACACCCACGTTTGGAAACTAAGCCAAGGTTAATTTAGGTTAATTTAGGTTAATTTAGGTTAATTAAGGTTAATTTTGGCTTCGCGATATTGAATTATTTTTTTAACCTAAGCAAAGTGTAACCCGTGCACCGCGGTATTAGACGCGGTATTAGAGGGGTACAGCAAAACACCCACGTTTGGAAACTAAGCCAAGGTTAAGGCCTTAACGTAAAAGTAGTACTTATTGGTAAATATTTCTGACTTTACTAATCTCTGACATGCCCACATATTAGTTAACCCTCGGACGTACACGTACACGAAAACTAATACCCCAACCGTGGTGTAAAAGGGTGTGGTGGCAACTCCCCCCCCCCCCCTGCCCCCCTGGGTTTTGCGGTGTAACAGTATCTCGAAAATATATTGCCTCTAACAGATAGCCTGTTACAGGGCCAAGATAGCCTGTTACAGGGCCAAGATAGCCTGTTACAGGGCCAAGATAGCCGAAAAATGATGAAACTGAAAATATATTTTGCTAGAGTTGTAAAATATGATGCAATCAAATATTTCACTGCTTTTATAAGTGTTTTACATGTTTTCTTTTATCGAAAAAAAAGGCAAAAACAGGCATTTTAATTCAAAAATGACTTGCCCTCCTGCTACGTATGAGGTCCTATCTCGTTACCATACCAACTGATTGTCCTCCAGACCTTACTGAAATGTGTTTAAGTGATAAACAAACAGGCATCCCCCTTCCTGCTGTATGTCCGAGGGTTAACAGCTTAGCTTAGTGTTAATCACTAACTCAAACATTCATAACCTTTCCTTACCCAGACAAGGCATTCCGATATGTTGAAAGAAATAGCGTGTATAGCAAACGTTCAGTATCATATAGTGTCAAGAACTGATAGGAATAAAATGTTACTTTTGCAACCTTCTCTTGCCAGACCGAGTAAATGCTAAATTAAGGTGGTACAATAAAATTTAAACATAGCTTTAAGGTGGCTCCATATTGTTCAGCCCTCTGGTCTTTTGCATTCTATTACAGCTAGCCCGATGGTGTGGCAAAAAAATACTTTACTTGAAACCAGTAAATATTTTATCAGTCAACAAAGTGGTATCCAAACGACGCCATCATCCGTTGCCATGGCAACGCGAAAAGAGGTCAAAAATACGCTATTTTGGACCATTTGAGGCTAATAACATAAATTACACGGTGAAAGTTATTGTTTTCGATATATTTTTGTTTAATTGGCAAGAGAAACATTTTAACAAATTCTTTACATAGAGTTCAGAGCTACCTTAAATTTATGTAAAAATGACATATCTCTGAATCCTATGTACAGATTTTTCAAAATTGGCACAAATGTTTATTATGTTTATAAGACGAAAATATATAAAAATCAAAAAATTTCACCGAGCAGTTTTGAAGTTATTGGCCTCAAAATGTTGAAAATGGGGTCTTTTTGGCCTCTTTTTACGTTGCCATGGTAACAAATTTTGATGTCGTAGCCACCTAAATATGTTCATTGGTTAAGTGTCTACAAACATGTACTAAACGTTTTCTCTTAACTTTACTGGTGTAGCTGTGATTGAATATCATAGATGTATCATGGGAGGAATGTTTAAACTATTAGGAGCCACCTTAAAGACAATTACTGTTTTACATACATGATAACATGTAAGTTCGGCTACAAAAAGTATAAAAATACCAACTGAAGCCTTGGCAGTGCACAATCCACAGTCGTATGATTTTCAGCAAAATCAAAGTAAATAGATAAAGAGGATGGTTTTACAAGACATCTTTAACCCTATTCAGACTGGGCTTTTTTAGGAAATCAAGACGCAATGGATCGTTCACGGTATCTGCAGTTTATTTGATTGCTTTTTTAGGCAATCTGTGACTGGGGGGGGGGGGGGGGGGGGGGGGGGGGGGGGGGGGGGGGGGGGGGGGGGGGGGGGCCCGCCCTTCATATCTCTGGAACCAGTAAGGCTAGGACCATGAAATTTTCACACAATGTTCATCTACATACAAGGAAACCTCACACCCAGTATTGACCTGCCACACCCAATTATGACGTCACAATGACGTCATTTTTGTTTTTCCGACGTTTCTTTGATATTTTTCCATCCAGATACTTAAAATATCAAATATAACTGTAAAATCATCTCTTTAATATTAAAACATAATAAATACAAACAAGGACACACTTGTAAAGCGAGAAAAAGCAAGAAAAGGCAATAAAACTATAATTTTTGAAATTATTGTCCGCCATCTTGGATCCGCCATCTTGGATCCGCCATCTTGGATTTCCCTTTTTTTCGTTTAAATTAAAATTTAAAAAATATCTAAAAGAGAAAAGGATCAAAATGTATAAAACACGTATCAGACTAATGTCTATTATCCAAACAATGAACTTAGAAGCGTTATTTAATAAATAGTACAAAATTTTTCTCTATAAGTAAAATAGAGCAAAAATTTGCCTACCCCTCCCCCCAAATATTTGATGTTAAAAATTTTTGATGTCTTTCAAGAACTAGTCCCAAGAAAAAACTATTCTAACAAGAAAATGCACTATAAGTCAAAGAACAAGATCTTAAAATAAAAAAAATTCACCATATTTTAATATTTTGAAAACCTATGTGTTAAAAACCGGTTGCCATGGCAACATGGTTAACCACACTGACATGTTATGGATACCAAAATGTCCCTAGATAAATTCTAGGAAAAGTCAGAAAATTTCAGCCTCATACTGGAGGGGGGGTTCGAAAAGCCCCCTCCCCCAGTCTGAATAGGGTTAAACTGATTTTAAGTGATAGATAAATTTACAATGATAATTTAGATAGATAATTTACAATGGCTCGCCTTCGGCTCGCCATTGTAAACGCCCATACAGATCGGACGCGAATATTTTATCTGACTTATGAAATGAAACAATGAGTAAAGATCTGGCGGTATGAAAAGTTAATGCATACTAATTAGCTCAGCAGATATCTGTATCAAAAGTTAATGCATACTAATTAGCTCAGCAGAGATCTGTATCAAAAGTTAATGCTACTGTTTAATAATTCATCGACTCAGTTGATCTGCATTGGGGTTTACAAACCTTCATTAAACATTCATTTCTTTTGTATTTTCCTTATGAATTATTAATGAATTTTATAATTTGATTTATTATTTCGTATTGTTTGTCTGTTTCTTTTAATAACAGAAAAACCCACCGCTGAAATAAGCCCAGATTCTTATCCTCCATTTCTGGCCGGTGATAAACTTATATTGACTTGCAAAGTCAGTGGCGAAAGAGTGGAGGTCAAATGGAAGAAGAACAGTTCCCCAGTGACTCCAAAAGCTCTTATCAGTCAGGATGGTGACCAGAGTACTCTTGTTATTGAAAATATTGAGGCTAGTGACGGCGGTGATTATTCTTGTGAGGCACACAACGACGCGGGCTTTGATATGTCCTCTACTGTGGAGATCAAAGTTAGGGGTAGGATGACATTTGGTTACAATTTTAGCGTGAGGTTTAATACAGACATTAATAAGATCAACAGCACGTATTAGTAATACAGCAATTAGAATAAACACAAGTATACATTGTAAGGATGGTTACTACAGATAAACATTTAATCATGTTTACGAAACATTGACGTTCTTGAGGATCTCGTTCGCGAGGTCAAGAATAGCAGCCCCCTTTTAATCGTAACATGACATCCGCAATAGTTTTTCGCAGATTCCACGTCACTAACATTAATATTAAAAGCTACCTTATTAGGCAAAAGGGTTAACATCAACTTTATTTAACAATTTTATTTGCTGCTCAATACATTTTTTTTGGTTACAGTGGAACGTGCAGGTGGCAACATGGTGAAGTGGTATCATATTGTTTTTCCGGTGGCTGCTTTTATCTTTCTCATATTGGGCATCTGGTACATTCACCAACGACGAATGCAAGGTCACAAAAAATAGTATATATTAATATACCCCTTGATATCTTAGCATTTTAGACCCTGATCAGACAGAGTACTTTACATTTTTTTTCAGATTTATAAAAAAAATTACAGATTCCTTGAGCTATGTTCTATTGACATAAACAATTTAAGGAAATGAAACTTTAAACCGCCGTCATGTGATAAGCGCGCGCTGTACATCATGTGACAATTTCAAAATGCGTCGACGCATTTTGGATGATAATCATTTAAAAAAGAGAAGTGTTTTCATGATGTTTTTTTTAAACGCGAAATTTAAAGAGAGCCATAGTGCTGTCTCGATGGCCAACAGATTTGTTAGTGCGTTTTCCCACCCCGCGCAAGTTGCATAAAATTTAACGTGTGTCGTAACTGCTAACGTCAGAAGTGAAAAGAAAGAGTTTGAATTGACTGAACGCCTGGCCGGTTAACAGTTATGGCTGGAGTTAATAAGTTTCATGCAACTTCGCCCAGCTGTCTCCAGCTGACTTCTTTGCGAACAAAAAATATTGCATTTTGAAGCTGGTTCTGGAAATAATATTTCTCAGAAAACACTACATAAAATATTTTCTAATTTTTGTTTTAACTGAGATTACAGTTCGACATACATTCTTGGAAACGCCTGGTAGCAAATATTCCATGCATTTCGGTCGTGTGTTAAATTATTTTATCGACCACCAATTAGACAAACAAGCTAAGACAGTATTTTCTAAGTGTGAGGGCAAAAGAAGATGGCCAAAATAATTGCGATCTGGGCCAAACCAAGAGAAGATAATGTAAGATAACAGATCCTCCATACATGGGCCTCTACCAACGAAAATTACTTTACATCATATAGTCAACTATAGGGAGACTCACCCCCCCCCCCCCCCCCCCCCGCCCCAAGAGAACATAATCTAAGACAACAGATCATCTATACATGGGATGATGATGATGATGATGATGATGATGGGCCTCTTGCAATGAAAATTACTTTACATCATATAGTCCACTATAGGGAGACACCCCCCCCCCCACCCCCCAAGAGAACATAATCTAAGACAACAGATACTCAATACATGGGCCTCTTCCAACGAAAATTACTTTACATCATATAGTCCACTATAGGGAGACCCCCCCCCCCCCCCCCCCCCCACAAGAAAACATAATCTAAGACAACAGATCTCCCATACAGGGGCCTATTCCAATGGAAATTCCTTGGAATTTTTTTTTTAAACATCATCAGTTCGGTGTCATACTGCGTGGGGTGGCGTGGCTATTTTAAGGCCGACGCCTGATTGGTCAGTTTGAATGACGTCCAGTAATTTTACAGTTGGTGGGGTTTATTGATTTTCTCAGCCTCTCACACAACACGCGATTTCCCTTCGCTGCACAAACAAAATAGCTCCAGCATTGATGACTCGATGAATAGGCATATAGACCGTGCGGTCATGGCACCGAGAATCCAAATAACCTTCACAGCATGGGCGCAAGCTAATATTAGATTGAAAATAATTATCATGGGGCATGGATTCTGTTCTCTTTGATCATCTTTTTTTTTTCCTTGGCCACACTAGCTCAATGAAAACTATAGAATGTAAAAGGCTATAAAATATCCGCGATATGGCCAGTAGCTCACGCATGCGCGTAGTCGAATTAACCCGTGGAGTTATGGATAGTTGTTTACTATGCACACGGGCCAGCTGAGGGCCATACCTCTGAAATTAATTTGCAGTATGACACTTGTAGTCTTCATTCTAACTACCTTAATTATCATACAGTTCCTTGTTTATGTGCTAATTTTACCATACCTGACTTATTATTTATTTACTTTTGTATTTATAAATATATTTTTTTTTTCATTAATTGGTTTTATATCGTTTTGTCTTTTATTGGGTAACAGCCAATGCCAAGTAAGTTTTAATAATTATTTTACTACCTGATTTGCCTGACCCGTGTACTCGCGGTCAGGTCCCTCGACGCAACATCCTTTAAAAAAAATCTAGGAAACGAAATAATTTAATTGGTCTTTCTGAATAGTATAAATCGTGTACAGATTACAAAAAACAAAGCAAAGAACAAGGAAAAAATGTTGACTCCGATGATCTAAGTTGATTCATTAATATTGACAAATATAAAACAAACGAAAAGTAACAATGTTTACAAGAAAGAACGTAATTAACATAGCTTGTTGATATATTGGCGTCTTTGTTGTATTTTGTTGTAGTTCTAACTAGTAAGCTCTGTAATGCATTTCTTTCTTGGGAACTATGGCATACACCACATTTTTCTACAGTAGATCCTCAAAGTCTTTTAGTCTAAAGGTGATTCAGCTATGTCTTTATCGAGTTTAAAAATAATGTAATGCTATATAATATATATTATATATACATATAATAGCTTGTATACAACTGATGAACCAAACGAAGAGCTCACAGTGAAAGGATCCACTAAGGATACTAAAATCTAATTTGTAGAAATCTTTACATGTATTATTCACATTAGTTTTATATATTTATTTAAATTGATTTTATATAAAAAAAAATGTTTATTTACAGTGCACATGCCAACCCTGTACCTGATGAAGAGCAGGGTATCGAGTTGGAAGAGTTGAATCATGAAGTGGATGAATGGGAGATCCGGCGTCAAGACATAACTCTTCACCGGTCCATTGGTTGTGGGGCATTTGGAGCAGTTTGGAAAGCAACTTTGCGTCGACCAAATGAAACGCCTAGCGAAATTACTGTTGCAGCAAAATGCTTCACACGTGAGAACTAGTTACTAGTTGACTTTATTAAGTACAATAACTAAGAGTATTTACATCCAAAAAGGGAGATTTAAGGTAGTAGTTGCTTGGAAATCATGACGTAATTCTCAGGACACATGACCTCATGACCTAAATTAGTGACGTTTGGGCTGTTATATGTATCCAGCAAGTTTCATTGTCATAACTTGTCATAGCTTGTCAGAGACAGCACTCAGTTTCCAATCTTTGGATTGCCTTCAAAAAAGCAATGATTTTGTACTTTTTGTTCGTTCTCGATCGTGTTTTGAGGTTTCATTTGTCCTTCTTTCGCAGAAACCAACATTTATTATAAGTTTCTATTTGCTCTGAAAACAGTGCATAGAAAAGCCACTCTGTATATTTCCATTGCAACCTTTATTTATAACTAGTATCTGTTTTATTCTCCACATTATGGACGTTCAGTTCAGAAATGTGCGTCATATGCACACATACATACATGGTGTCGCCTATATGCTAGCGTATATGTCTCTTCAGTTTTATATATTTGTTTTATGAAGTATGTAGATATTGCAGCTGACTGAATGTACCTTTATCGCTTACTTTACAGCCACTGCTGCAGAGGAAGGAAGAAAAGCGCTAATGAGGGAGATCGAATTGGGGAAACTTCTTGAACAATTTCCACAGCCTAACATTCTCAAGTTTATTGGCTGTGTGACAACCCAGAGTAATCAGCTTCATTTTATTCCTGTCATTTCCTTCCTACATATCTGATCTATTTGTCCGGCAACAAGGTTTCGCAAAAAAAATAAACAAATAAAAACAAATATCATACCTTATCAAGCTTTGCTCGTAAGCTACAAGCATAAAAAAACAAGTTTCCCTCCATAATTGTAGATTGAATAAGCAGTTTTTGAAACCTTTACACACCATTCAATGGCAGGTCTCGTACGTCCATCGTCCTCCCCCATGATCCTTGATAGCCCCCTCTAGAAAGTATTATTTACAGTCACAAGTGTCAATGTGTTTAAAATGATTTGTTTATGCTTATAGTTCACCCAATTATGATCACGGAGTACATGGCATATGGAGATTTGCTCGGATATCTCCGAAAAAGCCGAGGAATTCATGACAAGTATTATCATGGAGAGGGCGAGGCTTTTGAACTGCAGCCATATCACCTGGTCTTATTTGCTAAGCAAATTGCCACCGGAATGGTTTATCTTGGTTCCAGAGGAGTATGTGAACAACTAAAATCAATTCTTGGTTTGCACTCAAGTCATATCAAAAGTCTTCATTACACCAATCTTATCACAGAAAACTGGATTCACTATATATTCCTTTAAATCGGCTTATAAGCATGAATAATGCAAAAATAACTTTCAACTGGTTCAATTTTATTTATTTTGACGGCTTATTTGAAATAGCGTGACGAATTGCGTGACACATTTAAAACCTTAACAAATTGGAAGCAAAACATCGTTTAAACCTGAAACGTTTTGGGAAAGATTGCAGCACTGGTATCCACACACCATATTAGAAGCAGCTTTGTAAGGTGTATAGTTTAGGTTTTTTAAATTTTTTTACGACGTCATGTGCAAACCAAGAATTTTTGCAACTGTATTCCTGTGCAATTTCAGCTTATTAGTGCAGTTGAACCCCACTATACTGACACTCGCTTTTAAAGACAGTTTTCTTATAGTCCCGGCAGAACGTCCAACGGTTTTCTGTAAATTGACCCGCTTAATAAGGACACCCGTTAATACGGACAATGGACATGTTTTCCGGCTGCTTCAAAACGAAACAAAATGAAACTCGTTAATATGTTAAATTTTGCCATTTATGTAAGCGTTGAAAATCTGCCGAATACTCTAGGTCAGACATCTACACGAGTTTATGACGTCGGTTAAAAGAAAACTGCATATTTCTGTTTAATCATTATTTCTTTAATAATGTTTTTATTGTGGTTAGATGTAGTAGCAGACGGTATTCCTTTTCCTTTTTTTAACTGGAAATACCTCAATTATGTCGTTCTGATACGAACAGTTTCATTGGTCGCTATGGTGACCGTATCAAGGGCGTTTGACTGTACTTGTTATTTTTTATTCTCTAATTCTCGCTGCACACTAACATATATTTTGTCACAAAAACCGACTGTTTCGATTTTATTTATTTTTTATTGTATTAATCTACATAATTTTATCATGTGGCTACTTTAACTGCGATCTTTTCCTTCACGAACAATCGAGGCTCATTTATCTATAAGTGAATATCATTAATTAATCAGTCAGTCAATCAAAAAGAGGAATTGTTTCGAAACAAAATTGAGTCGTGTCTATGGGCCTTAACATAACCAGTTGCCTTAAAAACCGAAGATAAAGATTTAGCTATAGGATTCGACCTGCCTATTCACTACGGTAACAAGCTGACATTACCACGCCTATATTTGGCACCTACAAATCTTTTTAATTTAATATTTTCTTTACAGCAGTTCAGAGCATAAGCACAAGGTAGACGTCATGTAAACGTCACAATCTGCGGTCCTAGTTTAAGCACTTCATGATGGTTTGAATAAAGAAACAACAACATTATAATCTTCTCAAATAACAACAACAAACACAATAACAGAAAAATGCTTTTAAAATTCAAGTGGTTGTGGTTATAGTTATCCTTAAAAAGTCAGAAATTGATTTCCTATTATTTGTATTTGTTTTAGATCATTCACCGTGATTTGGCAGCAAGGAACGTTCTTCTGGACAGCAACTTTGTTTGCAAGGTGACCGATTTGGGGTTGGCATATCAAAACTTCAAATATGGCCACGGGCAAGCCAAAAAGGTACACAGACTTTGATCTTTTAGTTAAAACAAGTACAGTATGTTTAAATGTCAAACTGTTCTTTGTCAATAAGTCTAAAAGAAAAACAGGTTGAATTGGCATGAACATTGGCGGCCATTTGGAAGGGTGACATAATTCCCGCGTCATATGACGTAACCTACCTTAGCTTAGACAGTTTTAGACGTACTATAAACCCTCCATGTTTCAAAGCTATAGCGCTAATATTCTTGAAGTTACGAGAGATAGAGAGGAATCCCTCCTGTCCCAGAAAATTAGAAAAGCCCCGTCTGAATGGGGGGCGGAAAGTGCCCACGATGACATTAGAAACATGTAACCAATACCCACCAAACTTCGTGACTTTTTCGAAAAGTTATACAGAAACAATTCCATGTGGTAATTTTTTGTTCATGACATGTGAGTTTCCATGGCAACCATATTTTGACAAGCATTTTTATCCAAATTTTGAATTATCTGCTTAAATTAACTTTTCAACAGAAACTTTTTAACTTTCTTGTAGAAAATTTTGCAATTTAAGATGACTTAAGTCATTTTCTTTTAATTTTGATTAATTTTTCAATCAATTTTGGCGCTTTTTTAACATGATAGAAATCCAAGCTGAGTCAATTTGGACGGTTTTTAAGAGGTTTTAAAAAGTTTCAGAAATCCAAGATGGCGGATCCAAGATGGCGGCCGTATAACTAATCACTTAATAATACGTCATATGACGTCATCGTTCCATTGTGCGGACTGCAAAGGAGACAGTTTTGGACGTACTATGTACCCTCTAGGTTTCATTTTCATAGCCTTAATATCCTTGAAGTTACGAGGGTGGGGAACAATGTGCCCCTCCCCCCAGGCTCAGGAACTTAGAAAAGCCCAGGCTGAATAGGTTGTGCCTAAAGAATACCATTTAGAGGGACGTCGGACACCTTATTAAGACTTATATAACGTAATGTCGACACTTAGAATTTTATTTTCAATAAATTTTTAAGTGTAAGATTGAACCTGTGATCTCAGCTAGGCTTAGGCTTAGATAGCCTACCGTACCACTGTACCACCTAGCTTCTCGGGTTGTTCAGGCCTAAATTTAACTATATAAACTGCTACCCATAACATCAACTGAAAGCTAACCAGTTACTCCGTTATATAAGTTTCAATAAGGTGTCCGACATCCTTCTGAACGGTATTCTTTAGGCTTAACCGGCTGAATAGGATTAATAGCTTTCAATTTTTTAATAACTTATTTGAAATTTGTGCTACCCTATATTTTAATATAAACTTTTAGTAATTGTCCGTCTGTCATCAATAGATAGTTTATAGTGTTGCTTTAAAACACGAGATTTTGCACTATCTTGTTAAAGTATTATTTGTTTCTCATTTTCATTATGATTTTAAATTGTGTTTTGAGATTGTATGGGATGTTTTGGTATTTCCTCGAAATCATTGTCGCACAAATTGAAATTTTATCACTTCCCCTTCTTTTCCAGAGGTTTATCCCATTTTAGAAAAATAGCACTCCAGTTCTAGTATATTAACTCACTGTTCGCTGCTTTTACAGGGCTGCATCCCAGTTAAATGGACGGCACCCGAGATTCTCTATGGAAATCCTGCAGCACTCTCCGCCAAAAGTGACGTGTATGTAAAACTATTATCTTATAGCCTACAGATGACCCTTAAAAATATATTTTGGCACTTTTGTGATATCATAAAATTCCGATCTAGGAGAAACAAAATGACGGCTGTTCACAGCTCACGTCGTCGTAATGTCCGTTTAACATTCTTCGACGTACTGTATACCCTTCAATTTTCATTGCCATTAATACTCTTGAAGTACGCTTCAGAACGGGGTGTGGAATCCGCCGACGCCCCTCTACCCTACCCCCATCCCAGAAAAGGGTTAAACCTTCAAACCAACTGGTACAGCATAATAAAAAACATAAACCGGCTGAACGAAAGTGATGCTCATAAGCTTTTACTTTTAAGGTCGAATGGAATATTTATTCTTATAATTAAAAATTAGAGTGTTATTAGAGTGTTATCTCGAACAGTATACGGAAATAGAACCACTGACGAGTATTGCTTAAAATGCTGACACAGGGCCGTCGGTGACCGCAGTTTTTATAACTGAAGTTGTCACCCTGTATAAAGAAGGATTTATTAATTATTATTATTATTATTATTATTATTATTATTATTATTATTATTATTATTATTATAAAATATTTTATAAAAACGTCACCCTTTTAAAAACGTTTTCATCCAGTGCACCGCACTCACAAAATAGCACTACTTCATACAACATAATAAACAATTTCACAAAGTGTGCTTATTAGTCAGTAGCTTTCACTTGAATGATAGTGGAATACGTCCCCTTGTGCACACTAACAAAATTGGAATTTGGGACGAAATGCTCTGAAACTTTCATTTGGACGGTAATCCAAAAGAAAATTATACACAGACAACCCAACAGGAAATTATACACAGAATCAAAAATTGATAACAAGCTGTGCAATGTAATAAGTAGCACCCCACAAGGGTGCTGCTTAGTAGCGTTCAGTGGAATGTTATCATGCAGAATCGACACTACGATACAGAGGATAAAAAGCAATGTGTGATTTAACGTTAGTCTCTTTTTTAATATTTCTCATTTGTGTTTTACAGGTGGTCATTTGGAGTGGTTCTATACGAGATATTCACCCTTGGTATGTGATGCCGTAAACTGATGTGTTTATATAGTTTAACTCTCGGACGTACACTCAGAGTTATACCCCAACCGTGGTATAAGAAGAGGGTGGGGGGGGGGATTGCACCCCTACTTTTTTTTTTTTTTTTTTTTTGGGGGGGGGGGGGGGGGTTACGGCGCTGCTGCGGATTTGTAACGGTATCCAAAGGGGCGGACAAGATGGCCGCCATCTTGTATTTTGCTTTTTAACAAAACAGAAATTAATTTTTGTGTTGCTGGAGTTGTTAACTATGACATAGTAAAATATTATGCTGCTTTTAGTGGCATTTAATATATTTTCTTACCAAAAAAGGGGAAAAAAACCCATTTTCACATTTTTATTCAAAAATGGCTTGCTTGACCTCATGTTACTTGTGACATCACAATTCGTTACCATAGTAACCGGTTCTCCGCAAACTTTACCAAAATGTGTCTCATGGATGTACAACAGCTACTAAAGCCGGAATGTGCTGACAAAAAACCTTAAGAGGGACCAATTTTAGATATAGTATACGATGGGAAATATACAAGTTTTCACTCGATTAATTACTGGGATGTAAACTCTTTTTAATTCCCCAGCGCATTACGCGATCCAATTGTACAGACAGTTTCGTTTCACACAATGTGTATTTATGTCACGCTAAGATGTTATGGTCGTTTTAAATCTGTTTTACTTTTCAATTCTTTGACTTCAAACTCAGTATGGAAAATTAAAACCGATCTATAGACTTCGAATATGGATTTTGTAGCATTTAGGGCAAACTGTCGCTCCGTATTCACGAGATGGTTCTTAGAGCCCTTTGATCTCGTAATAGTTTAGAATAGGTAACTATTTTTGGCCGTAACAATTCAGTGCCAGTGACTCTTCCATAAACAATAAAAGGGATATATGAATATTGAACGCTGTATATGTATGATAATTTAAACATAAAACTGACACCCAATGAATACCTTGTAACATTGAAGCAATCTCCCATAACCAACTATAATGCAGTTGTACCCGAAATATATTCTCTATGCGTCGCTGTAATGTGTGATCATTTATTGGAAAATCTTTGTTTCATATGTCATTCAATTCTTGCAATTTCTCGCATCTTAGCGAATAATATTTTAGATCACCCCGTCTAAATAACACTCAAAGCAGTGAAACAGTGAAAAAAAAAACTGTAAAACTGGTCTAAAGAACATCCTATTGGGGTGGGGGAGAAAGAGGGCGGAGTAAGGCTTATCAAACTACATAAAGCGATTTCGAAAAGCTTACAAATTGGACTAGCTGTGATCTCCTTGGCACAAATATGTTACTAAAAGTACATCAAATCATAGTGACTGGAAAGTACCATTATTTAAATGAGTGCGGCACACCCTTGTGGTAAAAAGGATGTGGCTGCAAACACTGATGAGCTTGCATCTCGAAGTTCTTTACGATTAAAAAAATAAATACTTAACTTTGAAAATTAACAGGAGGCATTCCATATCCGGGGATGACAGAGGGTAGAATAATTGCGGAAATAAGAAATGGCTACCGCATGTCGAAACCCGAACATCTCGACGACACCATGTAAGTTTCTGTTGTGACGTTAGAACTGTCTGTGGGCTTAAGTAGGATATAGCCCTTCAATAACTAAAGACAACACAACTACGTTATTTAGTTTTTACCACAATTGTTAAATTTCCCGAGCACTCATTGGCCGAAAACTATTGTTTATAAGAGTACAAACAATGAATGACGTCATTGATCATGCCACCCGCTTCTTGCGCGCGAAATAAATTGATTTTGGCTAGAAGAAATGCAGCCGGTTTGGTTTGTAAGATAGCTGTTTTCTCTGTCTATTTTGGCGAATTTTCGCCATTTCTAATCGAATATTACATTTGTCATTGGTAAAAAGTCCACGCTAGTCAAAGCTCAAACGTTTGGAGGAGAACGTGTTACGGTTGTAGACTCGAGGATTTCGGTAACCTGGTAAACATATTCGGCAAGTCGAAAGAGGATGCAAAACGCCAGACTTCATTATTGCAGCAAACTTTCGTCACTGCCACAGAGAAAATACGCTCGTTATGAAGTGGAAAGAAATATAATTAACGAATGACTAGAAAGTTTACTTCATATTTTTGTCTCCGAAATCAAAAATTTCCGTGATGATCAAAGTTTCAATGCACTTGATACCTTTTTGAAGTTCATTTTACCGGATTTTGAGGCCAAATTGACTGAAATGATGGTTCCAAGTAAAACGTTTTTGCAAGGTAACGAAACAAATAGATTTTAGTTGGCCATTATGTGTCCCCTGATAAACGTAACACTGTTTGACGTCATAACATGGTCACAACAATTGCAAAATCTTTGTTTTGACCATTCTGTGACGTCAGTCATTGTTTATCAGGACATATAATGGCCAATTAAAATCTATTTGTTAAAATAATTGGCAGGTTTATAACACCGATTTAGTGATACGGTGGCGATAGACCACCCCTCATTTGTGCCATCTAAACATGACAATCCCTTTTTTATTTTAGTTATTTTGGTTATTTTCACCGAACTTAGCCAGTAAGCATAGGACATATTTTGTCCCAGTCATTTTTGAAATCAATAACGACGAAAAGCATCTAGCTCTCTAGATCTAATGCAGATGCTCGCGAGTCAAACGTCACTGGATGTGTAATAAAAAGAAATTGAATGCACGGCTTGAATCACTTGTGTATTATTAAATCCTAATTTATTGGAGCACTGCAATAAATTATAGTTAATTAACAACTCTTATATCGCGCAGTTAAGCCTGGGGCGTACGTGCCTTCCGGTTTGCGTGACGCAACCAGTCACACCCCACGTGGTGTCTCATCCAATGAAATTCTAGTGCTGTCATCTCTTGGCATGATAAGGAGCATGCTCGTTCATTCTTGTATTCCTCGTGCTCGTAGCCACAAGTTCAGTTTATATTTACTGTCTCAAACCCCTTTTTCATCATTACTTTATAATGATGACGTTTCCAACTTCTTCAACCCTCACAAATGAAAGGCATTGTATTGCTACAAAATATAGAGCACATTACTCTTACGCTTGCATTGACATTATTTCTGGTACCACAAGCTCTATTTTATCCTGTGGCTCGTCAATGGGGGAATGCGTTGCATTTTGTGGGGATGAAGTGCTCCTCTCGTTACACTTTTGCCCCCATATACTCGTTTCTCGAGGCCCAGTTTTTCTGTACTGCTCGGATCTAGATTAGAGGAGGCCCTACTACCTCCAATCAGAGAGGAGGCCCAACTCCCTCCTCTCTACCCAGGAGTGCTTTCGCGTGGGTGCAACCTGAGGCCCAACTACCTCACCCATCCACGGTCTGTATCTCCATGGGCTGTAGGCTTTATCCGATGCATGTTTACCTAGCAGTACTGCGGAAAAAAGTATTATTTCTGAGCATTTCATTACCCACTTCCCCATTGGCACCCACAAAACAACTTGTCGTTATTGTTCTCTAATAGTTACTTTACTATAGAAAGAGGAAGTTAATTAAAATTCAAATGTAAGGAGGCGTTGCAGTATTTTCCTTCATTATAGCCCTGGCCCCGAGGAAGGCTAATTTTGTTAGCCGAAATATTGGCCGTTAAATAAATCAATCAATAGAGCGTATGCACTCACGTGGCAAGCAGCTATGCAAATTTATTGGAACAAAAGAAAGTGTTAACATAAGAAAAGCGTTCAAATCCCACAGGATTGTTTTGGTACACCAACATGGCCGCCGTTCTATTGTTTTGGTACACCAATATGGCCGCCGTGACGTCATGTGCATACGCTCTATTGCCATATTGCCAGCCTTGAAATTCAGTTTCCTTTATAACACTTCAAGTGACACCTGGATCGAGCAACTCTACAACCAATGCGTTTTATTTACGCAATGTGCATTCAGAGGTTTCTACTTCCTCGTTATTTTTGAACATTTGTCAGGAGTTATTATAAACCTTGATGACAGCTAAAAAATACAAATTGTTCATTTTTAGGTATCGCTTAATGGACAGATGCTGGCATCATAGCCCTGACCTCCGCCCGCCGTTTGAATCTATTCGGCAGCAATTAACTACATACATTGAGCAAGAGGTTAGTTTGTGTTAAACGTGACAACGTTTTGGGTTTTTAAGACGTCAAAACCAGAGGAAAAGAATAAGTTTAGGTAGTGATAATTATAGTATACACATTTCTTAATGTGACCTGCAAGATTTATCTGGAAAAATTTCGCGATTTTCAATAAGTCAGGTACAAAACATAAGTCGTCTGTCTTCAATAAATTCAATTTTGGAAGTCATAAATCACGGACTCGAAGAATATCCGCTCGTATTACTCGTCAAACCATCAAATACTGCTTAATATTTAAATACTTTTTTAGACTTTTCGTCAGTTGTAATTTTCCAGTGTAATTTCTCAATATGGCCATCATTTATCGTCCAGTGTTTAATTCTTACCCTGTGAAAACAGTGTGCTACAGGATAACACGTGTACAAAGTTTTAGCTAGTTTTCATGTTAACGTTGTCTTTTGACATTAACCCTATTCAGCCTGGGCTTTTTTTGAGTTTGTGAACCTGTTCCCCCCTCCCCCCCGAACTTCAAGAATATTAAGGCTATGACAATGAAACCTAAAGGGTGTATAGTAAGTCCAAAACTGTCTCTTTTGTGGTCCACACAATGGAACGATGACGTCATATGACGTAGTTTTTAGGTAATAAGTTATACGGCCGCCATCTTGGATCCGCCATCTTGGATCCGCCATTTTGGATCTTGAACTTTTTTAAAACCTCTTAAATACCGTCCAAATTCACTCACAATTAATCAAAACCAATAAATAAACGCTAAATGACGTAAAAATATAAAAGTTATACCAATAAACGTTGTTTTCTTTCATTCAAAGGTATAAATATGCAAATTTCAAAAAACATGGCTGTCAAAATCTTGTTGTTATGGAAACACAAAGTCACGTGATCAAAAAATTGTCATATGAAATTGTTGCTAGATATATTTTAGGAAAATTCACAAAGTTTGATGGCGTTTGAATACATATTAAAGAAGTTATGAACACGATTTGTAACTGAAAGGACCACTCGACAAATTGGAAGTACTGTATCCTAATGAAGGATCTGATCAGCAGAAATAATTATAGACAAATAAAATGAAAGGCTGATCATACAGAAAGGAATATATTTTTAACCTTTTTAACCGATTAATTTCGAACGGCACGGCCGTTCTTCTTCAGGGTATAACCATACTAAAAGAAAAAACGTTACAGATTTGAATATATATAAAAACAAGCGAAAGATATGAAAATGCATACTTTGTTTATAGTATAAGCTGAATGGATAAAAATAGGACACTGAAAAAACGTTACAGATTTGAATATATAACAAGCGAAATATATGAAAATACATACTTTGTTAATGGTATGAGCTTAATGCATAAAAATAGGACGCTGAAATTTACATAAGTATATATTAAGCTTCATCGCGTCTTTTTTTTATGAATGCTGAAAGTTAGCGCGGGTATTTTGTGACCCCCCCCCCCCCCTCCTCGCCCCCCTCCGCCCCCTCCCCGCCCCCCTCCGCCCCCCTCCCCCCTCCGCCCCCTCCCCCTCCTCCCCTCCCCCTCCGCCCCCTCCCCCTCCGCCCCCTCCCCCCCCCTCCCCCCCCCCCCCTCCAGGACGAATAGGGTTAAGGTAAAAACTACGTTATGGTGGAATAATGCTAACCATTAGTTTTAAATTCTTATTTTCGTGTTTTATTTTATAATCAAAATCAGAATATCGAAGAAGGGAAAGCGAAGCGTTTGTCACGTGCTAAAATTGAAATGTTGTAATTATTTAAATGGATATCTTTATTTTAGATGTATGAGGGGTTGCTTACCAATTACGATTCAGCCAAATACTCAATGGTTGAAGACAATGGAGCTGAAGTCATTGGTGCTGTAGGAGGAATAAGGGAACAAGCAGCTGGGCCAAGCAACATCAGGCCAATTCCACCCCCTAGAAGGAAATTTGCCAGTGTCCAACACTAAGTAGAGTGATTACATCACTAACGGGGTCAAATAGAGTAAATGTACAGCAACACGGCAAACTGCTACTTACGTCGGAGAAAAGACAGAGGCAAGAAGAACAAAATATAATAGAAATGTATACGGTAGTTGTCATAGGCGCTGTATGTATTATAGTTGCTGTAGTTCTTAAAGTCATTGTAGTCTCTGGAGTTGTTATTGTTGTGATATTCTTATGGTCGCTGTAATTCTTAAAGTCGCTGTAGTTCTTATAGTTTATGGTAGTTCTTATAGCTGTTGTAGTTCCTTGTAGTCGCTGTAGTTCTTATAGTTGCTATAATAATCATAGTTGCTGTAGTTCTTATAAATGCTGTAGAAATTATAGTTGCTGTAGTTCTTGTATTTGTTTTAGTTCTTGTAGCCCTGTATTTCTTATAGTTGCTGCAGTTCTTATAGTTGCTGTAATTCTTATAGTTGCTGTAGTTCTTATAGTTGCTCTTGTTCTTGTAGTTGTAATAGTTATAATAGTTGCTCTAGTTCTTATTGTTGCTGTAGTTCTTATAGTTGCTCTTGTTCTAATAGTTGTTGTAGTTCTTGTAGTCGCTGTAGTTCTTGTAGTCGCTGTAGTTCTTGTAGTCGCTGTAGTTCTTGTAGTCGCTGTAGTTCTTATAGTTGCTCTAGTTCTAATAGTTGTTGTAGTTCTTGTAGTCGCTGTAGTTCTTGTAGTCGCTGTAGTTCTTGTAGTCGCTGTAGTTCTTGTAGTCGCTGTAGTTCTTGTAGTCGCTGTAGTTCTTATAGTTGCTCTTGTTCTAATAGTTGTTGTAGTTCTTGTAGTCGCTGTAGTTCTTGTAGTCGCTGTAGTTCTTATAGTTGCTCTTGTTCTAATAGTTGTTGTAGTTCTTGTAGTCGCTGTAGTTCTTGTAGTCGCTGTAGTTCTTATAGTTGCCCTTGTTCTTATAGTTGTTGTAGTTCTTGTAGTCGCTGTAGTTCTTGTAGTCGCTGTAGTTCTTATAGTTGCTCTTGTTCTTATAGTTGTTGTAGTTCTTGTAGTCGCTGTAGTTCTTGTAGTCGCTGTAGTTCTTATAGTTGCTCTTGTTCTAATAGTTGTTGTAGTTCTTGTAGTCGCTGTAGTTCTTGTAGTCGCTGTAGTTCTTGTAGTCGCTGTAGTTCTTATAGTTGCTCTAGTTCTTATAGTTGTTGTAGTTCTTGTAGTCGCAGTTGTTATAGTTCTTAAATTTATTGTAGTCGCTATAGTTCTTGTATTGTTGTTGTAGTCGCTTAGTCGTTATAGTTGTTGTAGTTCTTGCGGTCGTTGTAGTTCTTATAGTTGCTGTATTTCTTATAGTTGCTACATTTCTTATAGTTGCTATAGTTCTTATAGTTGCTGTAGTTCTTATAGAGTGTTTTCACTTAGGTCATATAAAAATTCAGAAGCATTAAGTAACAGTTTTCGATTCCAAAATGTTTATGGAATTGTTGAGAGTTTAAAACTACACATCTGGGCCAAATTGAAGCGCAAGGGCATTTCGTTGAAGCGTTATAGGCGAACGAGTATTAGACATTTTTAGTACTGAAGAAATGTATGGAGCGGCCATCTTGGTGCCCCACTTAGGGACACTAACATGGCGGCCAAAAATTCAAAGTCTAAATTACTCCATAAAATCTCATCACAAAATATTGTATCACTATAAGTGACATTAAATTGGCTTATAAGCATCTATAATTCAAAAATAACTTTCAATTGGTTGAATTTCGTTTATTTTCACGGCTTATCTAAAAATAGCGTGACGAATTGCGTGACACATTTAAAACCTTTATAGCTGTTGTTCTTATAGTTCTTATATTTGTTGTGGACGCTGTATTTCTCGAGTTGTTGTAGTCGCTGTAGTTCTCATTGTTGTTGTAGTCGCTGTAGTTGTTATAGTTCTTATATTTGTTGTAGACGCTGTATTTCTCATAGTTATAGCCGCTGTAGATGTTCTAGTTCTTAAATTTATTGTTGTTGTAGTCGCTATAGTTGTCTTAGTTCTTATATTTGTTGTAGACGCTGTATTTTTCATAGTTGTTGCAGTCGCTGTAATTCTTATTGTTGTTGTAGTTCTTGTAGTCGCTGTAGTTGTTATTAATAGTTTCTATTTTGGGATATTTTGTTCTTCTTGCCCTAGTCTTTCCACCGGAAAGATCGCTTTGCCGTGTTGTTTTATATTTGTTTACAGCGCCTTTCAATAACATGCGGAATTTGAAATTAAAATTTCCACCAACGGTTGCGTTTTACACTGCCGTCAATCATCTTAGCTTACCTCTCATGAAACAGATCTTCACTTTAATGAGGTCAAAAGGTCACGTCCGTGCATTATGATTGGTAGATTTCGATCCATTTTGTTCGTTTCTTTTTTACATGGTCTTTGGCTTTCGTATTAATTATGATTGACGGCAGGGAATAACGCCAACCGTTAATGGAGATTTGAATTTCAAATTCCGCATGTTATTGAAAGGCGCAGTAAGATCAGATCCAGTAACCTTCACTGGTTTGGAATCGTGGTGTTGCTGTTCCGTGTCTCAAATAGAGACTGGGTAGTTGCTAATAGAAAAAAACAAGTAATTAAACATTTAAATTCTAATCAGTAATGCCGGGTAAAGTTGTTTTGTTGGTCATGTGAAAAACCAAAACCCACGTTATTTCATCTGACCCAAATCAAAAGTTACGTAAAGATGCAATCAACCGATCAAAACTCCAATCTGCCATTGACATACGAGTGAGGCAAACAGAGAAAATGAGGGAGATTAGCGTACGTATTACTAAGTGGATTTGTCTTTGGTCAGCCGGGGATCGGTGTAATAATAGTAAATTCTCTCCCATTGGTCAGAATGTGTTTCTTGGGTTTTTGCTTAGGATATATTAATAGAGCCCATCATTGCAGAAATAAGGAATTGGCACAGAGGTTGTCATAAAACGCCTGGCACAGTGGTTGTCATAAAACACCCTGTTTATCTGATAACGGTAGCGTCTGGTAGCAAATCTTACGGTATAGTTTACAATGGTTGCTGTTAGAACAGTGTTAGGGCTGTGTTAGGGCTGTGTTGGATGTTTGTAGAATTATTAGCCAGAGAGTGCTTAGTTCTCCTAATGTTGTATGAAGGACCCGCTACGGTCTTTGTAAAGATCGAAATATATTTGTTTGCTATCATAATTCAATAGATACTTCGAGATAATGTAAAGTTAACTCATTTAGAGTTTTATAAGCTGATCAGTTCAGAATCGGAAAGTCCGATAGACTCACAGATTTTGCTTGGCAGTTACGTTCCTAGAACTTTTTTTTTTTTTTTTCTTAGGGTCCGGAGTGGGAATGGGAGGGGGTGGGCGACGGTTATCTTGTGACTTCAGCTGTCCAGGTTTGAAGGAGCAGTGAAGGCCAAGGGACGACTAGATTGATTTGATACATGTTTTATTGCCCTAATTACAGAAAAAGTAGTGTATCAGTTGTAGTAGAGCATGCGTATACTCTTATAATTAACTATTGCAGCTTTGCTTTTTTATAATCGCGTTCGAAGAACGCAATCCTAATTTCGTGTTGGTTGTCCTGTGGTTTATGTGCAGTAGAATTTGAGATTTTTTGGTGGCTGGTCTTCCAAATGGCCGCCCCTATTGTTTTTTCAGGGGCTCATTTCCGCCGGAAGTCTTTCGAACGCGTCTCCATAATCTGTGATTACTGCTAGTATTACCCAGTTAGCAATAGGTTTTATAACTGATCAAGTCTTTATGTCGCGAAAGTAACACACTTAAAATAAATAAATGAAATAAATAAATAATCAGAGATTTCTTATTATTTGGGAACAAAATAAAATAGTGGTTGTATACATAATATTTTACGTGCTTTCCGGCAGCGATATTGTTTAACACTTAGCTATTAATTTTCATTAACTGATAAAGTCACTATCACAAATAATTATAAGATATGACCTTACATATTACGGTTTTTTTTTCGCAAATAAGATAGTACTTGTATACATGGCATTTTATATGCTATGTTGTTGATATATTATTATCCAGTTAGCAGTAGCTTTTAATAACTGATCAAGTCAGGGTATCGCGAAAATAACATAAGTTATAAAAAATACAAAACAAAAAAAAAATTATAAAATAAAATAAAAAACAAATTAATCAGAGATTCGATTTGTTTTTAATATTCGCTTTCCGGCAGCGATATTGTTTAGAACACTTACATGTAGCTATTTAAAAATTTCATTAACTGATAAAGTCAGGATCGCGAATATAACTTGATATATGACTATACAAATTACGATACTTTTCGCGAATAAGATAGTACTTGTATACATGTATTTTAAGTGCTTTGCTCTTGATATCATTAATTATTAATATCGCTTTAATTTTCTTATCAATAAAATACAAGTAAAAAGAAAGCTCCCATTTGTGGCACTTAAACATGTTTATTATGGTATAATGATTAACTGGTCAAATCAGGATCAGTGGTATATTGTTACAAACTAAAATATTTTCTTAAACATTTTGTCCACGTATGCAGGAAAGCCTCTTAAAATAACACTTGGTTTGCTTGGAATGACAACACTTGTGATGTACTAAAAGTTGACATCAAGAGATTAAGCAGATCTAGAGGAATTCTGTGTTCATGATTAAAATGTACCAAAAATATATAACATAACGTTTTTATTAAATTGTTGTAAAAGATGCTTTGGGAGCTATAAATAAACACCTAAAACGTACAATTGAAGTAAAAACTTATTTATCTGCTAAGACTCCATAGTTTAACCACCTCACAGAACATTTTCGTATTATCACGCTGCTCAATCTCTGCCAGTTCTTTGAATCAAAATGATGCATCACAGATACACCTAATAGTTTAACCACCTCACAGAACATTTTCGTATTATCACGCTACTCAATCTCTACCAGTTCTTTGAATCAAAATGATGCATCACAGGTTCACCTAATTGCAGAAACGTTGTAGAAAATAATATAAAGAGATAGGCTTTGCCTAACAGCGGAGCTCTCTGAACAGAAACGATGACAAGCTTAACATAAGTGAAAGATCAGAAGCACAAAAAAAAAATTAAATTTAAGCAATTCTCAAAAACAGCAAACACGACCGTCTGCACAGTACTGCAAAAAAGCGCACAAGAACATCTTTTTCCGGTCTAGAATAACAAGTGTGACTTAATTACTTGTGGCGAAGCAGACGAGTCGTAAATCCGGCTTTGACTTTTCTTTTTTTTTTTTTCGTGTCACATTAGCGCATGCAAATTTATGCACGCATATTTAAGTCTATGTTGATGACTATATGGCTTTCGGCCATGAAATACATACCGTAAAATCTTCCCGTGTGTTGACTCGAGAAGCAAGATAAAGAACTACAGCGTACAATACAATTCAGCTGACAATTGCACACTTTCAAGACAATGTATGTATGTTCATATGTACGTTCATGGATGGATAGGACCGTTTGATATTGTGTTCGCCGCTTATTCCTGTGGGATTTTTGCTCTGGCAAGTTCTGTGTTTTATATATTAAACTAACCATTTGCTTAGCGATCGAGCTCCGGGTCGAGCTTAAGTGTCAGCTACTAAATCTAGTGAATGCAGTGTAGTCTTACTTTTAAACCCGTGTATACGTGAAAGCATGATGAACGGGTTATCGTCAACGGTGTTTAAATAAAATTCACTCACTCACTCACTCGCTCCGATCCTTCCATCAGCTGTAAACTTAGTGAGCAAATGCTTTGTTTTTTTTTCCTTTTTTTCCTTTTTTTTCTCTTTTTTTCTTCTATTGTTTGATCCTTTCTTTTTATTTCAACAAATTGGTGTGTGTAGCGATTTCTAATCATGTAATTAATTTCACTGGCCTGCCAAGATTAGCTTTTGCTACCTGCAGGCCAGTATTATAAATTCTATAATAACTAACTAATAAAGATTTTTGTTGTTGTTGTTTGTTGTTGTTGTTTGTTGTTGTTGTTGTTTGTTACGAACACGTTTCGTAACAGGAATTCAACGTGAATCCAACGATAACAATAATTAATTTGATGCAAACGAATATAGACAACAATAAGCGTACAGATGTTTCGCATTTGGAGTTTTTAGTGCAACATAAAATCGATCTAAAAGGATTTTGCAACGTAAATACGCGTTCTGATGCGTACCAAGCTTAAAATAATAAAATTTAGTTTCTAGGTAGTATGTGTTCTTGGACAGCGCAGTGGATTGAGTTTGTGGCTTACTCCCGAATGGCCCGAGTTCGGCTCTCCAAAAAGTCCTTTTTTTTTTCTTTTTTCGAACTGGACATTATGAAAGTGATGTACATTTTTTTCGTTCGTCAAACATCCTTACGTTTAATTAAAATCTGCAATCCACACAAACGCAAACAGGCTACATTTATTGGTCACTCAGAATGCGTGGAGGATAATAGATGGATTTCCAAAGCCCTTAGAATCAGGGTCTCGAAAGGGATATCGGTTACTCGTCTCAGATCTCCGTCTAGAACTCTGTCAAACTCCTCGAATAACGCAGGCTCTGTCACTTCCGCCGAGCTTGGGGTTCCATCCAGGAGTACCCACTTGATACCGCGAAGTTAGACATTCTGACAAGCCGTGATTGGGTCAAATTGCCAGTGTTCCCGCGTTTTCCTTTGCCTTTCTTTCTTTTTTCTTTTCTTTTTTTTTTTTTTTTTTGGGGGGGGGGGGGGGGGGGGGGGGGGGGCTGCAATAAGGCAAAAGGAAGAGGATGCTTTACCAGGAGTAACGGCACCCCAAGATGGAAACGACCCATCTGCCCGAGAAATCGTGGCAACAAGGGAATGCCTTATAAGACAAAACGCTTGCTGGGTCATCCCACCGATCAAGGGTTACCAAAAATAAACAAAACACGTCACTTCGTAACAAACAACCCGTTTAAATTCCAATACACCGTAATTCCTTAACCATGATTATCATATGCCTTTGTGGGCGCGTGCGTGTGTAAGGAAAAAAGGTCATTGACTGTCCTTTATCATATCAGTGTTCTTTCCTTTATTATCATCATTATATTTGCCATACTCATTTATATTACATAGTCTATCGATTATCCAGTGTCCAGTCCATTTTTCTTTACATTCCGTTTACAGTACTTCAACTTCTCGGTTTTCCAGTACTCTAGGCTACAGTCCCGTTTTCCACGTTAGAACCCGGTGAATCCTGCGCAAACGGACAGAACTTGGTTATATGGCCCAACTTACCGCAAGAGAAGCATTTCAGGTTGAAAGCTCTCCTCCCCCTTCCTTTCGGATATGGTGAGGGGCATGCACTTTCCAGGCTCTCTTACGCCTTTTTTTCTGGTTCACCACCTTCAGTGCCCTCACGATGACTTTGCAATCTCTGCTTCTTGTTTCGACGCTACTAACCTTACAAGAACACTATGTAACACCTTGCTTTCGACTATGCGGCTCCATTAACAGGACCCCAGATTCCCGACATAATCTGGTTGCACACTAGAGACTTCGAGTTCCGCGCCTACCACGCCTAGCTTCCAGTCTCATCAGAGGGTTACTCTTAACTTCAACTCTAATGCCACAAGAGCTATTTGCAGCGTTATCCCTTGTGTGGTAAACTGCCACGCCCCTGGTAAGCATACAGCCACATCTCCTTTGTGGGCACACAGCCAAATCTATTTACGGGCTCACAGCCACACCACTGTGGATACACTACCAGACATCTTTGTGGGCATCCACCCCAGATTTTGTAAGGACACGGCCACACATCTTTGCGGGCGCCCAACCAGCTGTAGTTGTGCATACAGCTACATCTCTTGGGTGGGCACACAGCCATACCCCTTAGTGGGCACACAGCCACACCTCCTTGGTGGGCACACAGCCACACCTCTTTGGTGGCACATAGCCACACCTCCTTGGTGGGCACACAGCCACACCCCTTAGTGGGCACATAGCCACACCTGTTCGTTGGGCACACAGCCACACCCCCTTGGTGGCACATAGCCACATCTCCTTGGTGGGCACACAGCCAAACCCTTTAGTGGGAACACAGCCACACCTCTTGGATGGGCACACAGCCACACCTCTTGGATGGGCACACAGCCACACCTCTTGGATAGGCACACAGCCCCACCTCTTGGGTGAGAAGCAGGAACACTCCATACCCTATACTCAAAAGGTTTCACCCCTTCCGTTGGTCGTATATCCAGATCCTCTCTCTGTTCTCAGTGACAACAGCTAAGCAGCCTAAAAATACAAACAAATGTACGAGCAAAGCACGAGTAAAACTACAAGAAGACCCGTCGCGTCCGGAAAAATAACAGGGGTGTAGCCTGGCAAAGTAAGTCCATAAAAGAGCTAAGTCATAGCACTAGCCCAGCATGCCCGGATGAGCATCCTTGCATAAATTATATTTTTGCCAACCATGTGCTTGCAAATAAACGACCAACAATCCGATAAATATTACGGCTACAACAAACTCGTTATAACCCAACGAATAATGAGTAACTAGCAGGATTAAGCTATAATTCTCACCCCCAAGTTCCTTTTGCCTTCTTAGTTTCACCAGTTTCAGAGTTAACCGGGACTTGTGAATTAACAGAATCTATAGTGAAGCCGCGAAGACCTGTTGAGAGCCTCAGTTTGTGTTATCCGCCTCAGCCTTCGGCTTCGGCAGATAACACAAACTTTGGCCTTGATAATTATCGCTATCATGCTCAACCTCATCCAATAATTGTTAAATAATCGCGGAAGGCTTAAAATATCGTAAAACAACAACTGATTCTGTTTACGAAATCAGTATAGGCGGATGCAAAAAAAAAAAAAAAGATGTTTATTATGTTTCTAACACGAACTCAACTCACGGTATTGGTCATTGTTGTTCTTGTCACATATATATTAAAATATTGTAAACTTGTCGCAGGATACAATCTTATTATTAAATATATATTAGTTATATATTATTTATATATATTTTGCGTGAATACTTTTTTTTTATGTAACGTGGAAAAACCCCGACAGCTAGTATTAATACTTTATTATGGGCTAGGTAAGTACTAGCTAAAAAGAGGATTAGCAATAGAAACGAAGCTGAAAATTGTTACGCGCAATGTATCACTGTATTTCTAAACAAATTTTTATATTATCAATGTAAGTAAAAAGTGTAAAAGTTACACTAACCACTATTTCCACAGCGAATTCAGATTGCTTCATAGAGGTTTTCTCGTCAGACGTTTTTTATTTGTATAATATAGCGCAGGAAACCCGCATGAGTTCTAAACCGCAACTGTGGAAATATCGCTGACTTTTCCCTTGTTATTATAATTGACCTTTCAAAACAACTGACACTTCAATGGTTTTAATTATTTTGTCGTTACCGAAACTGGTGAAATTATTCAAAAGACTTTTCACAATACAGCTAAAGAAATATCAATTATTGGAAGTCATTAAAGACTCATTTTCTAAGCGTTGGCCGTTTCATTGTTGCCTCCCAGCGATTTATGCACGTGCAATAATAAAACTATTAAAATTTTATCTTGACAATTTCAAAGTAAACGTGAAAGAAAGAAAAACGATGATGTTTCTACCATTTTTGCTGATTTCGGCGCGTTCCGGGTGGCTATTACATGTGATTGGTGTTCAGGACAATCCGTCTTAAGTGTTAAGTTAAGGTACTTGGCTATAAATCCTAACTGTAGCTCTCCGCGGGATTTGCGTTAGTGAAACGACATGGATCAGTTGAATATGCAAAACAATTACTTTATTCAATGCGAACAATGATTTCTTTATCGCTTTCAATTCTGGATGATATTCGTCTTAAGTTCTGCGCAACGGTGGCATTTCTAGTCTCTGCATGAACTACATCACGTAAAGCGACAAATCGACGTGATGAAGAAAATTGTAATAAAATGGTTCTACCCAAGAAGTTCATATCGTCCATTGAAGCACTTATTAGACTAGTTTGTTTATTTCTTAAGTAGATTTAGGATCACGACACTCGCGTGCATGCAAACAATAAACAAACATTGCAACGACATGTCATTTATGCTCAGTACGTAATTTGTTAGTGTTAGTCAGCAAATTGCACAAAATAAAATAACTACCTACCAAACTTTATCATGGCTAAGATAGGGAGATCTATAAATAAATTTAAAAATTCAATTCAGTAGTTCTTTTCTGTAATTATAATTAGGTGGTATAGGAAAGATGAATAGTTGCTTTAAGAAACTCTTTACCGTTTCCGTTGCTTCACGTAATATCTTTCCTTTTTACTTGAAGGTAGTCGAACACACCCCCACCCACCTCCCCCCCCCCCCCCCCCCTTCCCCTACACCCCCTCTCAGGGTCATTATCCATATAAGCTATATAGGTGTGTATTCCTAAAGCGTATGTTTTTTGGAATAGTGGTTTTGGTCTGAAAACATGTTGGGAAAATCACATTTCGTGTTTCAAGAAGCAGGCCTCGCGCCCCCATCAAAACTCTTTGACGGTTACCACCTTGCCCTCTCCCTTCGGGGTCGAAACACATTTTTCCGTGAATTAACTCGCTCCAAATATCGTTCGCCAATTACTTCATGGCCATCACGGCTATCTGCTTGAAATTTTTGCGTCTTATGACGTCGTGACGGTTTGGCGGCAATGACATGAATACCATGTAATATTGGCGCTAAACGCTTTCGATTTATTGGGTTGGTTGGGATTGTTCAATATAAATTCGTGTTTTATTTACAGAAAACAGGTTCAGTTGGTTTGGTAAATGTCATTTTTAACCAGCTCTAAACTGAACCGAGGCGAGGATGCAAATCGGAGGTCTTTTGAAACAAACTGTATTTATTCAAGAATTTGTTAAAAATGAAAAAAAAAAAAATGGATGGGAGAAGAGTTATATAACATGTAAATAGAGACGTAAAAGTAAACCTCAGATACTTTTTTGTTCTTCAGACAATCTCGCAAACCAATATTGGGAGTGTTCTACTTTGCAAACAGAGGAAGTCATAGACGTCATAGAATGTACTTGTAGAACGTAGCTCGCACTTTGAATTTTAATACCATCACCCTTGGTGGAATCCATTAAAGCAGTTTTTCAATTGAGTGTGAAAAGTAATTACACAATTGCTTTGGTTTTTCATTGCTACGCTTTGTGGTAGCTAAAAAAATTTGCGCCACTTTCTCGACCAATCAGAAGTAAAACCAAAACCAATCGTGAATTGCTCGCACGCTTTTTCCCGTGCTTGGCGCCGCCGGTATGTAATTGCTTCGAGCTCTGATTGGTTCATTGGATTGTTTACGACCGCTGTGATTGATTAGAATAATTACTTTGGTTTGGGTTTTACACACTCAATTGAAAACTGCTTTACAATGCATAGGTATTGCATCCACAAGCCAATCAGAGAAGAGTATTGAGCACGTGCAATGAGGTGATCTGGCGTGCACATTTTAGCTGAACATTTGACCGACAACTGGCAAAGTCAACAACAAAATTTTCTAACTCTTTCGCCAGAGTATAAACGAAAGAAAGAGGAACACACTAGAAAAGGACAATGAATTCAGAAGCAAATTTGAGGACTGCAGTAGAAGTAAAAACAGAGAGAAAATGTATGGTAAGGTACTGCATGAGTTTCTGCTATAAAATACACTTTTAAACATTTGTTATCTGTCGCGTCTTCGTCACTTCTTTAATTGATAATTCAATAATGGCCATTTTTGCTTTGCTTAGTTTGTTTGAACAGAACGTTGTTTTTTTTTCGTAAATTAAATTTGAGACAAATGTTTGCTTGCAGGAATTCTTACGTTTTCACTGAACTGAAGTGTGGAAAACCGTTTTCACTTGGTCCGTTGGAAACAAGTTGGATGCGCGTTGCTTTTCAATTCAAAACCACGGACATTCTAAAAGGTAAGCTTAATTTTTTTATATACACTTAAATGAACGATTATATTAATTTCTCCAAACTTATGCGACACTAGAATGTAAGAATTGGCACAGCAAGCACAGATTCTGAACAAGCGCCTTTATTAAAGTTCAGCTTTCTTATTTGTTGTGGAGCAACACATATTGTTTATATCTTTGACCGCGAAATTTGAATTTTGATGACACGATTGACAAATGTCCTTCGCTGGAACGAAGGTTCCATTACTTTTCAGCAGGTTAATAGAAACATTAATGAAGGTGACATTAGTTTTACCGGACATTTATGATTTATTATATTGAAACATTTGATTTCGTGGTTGTCCTTCGCGAAAAAAGATCGTACTCGCGGCAGTAATCAGAAAGAATTTCACGAACGTTGTATGTACACGCAAATAAAAGTTTTATTTTATCAAGCGACATTTAGTGAGTAATCAGTAGAATTTTCTTCTGATTCTTGTACAGTGTATATTTCAGGATTACATGTATTTTGGCGGTTGGCATTTAATCTTGGTTTTTAATTTTTGGTTCATTTTAAATTTCAAACATTTAGGTTTCAGTGACTTTATAAGGCCTCATTTTGGTTCATTTTGGTCTGTTTTTTGGCTCCGGGTAGTCCTTAGTTTCCCTATCGATAGCCGGTTTAATATATATAATTTAATAAATCGAAGTATTCCGTCGAACTGTGAAATCGCTTATTTCGCTGTACAACCATTTAAATGCAGTAGTATAAAATGAGACAAGAAAGTCGTAAAAAGTATTTTTAAAAAGAGCCTTTAGAATAGTTGGTATACATTAGATCACCCTAGGAATATATGACACTTTTGCTCGATAATATTCAGTCCTTTGATAATTTCAGCAGGGTTTCATGTTAATAATAGAACTGATTAGATTCATTTTATCTGTCTATTATCCATGCCTTCGTTGTAATAGCTCTCCTGATGTATATTAGGGTTTCTTTTTTTCTCTACTGTGTCTCAGTAATTAATTTTCCCCCAAGTGGTGTCGATCGTAGAATTTAAAAAAAAAAATGTTTCAAAATCGCACGACACACCTGTGCCAGTTGGAGATTTGATTTACACGGCAGAATCGATTTATGCAACAAAATAGTGCTGGTCAAATCGGATTAAACAAGTTGCTGAGCCGGGCCATGATAACGGGGAAGGGTGAAATATGGAATGGGTCATTCGACAATATGTGAATTGCAGCTTGGCAGAGCCTGAGACTTTAAAGTTCGATAAAGCTGATATACGCAATATGCTTGTTTTCGCGTCGATTCGCTCCGTTTTAAGCTGCGGTAGCATGAGAAAGTATGTATAAGCAGCCCGGCAAACAGATGGATGATCATAAATAGCAACACGACCGACAGAATTTCTTTCGTTTCAGACAAGTCAAATAACTTACCAAGTACATCGTAAACAGTGCTTGATAAATCTGAGATTCAGCAAAATCTTCTGTCACAGCACAATAAAAATAATTGTTTTGCAAACTCAAAACCGTGCATTATAGTTCTGAGGGGGTTTGGGTGATCATCTCTTGGCCCGGTATTTAGATATTTTCCCTTATATATATCAACATCAAGTTTCACTCCTGGTATGGGTTGTCAAAGCGCAATTAAACTATCCCAGCGTTACAGGGGCGGATGCAGAGGGGAAGGGAGGTGGGGGGTGGGGTTGGTTACAGATGTCTGCAGAGTATTTTTGCGCTTTATAATTTCGACTTTTCTTTGTCTTCACGTATAGCTTAAAATAAGCTTTTGAAAACCTTTTCAACAAATAAATTAAATATTCGGTTACTTTTAATCCTCAGTTAATAGTGAATCGGCGTTCGAACAACCAGGTCCTGTTAAATAATAGGGTATCTTTGGCTCAGACTCGTGTTCCAAGGTAAATATAAAGTAATGGACTCCAATAAATTTTATGTTAACACTGTGGAAATGTTAGGAACAGTAAATATCTTAGCCCTGATAAGGGCGCTGCAACGCGCCCTTGTCTGGAGCGATTTGTGATGCGGCGCGAGACTGGGTTCAGCGCGCTCAACAGGGCCCGCCTTTAAAACATGGCAGCAAATGAGTGAAATGAAGTTAGCTGACCAATGCAGAGAACGGGTTGCCGCAAAAAAAAAAAAAAAAAAAAAAAAACAGTACATGATTTCCACTTATATTTTCGAAATAAATACATCGATGTATTTTCTAAGTTGCAGGCGATAAAGAACGGGTTTTACTTTTTTTTTTCTTTTTTTTTAATTTTTATTTTTGCATTTTACAAAACCAAGCTAACAAACAAGATATATTACAAGTACAAACAAAATCAACAACAACAACAACAAAAAAAGAGAAATACAATGTTACAACATTTGAACGGGTTTTACACTATAACATTTATAAAGAATTAAAAAATAAATCGAACTTGTTCAAAATGTGTTGCGCTTTTTGTTTGCACCTAAAAACTAGAACATTATTATTCTGCGAACAATGTCAGCAAACGGCTAAATTTTCCCGCCTGCCTTCCGTGAGCATATCCCACAAGAACTGCTAAACTTTATTTACAATGAGATGCACATGTATGCATAGAAATAGGTATTGAATTAAGCTGGAATGAAATTAAAGGATAATTTGAAATAGAATTAAACATATTTTAATTTTCAAATATGTTTATTTTTATTTCAAATTCTTGTTAATAAGTGTCACGCATCCTTGGGAATTCAATTATTGAATTCATTTTTTTTTAAATAAACGATAACGTTTGCTCCGGGACTATACAGTATCACAAAAGAAACTATCACATAGCTTGTATATGACACTGATAGTTATTGATGACTTAACTATTAGCCTAAATAGAAACTTTAAATATTCTACAATGTCAATTTAATGTTTCGACAATAAATTATGTTTGTTGAAGATATTGTTACACATAATAAAAACAACCAAGGTTTAGATGAAAGTGAATATATGAAGTTCATATATTTGAACGGCTGATAATTAAAAGCTAGTAATTGTATAAACGATAACAGTTAAAGCAACAACAGATCGAGATTTTGTTACCATGTACATGTGTTACACTCTGGAAAAAATACGAGAATGCCATTATTTTATAAGTGGTGGTGCATGTCAAGGGAAGAACTGAAACAGTAACATATTGTTTGATGCTCTTGTTAGATATTTTGATAGTAAACCAGGTGGAAATCCAGACGAGTTGAAACTACTAACACTTGCTCCAGAAACAAGACAAGAGGAAAGCATCACCATTTTCAATGACGTCCAAAAAAAATTGATAAAAGAGAAATTTGACTGAAGAAACCACACAGTTTAGCCCAAAAACAATATTCGGACATATAACAGCACTGCATGATGGGAAAAAAACTTACAGGAGATAGCCCAAATAGTACTTTGATTATCGTTAAAATGAAATAGATACCAACTGGAGTACACTGTGATTTGTGAAGTAATTATTTTTTCTTGAATTTTAGTTTACCTATACTTCCTGAGCGTCATTTGAACTTGGCTCACACTGTTTCAACCACCAAGTACAGATCAACCAATGACTGTCATCCTCAGTAATACATGCCCAATGGTCACCCCAGTATTACAGCATGCCCAATGGTCATCCCAGTATTACAGCAGGTCCAATGGTCATCCCAGTATTACAGCAGGTCCAATGGTCATCCCAGTATTACAGCAGACCCAATGGTCATCGCCGGTACCACAGAACACCCAATGGTCATCTCAGTAATTTGGTCAGTCAATTCCTTGTGGGTTGGGAATGGTGGATAAATAGAGCTCTGGATGAACCTTACAACGCATACCTCACTGATGCACACACGTTCGGCCAGAAGTCAACGGACTTCTTATTCGGCTTAACTTAGTTGTAATTTAATGAACTAGTGGGACCCCTGGGATGGTATCCTCTTTTCCCCTTTTTCCTTTCATTTGGGCCTTGGGTTTCTTTGCGTTATTCGAGTCCTGCGTTCGATCGGCTTATTTTTTTCTCCGAATCTGTTTTCGCTTCACTTCGGCTTTTTCGGAAATACTTTTTGTCGTCGTTGTCATTTCGTTCTCCCGCTGACTTAATAGCGCGAAATTAGGTTGATCATTAACGTTTCACTTAACAGTCCAAGCGCTGTATTAAGTGAAGCTTTCTCTTTCTCGTTTCTTTCTCTTTCTCTTTTCTCTTCATTTGCACGGCATTTAGTTCAAAAACCAAAAAGCAATGAAGGGTCTATATGACGTTATAAACAGAGGGAATAGCACTTTGCTAAATTTGCCAGCGTAGATTGGATTACAGCTTAATCGTGACTTTTTAGCTAGCGGGGTATCATGGGACCATGCACACACCATAGTGTAGATCGTTTACTGATTGGCCACTTCAGAAACTGCGGGGAGACTGAGCACCAGCTTTCGGTACTAGGCTTTCTGGGATCGTTTTGGTGACCAGCGATAGTTACGATAGGTTGATGGTTTTCAAAGGCAACCGTTAACCAATCGTAACTCGTATTAATCACCCAAACTATCACAGAAATCTTAGTTCCAGAAGCTGATGCTCAGTCTCCCCACGGCTTCTGCAGTGGCCAATTGTAAGCGTACGTAGCCTTCAACGCCATTCTATGAAGCAGTAATCATTGGATCAAGCTGGAGCCAAAATGACCACAGACAGCGTCCGATTAACCAGCCACGTACGCCGACGACGGACTTTAAAGAGCAGTCAGTGACAACCGCTGGCTAGAGGTGAGTAGAACTAATTTACTACGTGGTAAATAAAGTTGGAAATAAAAGTCTGGCAGTGTGTTCATTTATTGTTTTAAGTGATACAGCCACGAAGTTGTATCACTGCAGGAGATAACACCAGTTCACAACCATTGCTTAAATCGTGTTCCGTGATTGTAAGTCGTGTCTGTGAATCTGACGGTAACCTTTGACAAGTAGTATCTTAAAAGATAGCAATGATTGTGATCGGTGTTGTCTTCTACATAAGCTCGGTCCGGCTTTCGATCCGAAATTTCGACATTTTCGCTTTCGGTCTCTTTATTCTATCGGCTGTTCTATTTTGTTTACAAATTCGGCCTGAATTCGAAAACAAAATAGTTGACATTTCAACTGAGGACATTTGAAGGCTTGGTATCGACAAAGTCTCGATAGCAAACTGAAAGATAACCCATGCATACCGTCTAGGAGACCCTGGGGTATTTCTTTTGAAAATATTCTTCGGTTTCCTGGCCGCTAAATTTTTCACGTAGGAGCGCACCCCCACATGGATAGTTAATAGGCCTGTGTCATATTTAAAGATAAGTGTAATAGTTCTGTATTAAAAATGAATATAAAAATAATAAAACTTAGAAACCTGGTGTGTCTTGTGTCTTTATTCTAAAACATAATCAACTTAGCTAAGTGAGCAACAATACTAACGGATCATGGTTTTATTTCAGAGACAATACTAACCAAATGATTACATTTCAGGAAAGAAACGTCACTTTTTTTCTTCAAATGAATCATCTTTTTTTTTTCGGCGAAACCCTCAGCTACATACGAAACCGTTCATTTTTTTTTCATCGGCGCAGCTTCGCATTCGACGAAATTCCACGTACTTCAACTTGCGATCACTAGCGTATAGCGATGTAACGAAATGACACAAGTGTAAGCCATCTTACTTGGCACCTTTCTGTTGGAAATAAAATTTGAAATAACAGTTTGTCAGTGTGTTTTATTTGCGTCATTTGGAACTTGCTTTCTAATCTTTAAGCAACAATCGACGAATCCGGCTCAACTTGTACTTATTAGACATTAATAGTGTACATGACATTAGAGTGTCAAAACCATGTGATAACAAATGTGACTGTGAAAAAGATATAAAATAAAAGTATGTTAACTGCACTTCATTCTTGTCCTTTGTGGTTAGTAATTTTTTTTTTTTTATTTCAGGAACATTGTAGTTATAAAATAAAACATTGTAGTTATAAAATAAAACGCAATAGAAAATAAAAGTTCGCCAACTGGCGTGTTTTTTTTTTTGTGTCATGTGTGTTTACTTCTGAATAACCAAATATTCATTTCAGGAAAATCTCGCAGTATCCAAACAGATTTTTTTTTATCATTCAGACATCGCTACTGAACTACCTACTTTATCCATTTTTGGTATCAAGCCGAAATCAAGCCGCATAAAGCCTTCTGACGGTAAATACAAGGTCCTTTTACGATTCACCATCGAACGCTAATAGAGAGGGAAGTGCTACTTTTTTTTGAATGGCTTTATACCTTTTTTGGTGTCCGAATTCAAGATGCATGAAGCCTTTTGACGGTCATTACAAGGTCATTACACGAATCACAACCACGATGGCAGAGAGGGAAGCCGATGCAGTGATGATCGTGTAAATTGTCTTTAGAGGAACCATAATATCAATTACTATGGTATCCCACATGCTTTAGGTTAAACATTAAATGTGAGCTTCTTTTAGTTATTTTGTGAGCAGGACCAATGCCCGCCAGCTGCGGCCGATCAGAGGCAAAATCCAAACTAACTGTGCAAATATGACATTGGAACACAGACTGGAATGTAAGTTGTATCCTTTTATTGACAATCACTACACTCGTCTTAACCGTAGGTTAACAACTTCTGGCTTCAATAGGATTCAAACCCAATCCACTATGGTGCTCATTCAATATACTCAGCAGCCACTGACAGAGGATGAAAAAAAGCCCGACAAATATGTGGCTTCAATGGGAATTCAAACCCAACGACCTCTTTGTTACTGCTGCAATATGTTCTTTATGCTGACTGATGTGATGTGCACTGTAATATAAGGGGTCACTGGGAAAGAGGTAAAAGCCCGGACTAAAATCTCTGCCGGCTTCAACGTGATTCAAACCCAAAGATCACTTTGTTACTGTGCAATGTTCTCCATACTAACTTTAGTGACATTTTATATAATTGAGGGATGCAATGTTCTCCATACTAACTATTATTTCATCAGGTCCAGATTCAGACGACATTACAATACCTATCCTGTTGTGTCCGACCTTTGTTAGCTGTCAGTTCTCCCAGAAGTCAGTGTTGCGATCTGTTTTAAAACCAGGTACCATAAACTCCTCCTCTTTTTGGCTCTACATTTGCACTCTTAAAGGACGCCAGTTGGAGAAAACTAACGCCTGAGTTTGGAATATGGCCAACAATAAATTAAGTAGCCATGGATATCCAACACGCTTTACGTTACACAAATTAAGATGCATTCCACCCTGATGCCCCAATAGGCTACGACTGCAACCAGTCACGGTGGATCCAGACCCTATCGTAAGGGGTGAAGGGTGGGGCTGGGCAGAGTGAATTATGTGCGGGTTGGGGGTGAATAAGGCCGGACCGGTCAGAATGAAAATGTTAGACTCTGGGGAACCTTATCTTTTGCAAGATATAAGGGGAACGGGCAGTTGCGGATCTGGGGAAGTGGACTACGGGAGGGGAGGGGGGACAGTGTCACGGCATAGCTGGCATCCTTTTCTTTCTTTTTCTTATTTTTCTGCGGTATTCATGTTCCAAATCCAAAGATGTTCTGGACATACTTTAAGTCATAGTGCTAATCCTGTTGACGACAACATGTCACTTTTGAGTGCTGCTTGAGTTGAGATTTTGCTGATGTGAAGATCAGTGATTCTGAGTCTGTCCCTTTTATTAAAGGGTCTTAAAAGACACTCAATTAACCAAACCTCTTTCTTAAGGGTATAGGAAAATGGACAGTATAGTGCATTTATAGGAAATGCTGAGAAAATACTGGAGGGCATCTGATGGACTCGATGCACTATTTCCAGGGGTAGGGGGACAGTAGTTATACTCTGCGTCTTGTCATGCTGATTAACCCCACTTTTCCTCTTGCAGTAGAAGCTATTACAACCTGACTCTCAATGCAAAGATGACATTGGAACAGATTGGACTGTAACTAGTATCCTTTTGGGGACAAAATCACCGCACTTCCCTCAACTGTAGGTCAACAACCTGCAACTCCCTGTTGCCTTCATAGGGATTCCAATGAACCATGGTGCTAACGCAATGTACTCAGCAGCCACTGACAAAGGATGAAAGAAAAAAAGCCCGACAAAATTATGTGGCTTCAATGGGATTCAAACCCAATTAGCTTTTATTGTTGATGCAATGGTGTCAATACTAGTTGTGATAAGAGGCCACTGGAAGACAGATGAAAAGCCTGGACTGAAATGTGGCTTAAACGGGATTCAAACCCAAAGACGTCTTTGTTACTTATGCAATGTTCTCTATGCTGACTATATTATTTCATCAGATCCAGATTCACATGATATGAGAGTATCTATCCTGTTAGTGTCCGACCTTTGTTAGCTGTCAGTTCTGGCGGAAGTGTCTCGACGTGTTTCCAAACTAGCTGGGTACAGTTGCACTCTCTCCATCTATGCAGGTGAATAAATGTCGCCAGTTCGAGAAATTAACGTCTTAAAGTTCGAATAAAACTCGAGGTAAATCAAGTAGCCAGAGAGATCCTGGACCAGCTTTACTTTACTAAAATCATGAATACATACCACTATGACGATGCCCCAATAGGCTACAATTAGAACCAGCAGTCACGGTGGATCCAGACCCCATCGTAAAGGGTTGAGAGAGGGGGGAGAGAAATAGAAGAGGGTGAATAAGGCCGGGCTGGTCGGAGTGAAAAATGTTCGAGACCAAGGGCCTTATATTTTCGCAAGATAAGGGAGGCGGCAATTGCAGATCTATGTAAGGGGCCCGTGGAGGAGGGAGGGGGGGGGGGGGAAGGAGGGCAGTCTTTGGCTATGAACCAACATCCTTTCCTTTCTTTTATCTTTTCTGCAGTATTCAAGTTCTGAATCCAGAGATATTCTGGATATATTTTACGTCATAGTGCTAATCCTGTGGCAACCGACTCTTGTTTGCTTGCATTGCTACTTCAGTTCAGATTTTGTACGTAAAGGTTAGTGATTCTTATTGTCTTTTTGTTCAAGGGTCTTAAAAGACTATTAATTAACCAATACCTCTCTCTATAAGGGTGTAGAAAAGGGATAGTAGTGCATTTATAGGAAATGCTGACAAAATACTGGATGGCAACTGATGGACTCGATGCACCACTTCCATGACGACTTCAACACGGTCAAAGTGTGTAATTATGCGAACCCCACTTGAGTGGGGTTCGTACATATTTATGAGCCTTGTTTCCTAGTAACGGTTGACGTTTTTTACGTCACATCCAATTGAGAGTCTCAAATGCTGGCCGTAAAGGAAAACCGGTTTCTTGAGATTTCGATAATCTGAAGCTGACATACACTTTTACGAAGTGGCTATTCGTACGGCACCCGTACGCGGATTTCGATTTGCTATTCGTACGGGAGTCCAAAACTTTCGACAATTTTCGATGTTATTCTTCACTTTTGTTGGTCCACAATATTAATGTTCGTTTAGCTTTACGAAGCGCTTCTGGTAAGCGATATTGATTTGGCTCAGACTAATTTGCTGAGTCTCTGTATACTCACGTGAGCGACTCATCGTGACACTTAGAAATATTTCGCATCAAAGAATACTCCCGTACGAATAGCAAAAACCGAAGTCTGCGTAGGGGTGCCGTTCGAATAGCCACTGCGATATTTTTAATATGAATACGATTCTTTTCATTCAGAGGTCAAAAGATGGATGTTGAAATCTTCGCAATTCAGAGAGACCTGATCAAATCTCGTTCGTGTAGGATTTTATGCAAATTTTAAGCTCTTGCCGTAATTTGAGCTCTTAAGGCTGGTTTCCACTAGCGCATAAGCATAAGCACAAGCCAACATACGCAGACTCAGTAACATGTTGATCATTAGTGCCTATTGTTCTGTTTTGTTCAAACAATTGCAACTAATGAATAACACGTTACTGAGTCTGCGTATGTTGGCTCGTGCTTATGCTTATGCGCTAGTGGAAACCAGCCTTAAGTTTACAAGTAGAAAGCAAGCCGTCCTTGCACGAAAGTTTCCCATTTCAAAGCGAAATATATTCGGAAAGACTTTAAGAGGTCGTTTAACATTAAGACAATTCCATGCGAGTGGTGTAAATCGACTGGTTTTATTTCGTTTTGGTATCCTGAGCCGGGCCCGGCCATGGTTGATCAAGCGATCAGTGATCAGTGATGCGTATTGTCATGTTTCTGTGTTTATTATTTGAATAAATTTCTGGAAGGCTGAAGTTGCATTGTAGCATTTTATAAACCATGGCGTTTACTCAAGAGATTTAATTTATTTATCACTGGAGCAGGAACTATTTAAACAAGCTTCATTCAATATTTTTGCTCGAAAGGTTGAGCGTTTTCTTTTGACGCCATCTTTTACTGCGATCGTTTCTTTGCGAATCTCGCGCTCATCTTCGATCCTTCAATTTCACTTGGAACTCCAGCCATCAAATGAAACCATCACTGCCTCTCAGGTTGAAGAAACAATGGCGCAGACACGCCAAACTCCATAATCATCGATCACTTCTGCTTTACAGTCGGGTTCAAAGTTTTCGAAAGCCATTCTCGCTCGCATGTTTCGTTTTCGCTGATTCAAAACAGGTTTTGATCGACGAAAGAAACTGGATGCGTCAGGAGGAAAGTCTGCATTTGGTTGCTAAGATACTAGTTAGTTCCAAGTCTCCCGCAGTAGTTTTAGCTCTAAACCGCGCATGTGAGGAATAATTAATGAATTACACACTTTGACCGTGTTGAAGTCCTAATGCAAGGAGGAGGTGGAGGACAGTAGTTATACTCCTTGTCTTGCCATGCGTCAGTTATAGCAGCTGTTTATCACAATAAGTCAGTATTGTGGATCTTTCAGCACGTGAGGTAATTTACTTCACTTTTTCCTCTCTTGCAGAAGAAGCTATTTCCACCTGACTCTGTATTTCAAGTTCTTCCTCCATAACAGCATCCAACATTCCCCAAGTACAGAAACTCTATGCTACAGATGTCTGGTTCAAGAGGTAAGCAATCAGTTCTCTTTTTAATTCCACAAACGCACATCCAATTTTCCTTAGTAATGATTGGTCAAATGTTAACGATAACAGCTGTGAGCATTAAAAACAATCATTTAATAGATCACATGGCGCCAAATTTAATTCTGAAGAAACTTCTAGAAAAAAAAGTGAGCAATCATAAGAAAAGTCCCGGGTTTGTAACAGCTCAGTATTCTCCATCACCTGTTCTTTGATGGATCAATATTACAATTTTTTAGCAGTTCATGCAACAAAAATGGTATCAACTAAATTGCAGGTGAACAGGTTACGCAGGTCTATATGATGATGTACTGGTTATCGTAGGACCAGTATTATCTGTTAAAGGCATCCTTACTTTAAGCTTGAAGTTCTTATAACTAAAAAAAGCAAGCCTGGTGACGTCCATTTTTTTTATTATTTTCGATTTGTATTTGGCATGTTAAGATACAATGTTTTGCAAGGTTTCATAATTTTTCGGAAGGGGTTCAGAGCCACCGTACATTTTCAAAAATTCAATTTACCAAGCTCGTTTTTTAACCCGTGAATATACGCGCATGCGTAATGAACGGGTTATCGGTAACGACGACAGATATGTAAATGAGTCACTCGCTCACTCCTTCCATCAGCTGTAAACTTAGTGACGTAATGCTTTGTTACGAATGCATTCTGTAACAAGAACAGCGTGAATCCAGCGATAACAATAACTAAATTGGTGTAAACGAATATAAACAACAATAAGCTTAAAGATGTTTCGCATTTGGAGTCTTCAATGCAACGTTAAAATCGATCTAAAAGGAATTTTCAACCGAGACACGCGTTTTGATGGTTATCTGCGTTCAAGTAATAAAATTCATCCCATTACAAGTCAGTGGTCACGGTGGTCGAGTGGTGTAAATCGCGGACTTACAGCCGTAAGGCCCAGGTTCGAATCTCGCTCGCGGCGTTCTTTTTCTTTTTTTTTTTTTTCTTTCTTCTTCGGACTGAACATTATGAAAGTGATGTACTGTATTTTTATTTTTTGCGTTTGTCAAAAATCCTTACGTTTAATTTAAAAAAAATATATATTGAACCGCGACAGAGTGAAAACATAAGCTTACCGCAATTATTGCCTTAAGCGTTAGCATTTCAAATTCACGGGTTGGCTCTAAGGAGCCTTTGATTACTTATAAGTTCTAGCTAAACATGGGTCTTTCACAAATTATACTGTTACAATAGTAACTTGTTACGTCATGACAATGACTATAACTTGACTGGACATTTGTTTGATACCATTATGATAGCACGAACTGATCAAAGGTGGTAGTATTGATCCATCAAAGTGCAAGTACTGGAAACTACTAGAACTGTTGTTAGCGACCTTAAGGGTAGCCAGAAAATAAATACTTCATAAAAACAACATAAGACTGCAGAGATGAAAGACATATATTTGAACTGCGGATAAACATGAGTGAAATTTGTGATCCTTGCAGTGTGCTCTCAACTTAAGCAGTTGAAAAATCAACCTGAAACCAGGTTTTATTTTTATCTAAACCCAAGTTTAGATAAAAATCACTAAGGGAAATGGTCTCTCGGACAAGAACCACCATTTAACAAAGACTGGTGGTCTCTTTATGTACCCCCCTCTCCCACCTAAAAAGATGGCGTCTTGTTCCTATTGCCCCGATTCTGTCAGTCGAGAAGAAACCGAGAGAAAGATAAAAATATTCCTGTGCCATTTTACTAGCAGTGCAATCTTCATGCAGACAGAATATTAAACTCTCATCCCTGATTTTTTGGCCAAAAAAACCTGAAACCAGGTTTTATTTTTATCTAAACCCAAGTTTAGATAAAAATCACTAAGGGAAATGGTCTCTCGGACAAGAACCACCATTTAACAAAGACTGGTGGTCTCTTTATGTACCCCCCTCTCCCACCTAAAAAGATGGCGTTTTGTTCCTATTGTCCCGATTCTGTCAGTCGAGAAGAAACCGAGAGAAAGATAAAAATATTCCTGTGCCATTTTACTAGCAGTGCAATCTTCATGCAGACAGAATATTAAACTCTCATCCCTGATTTTTTGGCCAAACAAATGTGTCCATTACACTCAGCAGATAGGTGGTATTTTGTGTAACCTTCTACCCCTTCATAGGGTGAGTCCTCGTCGAATATACTTGTTATGTCCACTTTCCGAAGAGCCACCATATTTAAAGGAAAGGAAAATTAAAAGCTAGTAATTAACTGTATGAATGCTAACAGTTAAAAACAAATTGTTCAATCTCTGAACTGACAACAAATCGAGATTTTGTTACCATGTGCATGTGTTACACTCTGTAAAAAATGACGAGCATGCCATTATTTTATAACTGGTGGTGCATGTCAAGGAAAGAACTGAACAGTAACATATTGTTTCTTTGAGGCTGTTGTTAGATATTTTGATAGCAAACCAGGTGGAAATCCAGGCGACTTGAAACTACTAACACTTGCTCCAGAAACAAGACAAGAAAAGAACATCATCATTTTCAATGAGATCCGAAAATATGATAAAAGAGAAATTTGACTCAAGAAACCACACAGATAAGCCTAAAAACAATATTCGGACATAATGACAGTACTGAATGATGAGCAAAAAGTAAACTTACAGGAGATAGCGCAAATGGCACTTTGATTATCTTTAAAATGGGATAGATACCAACTGGAGTACACTGTGATTTGTGAAGTAATTTTTTTTCTTGATTTTTAGTTTGCCTCTACTTCCTGAGCGTCATTGGAACTTGGCTCCACTGCATGTTTCAACCACCAAGTACAGATCACAATGACTGTCATCCTCAGTATAACAGCACACCCAATGGTCATTGCCGGTACCACAGAACACCCAATGGTCATCGCCGGTACCACAGAACACCCAATGGACATCTCAGTAATTTGGTCAGTCAATTCCTTGTGGGTTGGGAATGGTGGATAAATAGAGCTCTGGATGAACCTTACAACGCATACCTCACTGATGCACACACGTTCGGTCAGAAGTCAACGGACTTCTTATTCGGCTTAACTTAGTTGTAATTTAATTAAGAAGTGGGACCCCTGGGATGGCTTCCTTTTTCCCCTTTTTCCTTTCATTTGGGCCTTGGGTTTCTTTAAACGTTATTCGAGTCCTGAGTTCGATCGGCTCATTTTTTCTCCGAATCGATTCGGCTTAACTTCGGCTTTTTTTCTGAAATACTTTTCTGTCGTCGTTGTCATTTCGTTCTCACGCTGAATTAATTGCGCGAAATTAGGTTTATCATTCACGTTTCACTTGACAGTCCAAGCGCTGTATTAAGTGAAGCTTTCTCTTTCTCGTTTCTTTCTCTTTCTCTTTCTTCCGTAAGGTTCATCCAGATATGTTAATTACGACAAGGCTTAGAAAACTGGAGGCTGCAGGCCATTCAACTGTTGGAAGTTGGAAGGAGACCTTATGTGGCCACTCCTCACAGGTTTAGTGGTCTCTCTAGTGACAGACAGATAGTTAGACAGGCTGCCATTTTTGGTTAGCTATTACCTCTTTTATATTGGCTATACAACAAAATTGGCTTACAAAACGAGATTTTGACATTTGCACGGCATTTAGTTAAAAAAAAACAAAAAGCAATGAAGGCTCTATATGACGTTATAAACAGAGGGAATAGCACTTTGCTAAATTTGCCAGCGTAGATTGGATTACAGCTTAATCGTGACTTTTTAGCTAGCGGGGTATCATGGGACCATGCACACACCATAGTGTAGATCGTTTACTGATTGGCCACTCCAGAAACTGCGGGGAGACTGAGCACCAGGTTTCGGTACTAGGCTTCTGGGATCGTTTTGGTGACCAGCGTTAGTTACGAACAGTTGATGGTTTTCAAAGGCAACCGTTAACCAATCGTAACTCGTATTAATCACCCAAACTATCACAGAAATCTTAGTTCCAGAAGATGATGCTCAGTCTCCCCACGGTTTCTGCAGTGGCCAATTGTAAGCGTACGTAGCCTTCAACGCCATTCTACGACGCAGTAATCATTGGATCAAGCTGGAGCCAAAATGACCACAGACAGCGTCGGATTAACCAGCCACGTACGCCCACGACGGACTTGAAAGAGCAGTCAGGGATAACCGCTGGCTTGAGGTGAGTAGAGCTAATTTACTACGTGGTAAATAAAGTTGGAAATAAAAGTCTGGCAGTGTGTTCATTTATTGTTTTAAGTGATACAGCCACGAAGTTGTATCACTGCAGAAGATAACACCAGTTCACAATCATTGCTTAAATCGTGTTCCGTGATTGTAAGTCGTGTCGGTGAATCTGACGGTAACCTTTGACAAGTAGTATCTTAAAAGATAGCAATGGTTGTGATCGGTGTTGTCTTCTACATAAGCTCGGTACGGCTTTCGATCCGAAATTTCGACATTTTCGCTTTTGGTCTCTTTATTCTATCGGCTGTTCTATTTTGTTTACAAATTCGGCCTGAATTCGAAAACAAAATAGTTGACATTTCAACTGAAGACATCTGAAGGCTTGGTATCGAGAAAGTCTCGATAGCAAACTAAAAGATGACCCATGCATACCGTCTAGGAGACCCTGGGGTATTTCTTTAGAAAATATTCTTCGGTTTCCTGGCCGCTAAATTTTTCACGTAGGAGCGCACCCCCACATGGATAGTTAATAGGCCTGTGTCATATTTAAAGATAAGTGTAAAAGTTCTGTATTAAAAATGAATATAAATAAAATAAAACTTAGAAACCTGGTGAGTCTTGTGTCTTTATTCTAAAACATAATCAACTTAGCTAAGTGAGCAACAATACTAACGGATCATGGTTTTGTTTCAGAGACAATACTAACCCAATGATTACATTTCAGGAAAGAAACGTCATTTTTTTTCTTCAAATGTATCATCTTTTTTTTCTGCGAAACCCTCAGCTACATACGAAACCGTTCATTTTTTTTTCATCGGCGCAGCTTCGCATTCGACGAAATTCCACGTACTTCAACTTGCGATCACTAGTGCATAGCGATGTAACGAAATGACATGAGTGTAAGCCATCTTACTTGGCGCTTTTCTGTTGGAAATAAAATTTGAAATAACAGTTTGTCAGTGTGTTTTATTTGCGTCATTTGGAACTTGCTTCACAACTAACGTTCTAATCTTTAAGCAACAATCGACGAATCCGGCTCAACTTGTACTTATTAGACATTAAAAGAGTACATGACATTAGAGTGTCAAAACTATGTGATAACAAATGTGACTGTGAAAAAAGATAGAAAAGAAAAGTATGTTTACTGTACTTCATTCTTGTCCTTTGTGGTTAGTAAATTATGTTTTTTATTTCAGGAACATTGTAGTTATGATTAAAATAAAACGCAATTGAAAATAAAAGTTCGCCAACTGGCGTGTTTTTTTTTTGTGTCATGTGTGTTTACTTCTGAATAACCAAATATTGATTTCAGGAAAATCTCGCAGTATCCAAAGAGATTTTTTTTTATCATTCAGACATCGCTATTGAACTACCTTCTTTATCCTTTTTTGGTATGCGAAATCAAGCCGCATGAAGCCTTCTGACGGTAAATACAAGGTCCTTTTACAAATCACCATTGAACGATATTAGAGATGGAAGTGCTACTTTTTTAAAATGGTTTTATACCTTTTCGGTGTGCGAATTCAAGACGCATGAAGCTATTTGACGGTAATTACAAGGTCATTACACGAATCACAACAACGATGGCAGAGAGGGAAGCCGGGCATGTGATGATCGTGTGAAGAGTCTTTAGAGGAACCATAATATCAATTACTATGGTAGCCCACATGCTTTAGGTTAAACATTAAATGTGAGCTTCTTTTAGTTATTTTGTGAGCAGGACCAATGCCCGCCAGCTGCGGCCGATCAGAGGCAAAATCCAAACTAACTGTGCAAATATGACATTGGAACACAGACTGGAATGTAAGTTGTATCCTTTTATTGACAATCACCACACTCGCCTTAACCGTAGGTTAACAACTTCTGGCTTCAATGGGATTCAAACCCAATCCACTATGGTGCTCATTCAATATATATACTCACCAACCACTGACAGAGGATGAAAAAAAGCCCGACAAATATGTGGCTTCAATGGGAATTCAAACCCAACGACCTCTTTGTTACTGCTGCAATATGTTCTTTATGCTGACTGATGTGGTGTGCACTGTAATATAAGGGGTCACTGGGAAAGAGGTAAAAGCCCGGACTAAAACCTTTGCCGGCTTCAACGGGATTCAAACCCAAAGATCGCTTTGTTACTGTGCAATGTTCTCCATACTAACTAACATTTCATCAGGTCCAGATTCACACGACATTACAATACCTATCCTGTTCTGTCCGACCTTTGTTAGCTGTCAGTTCTGCAGAAGTTAGTGTTTCGATATGTTTTAAAACCAGGTACCATAAACTCTACTTCTTTTTGACCCTTCATTTGCTCTCTTTGCATCTATGCAGGTAAATAAAGGACGCCAGTTGGAGAAAACTAACGCCTGAGTTTGGAATATGGCCAACAATAAAATAAGTAGCTAAGGATATCCAACACACTTTACGTTACAGAAATTAAGATGCATTCCACCCTGATGCCCCAATAGGCTACGGCTGGAACCAGTCATGGTGAACCCAGACCCTATCGTAAGTGGTGAAGGTGGGGGTGGGCAGAGTGAATTATGTGCGGGTGAGGGGCGAATAAGGCCGGACCGGTCAGAATGAAAATGTTAGACACTGGGGAACGGGCAGTGCGGATCTGCGGAAGGGGACCAAGGGAGGGGAGGGGGACAGTGATACGATATAGCTGACATCCTTTTCTTTCTTTTTCTTATTTTTTTTCCTGCGGTATTCATGTTCCAAATCCAAAGATGTTCTGGACATACTTCACATCATAGTGCTAATCCTTTTGACGACCAAATGTCACTTTTGAGTGCTGCTTGAGTTGAGATTTTGCTGATGTGAAGATCAGTGATTCTCATTCTGTCGCTTTTGTTAAAGGGCCTCTCAAAAGACTCTTAATTAACCAAACCTCTTTCTTAAGGGTATAGAAAAGGGATAGTATAGTGCATTTATAGGAAATGCTGTGAAAATACTGGAGGGCATCTAATGGACTCGATGCACCACTTCCAAGGGGAGGGGGACGGTAGTTATACTCTTACTCTTGTCACGCTGATTTGCCCCACTTTTCCTCTTGCAGGAGAAGCTGTTACAACCTGACTCTCGATGCAAAGATGGCATTGGAACGCAGACTGGACTGTAACTAGTATCCTTTTGGGGACAAAATCACCACACTCGCCTGAACTGTATGTTATCAACTTGCAGCTCCTTGTTGGCCTTCAAGGGATTCAAATGAATCATAGTGCTGACTCAATATACTCAGCAGCCACTCACAGAGGATGAAAAAAAAGCCCGACAAAATTATCACAGGACGAAATAACGATTTTAAGTGCAAGTAAAGGTTCATTAAAGAAAAATTAAAGAACAATTTCGACCATCTTTAAGTGCACCGTCAATCACTTAAATAAACCTATACCGTATTTTCTCGATTAAACGCCGAGCCCCAAATAAACGCTGGGTAGAATAGAGGGAGTTGTAAGTTAGCCCCTCAAACGTTTATTTGAGGTATAATAAACTTAAGATTTAAGAGCAAGATACACGGCTGCCAAGAAAAACGAACAATAACCCTTTCTTAAAAAATGGCAGGCGAGAAAAAAACTGCTGATTCAAAGAAACGCCGGGTTCACTAGGTCAAGTTTGAAATAAACGCCGGGGACGTTTAATTGAGAAAATACGGTACTTGACAACACTTAAAGCAAGTAACGAAGAATTTAAGTTGCCTTCAAGTTGTTGAAAAATTGAATTAAAGATAACTTAAATGTTCTTAAAGATAACTTAAATGTTCTTAAAGATAACTTAAATGTTCTTAAAGATAACTTAAATGTTAAACACATTTTAAAGATACTTACTTACTTTAATACATTTAAGAGTATTTACGTCTCAACTTAAAGATTTTCGATAACTTTAAGCAAAATTTAATTTCGTCTTAAAGATTAGTAAATTCATTATTTCGTCCTGTGATCACGTGGCTTCAATGGGATTCAAACCCAATTAGCTTTTATTGTTGATGAAATGATGGTATCAGTACTAGCTGTGATAAGAGGCCATTGGAAGACAGATGAAAAACCTGGACTGAAATCTGTGACTTAAACGGGATTCAAACCCAAAGACGTCTTTGTTACTTCTGCAATGTTCTTCATGCTAACTATTATTTCATCAGATCCAGATTCACATGATATGAGAATACCTATCCTGTTAGTGTCCGACCTTTGTTAGCTGTCAGTTCTGCCGGAAGTCAGTGTTTCGATGTGTTTCCAACCTAGCTGGGTACGATAATCTCTGCCTCGTGTTTTGCCCTACAGTTGCGCCCTCTCCATCTATGCAGGTAAATAAAGGTCGCCAGTTCGAGAAAATTAAGGTCTTTAGGTGGCTCCCAACAATTTCCAGAACTTTTCAAGACTTGGAATTTGATGGGTCATTATAACCACTCTTTATCAGTTGATGCTACAATCATGATATCAAACGAATGCCCAGTGATTGGTGAACACGTTGTCATCATTTTGGTGACACAATATGTTACTTTAGAAACAGTATAACGAGCTAAAAACAACCTTAATTTAGCTTTAAGTGTTAATAACTCTAAAATGACTCAGTGAACCCCATTTTTTATTGTCGAATTTTGATCAGTAGGATAATATGCAACTTTTGGCAAAGTTTAAAAAAATTCTGTAGGTGGAGTTCAGAGCCACCCTAGGCTGTGGTGGCTCTGAACCCCACCAAAATAACGCATCAAAATCTAATAACCCATTTAATAACCCATCAAAATCTAAGTCTTGGAAAGTGCTTGAAACTGTTGGGAGCCACCTTAAAAGATCGAATATAACCCGCAGTAAATCAAGTAGCCAGAGAGGTCCTGAACACCTTACGTTACTAAAATCATAAATACATTCCACCGTGATGATGGCCTATAGGCTATAATTGGAAGCACCAGTCACGGTGGATCCAGACCCCATCGTAAAGGGTTGAGAAGGAGGGTTGAGAAGGAGGGGAGGGGAGACAGGGAGACGGGGAGGAAGGGGAGAGGTTGAATAAGGCCGGTCGGAGTGAAAAACGTTCGAGACCAAGGGCCTTATATTTTCCTGAAGGGGCCCGGAAAACGGGGTGGGGGGACAGTCATAGGGTATTTACTGACATCCTTTGGTTTCTTTTATCTTTTCTGCAGTATTCAAGTTCCGAATCCAAAGATGTTCCGGATATATTTCACATCATAGTGCTAATTCTGTGGCAACTGACTGTCGCTTGCTTGTATTGCTACTTCACTTGAGATTTTGTACGTGAAGATTGCTGATTTTTATTGTCTTCTTGTTCAAGGGTCTTAAAAGACTATTAATTAACCAACACCTCTCTACAAGAGTGTAGAAAAGGGATAGTAGTACATTTATAGGAAATGCTGACAAAATACTGTAGGGTATCTGATGGACTCGATGCACCACTTCCAGGAGGAGGTCGAGGACAGTAGTTATACTCCTTCTCTTGCCATGAGTTAGTTATAGCAGCTGTTTATCACTATAAGTCAGTATTGTGGATCTTTCGAAACGTGAACTGACTTACTTCACTTTTTTCTCTCTTGCAGAAGAAGCTATTTCCAACTGACTCTGTATTTCAAGATCTTCCTCCATAACAGCATCCAACAAGTCCCCAAGTACGGAAACTCCATGCTACACTGGTGTCTTGTTCAAGAGGTGAGCAATCAGTTCTCTCTTTTTAATTCCACAAAAGCACGATATTCAATTTTCCTTACTAATTTTTGGTCAAGTGTTGACGATACCAGCTGTGAGCATTAAAAACAATCATTAAATGGATCACTTGGCGCCAAATTTAATTCTGAAGAAACTTCTAGAAAGGAAAGTAAGAAATCATAAGAACTCCCTGGCTTGCAACAGCTCAGTATTCTCCATCACCTGTTCTTTTATAACTAAAAAAAAACAGGCGAATTGTATTTGGCAGACACGACCTTTTGCAAAGTCTCGTATTTTTTTGGGAAGGGGTTCGGAGCCACCGTAAAGTTTCAAAACTTTAATTTACGGAGCTCGTTTTTTAGTTGCAAGGTCTTCAAGCTAAACATATGGGTCTTTCACAAATTATACTGTTACAATAGTAACCTGTTACGTCATGACAATAACTATAACTTGACTGGACATTTTGTTTGATACCATTATGATAGCACTAACTGATCAAGGGTGGTAGTATTGATCCATCAAAGTGCAAGTACCGGAAATACCTATAAACTTTTGTTAGCCACCTTAAGGGTAGCCAGAAAATAAATACTTCATTAAAACAACAAAAGACTTGAGATGAAACGCCCACTCTCGGCATGCCGTCACACAAAACGCAGCACTAGTTTCCATATTAAAAAACTAACTTTTCTGTGTCACTTCAAATTACAGGAAGTAAAACATTTTTCACACTTCACAGCAAAACAAAAGGAAAAGATTAGAAACAGGTTAGCCTCAAACCTGAGTCCTATCCATATCCACTACAACAACCAAAGCTAGCTGCCAGGAGCTTTAGTTTTTAACCAATGAAATCAATCATTGATGGCAATTCCAATGATCGCATGCTAATTTTACATTACTTGTATTTGATTTTTTTCCTTTAGAATCACTCCGGGCCAAAAATTCCTCTCAGATTTGAAAGGACAAACCCTGTCGTTGTTTCCCAGGGATCATTTTCAACTTCACCATCGCAACTTAACTTGATATGCATCAACAGTGGCATCAGAGAACCAAGCCTTCGAACTTCAAAATGAAAAGACGTTCACTTGAGCTTCAAGGTGACTAAATACACTGCAGAGACATAAACACGTTTAGTTTAAAGAAACTGTCATAGGGATTTTGACGTTTGTGGGTAAAAACTGCCCCAAATTGAAACTAAGTACCTCTTGTACAAACACAAAATGCTTGTTGAACACTAAAAGGAAGATATGAAATGAATTCTTGAAGAGAAAATAAAGACATACAATCATTGGTCTAGTAAGTTTTCAAAGACAAAATGCGATAAACTTGATTTTTTTTCAAGTTGCGAATCATTGTTTTCCTGGCCATCTGCCAGACACTGATAGATCACAAGTAGAATAATTTTGAACAAAACTGCAAGGATCATTAATTTTGCATTTCCACTGATATAAGTATAACTTTTGGCTGTTTAAAGCAACATTTAAAATGGTCACAAAGCCCCTTTAAGGACGTTCCTGGACTAATGATAGGATGATAGACTATCATAGTTATTCTGCCTACTTCAAATTAATATTTTGAATCAAGAGAAAGATTTGTTTCACCGCAATTTAGTGTTATTTTTTTAGAACTTTAGCTTTGACTGTTTTGCCAGCTTTCTCCAACGGCATTGTATGTAGCACATAATGTAAGAAAAAATGTTTTGTTGACAACAAACTTTGTGAGTAACCATGTCTGTCTAGAACTATCACAGACCACCTATTTTTTTCTGTGTGTTGTACACATCTTCGGAGTCGTGTATCATGAGTTCCATTAAACTGTTTATTATACACAAACCTTATGCATGCACAATTCAGCCTGAATAGAAATTACCGAGGTAATTATTGCCAAAACAAAATGCAAGATTAGAACGAGGTATTGACTGCTCTCTCATTGTGTCAAGAAGGTGTTTTCCAGCCCCCACCCTGCTTCTACCCTTAAAGTCAACCACCACCCACAACCCAACCCGACTCTTATCTGCTCCTCCCCTCAACTACTCCTGTGATCCCCCCACCCAGTCTCATCCACCACCACTATTACTATGGCAAAGAACGGTACATAAACATGATCATTATTTAATTACTTTTCTTTGTTGCTCATGAGATCATAAGGCCAAGGGATGATATAATGAGATCATGAGATCATGAGGCCAAGGGATGATATAACTCAAGGCAAATGTACACTATGTACAAGCTGTTCCTAACTTTACCCTGTTCATGTATCTATAACCATAATAAGAACGGTAGGAACATCTTGAACATAATAAGGTAAAGGTCAAGGGATGATATAGCTCAAGGCAGATCTACACTATGTAAGCTGTTTCTAGCTTTACTCTGTTCATGTATCTATAACCATAATAGGAACGGTAGTAACATCTTGCACTGGTGGCCTTTCAATGACGTAAATGACATATAATTTTGTCATAAACTCCCGTGGAGTATCCAGGATATTAACTTATCAAAATAGAATTGTAATTTGAGCTAGTATCATTCCTTTCAATAAATCTTGCATGATTTCTAATTTCCTCACCTCATAAACATTCTGAAATAATCCCCATAGTTCCCACACCTCCTGACAACTCCTTGAGGTACCACTCGGCGATATGCGTACATTAGTTTGGCAAATGTCAGTCGCGGCGATCGTATATCAACAGATTTCAACTTTTCTGATCTAAATTTATTATTTGCATTGGCTGAATTTGCATGCATAAACTATACGTTTTGCATAAATTAATTTGGCACAAAATAAATTATAAGTATCACAGTTGTGATCCAATTGGATAATTTCCATGGTCTGTCAGTAAAGTAGGGCAGTGGTCACTCACACAGGGTTTTAAAATTATCATTTTGTACTGTCATTTAACTTTTTTAAAGTGTCAAATTTAGCAGGTTTTTGTAGCAGACAGCTATTTTTATTCAACTACTTAACTTTCGAGACGGGTATTGTGTAACTTGTATGGCATCATAAACAAATCATCCAAACTAGCTTAGATTTTCAGTACTGTTAAATGCTTGAGTAAGAACAATGTACATAAATCATTGCATCAAAAAATAGGATACTGGAGAACCATCAATTTTTCCACAGATGACTGAGAGGAATAATCTAAGCATGCCTCTGTGTGAATTCACAACTCTGGCTCATTTTAATAAAAGCCTTTTAAAGAATAAATCAATAAAGTTACATGTAAGTTTACTTAATATTAGATTTTAATTAGTTTTTTTTTGGTGATTTTATGTTGGCTTCCTTAGAAAGGGTTTATTATTACTTTTTATAGTTTTCAAGCGTCACTACAGTGTTTCTGGACCATTTTTGATGTTGGGAATAACTTTAGAAAAATATTTTACTTTAAATGAACTGGTTTTCAATGCGATACTATGAAAGGAAACACTGTAATAGCTGGATAAACTAAAAATTATGGTGATGCCTTAGAAACCTTAAAAAGAATTGACACAACTTCGCCCAGGCTTGCAAACTGTTGCTGACTTGCGCATGCATGACTCACAATTTAATACGATAAATTTCACTTGTGTTGGTTATTCAACCCAGAGATTCCGATGCAGCCGACAATTCAATGAGGACAAGAAAGTCTCTATTTAAGGTCTCAAGGCATCATTAAGGAGAATGAAATTAAGGTTTCTAGAAGATTGTCGTGTGCAAATGCGAGTTTGCCACCTTAAGTTTGCCGTGTGAAGGTGGCATTATGAATCACTTGTATTGCTTTATGTATTTGGCATTATTGTTAAGATAATAAAAAAATGTTAAGATAATAACTTCACAAAAGATTTCGAATGGCAGTATGTGTACACGGCCAATTTCTTTTGAATGTTGTTTCACTGACTGTCTGGCTCAAGATATACAGAGAAATGAACAAAATAATAGGAAAATGCACTGTTGCTTTACTTTCTAAAATTTTAGTCGAGTTGCAAATTGTTTTGATTTGAACTTTTTGAAAGATAAATTGACACAATTTTCAAAATTCTTCGATTTTTTTTTTATATAAGCGATGTACTGATTTTGTGCTAGTTTAAAGACTTGGAACATTGGTTTTCTTCCTTATTAAGTTGCTTGTCATCTAAGCTGGTTTAACATAATGTAATCTAACAAAAAAATAACCTGCTAATGTAGGAAGATTTCTAGCTGTTCCAAGTCAACTCAAAATGCTACGAAATTAAGATTTCTTTATTTGGCAATGATAAAATTCATGTGGGACTTGGTGTAAGACAAATGCAGACTGCTGACCGAGAAGAGTTAGGTTGCAGCTTGTTCCAGGGAATGAGGTACAGGATTTATAGTGAGTGTTAGTGTAAAAAGGAAAGAATAATAAGGTTAGGTTTACAGTGAAGGTTATGATTAGGGATTAGGGTTAGGAGATTAGGATTCACCAGTTAGGTTTTAGATTAAGGAGAAGTCTGTAGTCTGCATAATTGTCTTGCACCTGATTGAAATAACAAAAACAAATTAACCCTTTGGTGCTGTTGAGTAAATAACCAGAAGAGTAACTTACGACAGAAAATGTCAAAGCAGAATTGAAAGTGAAATTTTGAACACATTTTTAACAAATCTCCTAAGTTCGTTTCTACATTTTTGCCGTACACACATACTGCCTTCAAGTCATCTATCTTACAACTTCAACATGTTGCATCTTTATAATTTGATAGTGCAAGGTGGAATATTTAGTCTTGTGTAATAAAATAAGTTGTTTGTGGTTTTTCGTTGTTGTATTTTTTGCTACCCCAGCCAGGGAAAGGGTGAAGCCCAAATCATACCATCCAGAAGGACGTCGGACACCTTACTGAGACTTACATAACGGATCGAGTAACAGGTTAGCTTTCAGTTGAGGTTGGGGTAGCAATTTATATAGTTAAATTTAGCACTAAACAACCCGAGAAGCTAGGTGGTACAGTGGTACAGTAGTCTATATAAGCCTAGCTGGAGGTCACAGGTTTAATCCTGAGTGGGCATTTTAGATTTCTTTTTTACACTTACAATTTTATTTCAATAAATTTTTAAGTGTCGACATTACGTTATGTCTCAATAAAGTGTCCGGCGTCCTTCTGAACGGTATGATTTAGGCACAACCCAGGGAAACGGTAACTTTGTCCGTTGGAACTTCTTCGCTTTCAAAATGGTGTGCTACAACCCCAGACAAAATGTTCGGGACATTGCGCCTCTCAGATACCCCCTCCCCCTTACCAAAGTTGAAAGGGCTAAAAGGTCATGTTTTTTACGCAAAAATTGCCGGTTTTTTTTTTTCAATTTTGAACAAGGGGGAGGGAGGTTGAAATATGTTTGATCAAGTGTCCCAAGGAATTATGACTTTGGTTGTTAAAGGGACACTGTCCCGCTAAAATAGCAAAATTTCGCTGAGCTTCCATTTCCACGGTATATCACCCAATACTACCAAATATACAACTTAGTTGGATAAGATTTTATAGAGCAAAACAAAAGCAGTAGTTTGGAGAAAAAGTGCAGGATTGCAAGGATTGAAGTAAATTACAGTTCATGAAAAACAAGTCATTTCAGCCGGGACAGTGTACTTAAGGCACAGAAACCCCTATGACAACATGCTCCAAAAAATTCCTGGATCATTTTGTTGCATAAAACATTATGAAATGTCTTTGTTTAGCTTGAACAATGGTTTGAAATGGTCAATCCCAAAAACCGTCCACAAGGACGTTGGACACCTTATTGAGACTTACATAACGGAGTAACTGGTTAGCTTTTAGTTGGGGTTAGGGGTAGCAGTTATATAGTAAAATTTAGGACTAAGCAACCCGAGAAGCTAGGTGGAACGGTAAGCTATGTAAGCCCGAGCCTAGCTGAGGTCACAGGTTCAATCCTGAGTGGGGATTTTAGATTTTCTTTTCTACACTTAGTCTCAATAAGGTGTCCGACGTCCAAAATAAAAATAAATAAATGATTTAGGCACAACCGTTTGAAATTGCCAGAAAACTAACATGGCTACCAGTCCCTGAAAATAACGCATGGAAACTTGAAACATATTTCGACACTTCTGCGTCAAATTCCCAACCCTTAGTATGGCCTTTCCATCAAATTCCCGACTCCCTGGGCACAGAAGATGTTCAAATGCCAGGGGCATGCACTCCCCCCCCCCCCCGCCCCCGGGGGGAATGTTGATGTTTCGAATTGATCGGCACATTATCTCCTAAAATGTCATTTCATTGTGCGTCACGTGACAAAAAAGAGATTTTTCCTTAGACCGTGAAACAGTTTCTAATTGAAACGTTTGAATGCAGAGGACACAACGCGTAAGTGAAAATCACTGGTTCGGTTTTGCCGGATCTCTATGTAGAGATGCTCGAGCCTGACGTCACTGAACGCCCAAAGCTGGCTCTACGACGGCAATGGGCTGATTTTATGCCGTTGAGCCAGCATTGCATTCAGTTTGAGTACGTTTCTAGTAGTTGGTGTATAATAGTCAAATGGACGATGGAAACAAGATCTACTAACCTCTATTAGTGTACTATTTCATGGTCTGAGGAAAATCACTCTACTCCATGATTCTTGGAGTGTTTTGGCGGCCATTTTGAAAGACGAGAGGGCCCTGGGATGAGGCTACCTTCACCAAAGGCTAACCAGGATTTGCACCCAGGAGACCCAGGAAGTACCCTGAGTAAAGGTGGTGCGTCCTTCTCTACATTATACGATCCAATACCGCTACGTTTTCACAAGGAATGAGCATTACGTTGTTGTTTGAGTAGGCCAATATCACGCTAGCATGGCACAAAAAATATATTTGGTTTATTGGGAAAGAGCCCACCATCAAATTCAGCATATCGATATTAGTAAAACTACGTTATATAAAGATTGCTAGCAAACTGACGAAGATATGAAAATTTGAAACTGAGCATTTTTAGAAAAAAAATGTATGATGGACGGGCATAGATTGCCCGTCCAGCCTCGTTTTCGTGTTTTTCCCATATATTTCTTTGTGAAAATTAGGCCAGAGTACTAAGTTTCAAAAGTTCACGAAACTTTACAGTTTTACTAATATCAATGTGCTGAATTTGATGCTGGACTCTTTTTCCCATGACATTAAAGAGGCTCGAAAGGGTTTTCAGCTGCGTGCGCGCGCGACGTGTACTCGTCATGCGTTGACGCATACGTCAGCTGATTTTCCTATCAAAAAGTAGCGCGCGCAGCTCACCGGAAAATGAAAATACTGCGTAGAATAGCGCGAACCGGAAATAAATCGTGCATAAAATATTCCTCTTTATCTCAAAACTTTGCTCGGTGACCTATGTTGAAATTTTTCATGCAAGTAGCATTCAACTTTATCTAACATTTGAGACATTTTGGAAAAAACTGTACAGTGGAATTTTTTTAAATCTTTGAAAGGCCTTTTTCGATTTACCTCGATTTCCACAATACAGATTTTTTTTTTTTTCAAATTTACACAGGATGTGAAGTATAATTTGCAAACTTTCAAAAACGCTTATAAAAAACGTAGGTCACAGAGTTAGTTTTAAAAATAGATTTAAAAAACTGTCTTTTGAGGGGTATTTCTTTGGAGGGTTATAGTTACCATGACAACAGATATGATGTCATAAATGGTCTTGAAGGAAATTTTAACAACCATGTCATAAGCTTATCTATAATTTGTTTCAGAGACTAAAACCATAAAATTTTAATGTGTAATTGTTCTGACATGAACATAAGCTGTAAGAAACCCTTTCGAGCCTCCTTAAATATATTTTCGCGCCATGCTAGCGTGATATTGGTCTATTGTTTGCACGATCAAAAAGAGTAGAGTGGTTTCCATAATCCCGTGAAACACACTTTAGAGTAATTAGCGCTAATACACCATAATACACTTTATTGATAAAGCAAAACTTTTGTTTTTATTCGAACTTTGAATATACTATACTTATTTATTCCCATAAGACTTGTACACAATGCATATCAAATTGAGTGTGCAAAATACATGGAGTGGTTTGATTATCAATTTCTACTAAAAGGCCCTTCACTCTTGCGAATTTTCAGCATTTTTTTTCGCGGCGATGTTTCCTGCATAAATAATCACTGCATAAACAATTACAACCTACAATTGTTTGTCGTCTAATTTATTCCTTTGTGTAAAGGCCTAGACTAATACGATTTAATACAACTTTAATACTACTTTTTATTAGATACGCTTTGTTTCACGGGTTTTTGGAAATCACTCTAGGATTTAGTGATAACGGGAAAAGTTGAAATAAAAAAAATCAAGATCTTGCAAAATGAAGTAATTTATTCGCGTCTTGTTTTACCAGCAATCAATTTTAGGCCTCGGCTAACCGGAAGACCTGAGATAACAACAGCCTGGACCACCTCTGACACCTTATTGAGAATTATCAGAAACCCATAAGTGGGTTGAAACGTGCAACTGTCTCTTGTACGCTTCAAAACAAGCTTCCGATTATTCAATTTGCTGAGAAGTTGTAACAGCCATATTTGGAAAATCAAGATAAATTATTAACCAATCAATTCGCTAGAATAACTTGCTTTCAATCTCGAGAGACCGAGAGGTTTCCAAATGTGGTACTTAGCAAAAAATGAATATTCAGAAGCTGTGAATGCGCGTAACTGGTTAGCTTTCTAGTCAATTATGCCCTCACTTGTAGTCAACTCTGCCCTCATAGACCTATTCCATAATGGCAGGCGAGTTATTTTTTCTTTAATATCTATGTTAATTAGCCCTAGTGACCTCGTTAGCGTGTGTAAAATTCAAAAGAATTTTTACTCTAAAATGAGACCAATAGGGCTAATTAACATACATATAAAAGAATAAATAAATTGGTCGCCATTATGAAAATGGTTTATAGTCAAACATGTCCTCACGTGTAGTCAACTCTGCCCTTATAGTCAAACCGGCCCTCACATGTAGTCAGCTTTGCCCTCACACTCCAACTAAAGATTTTTCAAATAGTGTAGATCCTTCTGGTTTGAATATAATGACGTGTATTTGCACTAATATGTTCATTGGTAGTTGTAGTTTGTGACGTCATGGTTTTTGGATTTTAGTATTTTTTATTTACTTCAAAGTTCAAATAAGTGATTTGTCTTCTCTGTAAAATGTTTTTTTTTTTTTTGCCTTGCGGAGTAAATGTTACAATTTAGGTTAACATCGCAAGGCTTATCGTTTTGCCTTTATTTTGACATCCAAATTTGCCTTGTAGGATAAAAGTGGAATTTTTGTGGATTTTTTTTTTTATACGGCCGCCTTTTGGAATGTTTAATAGGTTTGCTACTCGCACTTTTTAACCTGCTTGCCGCTTTACGCCTTGACGCCTACTTCCAATTTTGATATCCGGTACGCACCTGTCTTTTGTCTGTGCAATAAAGGTGAAGAGTTCCACTGCTGTTAAAATTGGTCGAGATACAGCGTCTTGTGCAAGGGCATTATTTTACAGCTGTATGTGCTTTTGACTGTGCAAAACGCCATTTCGAATCAAACGTTGAGTATTATTATATTAAATAAAAACTTACGGTTATGCGTTGAGAGTAGTGTAAGGTCGTGATAAATTTAAAAATAAAATAAATGGAGGCTGGGACTTGGATTTTTGGACCGCCTTTAGGCAGCGTTTATTTTATTATTTTCTATTTTGACAATTTAAAATTCAAGATTCTATTAAAAAAGGTTACAATTGAAATCCTGTGATTCAAATCATATCAGGTTTTGCAATGCTTTTACTACGATTATCAGTTGAGTGAGGTACGAACGAATTTTGGCAACAAAGTTTTGCTATTCAAATTACATTGTTGTCAAGGGTAACTTGCTACGTTTCCAACGATAACAATAAGAAAGGGCAACAAGTTGGTTCGTTTCCCAGAATTTCGCGCGCTTTGTTACTGATGACGTCGATGACAGACAAGTAACCATTGGAAACGTACTTGACAACAACGTAATTGTAACGGCAAAACCTTGTCGCTAAACGTTTTTAAATTTCTGGCATTTTAATTATGCATAAATATTCATACGTTGATAACTCATTAATAAAACGACGGATCCATTGTCACAAAACTTGAGCGAACATTTTCTTTTCAGAGCCATTTATTCGTTCTAGGCCATGAAAAGTGTTCAAGTGTTGTGAAAAAAAAATACACCTCATGAATTAAACATCATGCAAATGAGGTCAACTTTGACCGTCAATTATGCAAAAGCGAACACTTCACCTGAAAAAAAAAAATGTGTCCCACAAAAGCACGAGGTCCTTATGTCATGTTCGAAGCAAAATGTTTGCTGCTACATGGTCTTGAAACGGTATAAATAGAATAAAATAACGGAGCACAAAACAGATGTACTTACCATGCAGGACAAATACTTGTACTGAAGGGGACGTGCTGTTTGCAGACTGAAGTCTTTATAAGTGTACATAACTACCTTTGAAAGGCTTTCTCTTTCTAATCATATTACATGCAAAAATTAAACTCGCAGCAAGATCTAATAGATCCCACGCCACAAGTTAGTGACGTTAATGATCCGATACGATGCGTCAACATCACCTGATGTTACAATTTCTTTTTTGAGTCAAACTTGCACTCATTTTTTGACAACTGAAAAATGATGGAATGCCCCGTTGCTAGGTAACAAGAGAAGGTTAATAAACCAAACTTAGTTTAGATTAATCCTCGTTGTTTGAGTATGTTGATCCAAAGCAAAAACCTTAAAAAAAAGGTTTAAACTGTGCACAAAAATGATTCGAAGGTGATATATTTCGAGCTGGCGGCTAAGGAAAATTAACGTAAAGAAATTCGTAATAAATCAGGGTTTTATCGTATTCACAGGATGAAATAAGACGTTTCCGTAACTCGGAAAAGTGACGGAAACTTGAAACTTTGAGTTTCAGTCGCGTTTCCGCGGAGCGGATACAACGGGAAACGCGTAACAAGAAATTGATTCATTCTCTACGCGTTTCCGCAGGGTTTCCGATCACGGACACGAACACATCCGTTTCCGTAGTGTTTCAGTTCGCGTATTCCTAACTGATTCCTATTGTTTTATATTGACATTTTACAAAATCTCCAGGCCGGCCCAAACTACAATTTTCAATCTGAAGTTCTTACCCTTGTTGGGCTCGAGGTCTGATGTATAAACAAAATTGAGTTGATGTTGCGCTGTACATGTACGTAACAGAATTTCTGATTCGGGCAAATTTTATTGCTCAGTTACCATTGTTAACAGCCGAAATGATGGTTCCGGATCTAAACAAACTCGTAGATTTGCTTCATGTCTATGGAGTATAAAGTTTTCCCGCTGAAATATATTGGGCCACACTGTGGCCGGGAGAGGTTGAGTGCGGTTTTGTCATGCGCAAAAGGAGCTCTTCCCGGCGGGCTGTTCGAGTTATATTGGCGCTCATTTCAACGGCGAACCTTCGAGTGTGGTTTAATTTGAAGCATTGAAGGGACTAGAAAGTTATCCTCTCGCTTTATAAACTCTATTTGTCTCCTTATAACATTGTTTCAACGTATCTGCGCTGGGTATGCATATTTTTCTTCCATTTCATCAAGCTTAAGGAGTCATATTTTCATTATGGCCTCCGCCATTGATCGAAGATGTCGCTGCAAAGGTAGGTTCGATATTTGTAAATTTGTTTTTTCATTTTACAACATGCTCGCCTACACTTTTTATGCTTCCTTGTGTACATGTAGATTATTTAAATCAGAAACAACAAATGATTTGTAAACCGCAATCGTTTAGAGTGTTGCCCTTTCTACTCCTATAGGCTCAAACCTTCGTAGCTTGATTCGTGTTGAAATTCACCATTTCAAATAAAAGTTCTGGCAGCTGGAACAGTAGTTTCACACTATAAACAGTTCTTTATGGCGCTGTTAGAGTAAGTGTTATACTTGTAAAGGAGTATTGATTGCTTTCCATGTACATTTGTATTTTTTATTTAACTGATTTGTGATAATCATTAAGCTTATAATTATACTGTGGAATCCCGATTTTTCAAACCTCCAAGGGAAACGGAAATTGGTTCGAAAAATCGAAGGTGGTATTGACTGAAATCAAGGCTAAACTGTAGAATACCCGTCCACTGTATTATGAATGTATCATGAGTATTGAATGCTTTCCATGTATTTTTTATTTAACTGACAAGCTTACATTCATTATCATAATGTCAGAGCCGTTTATCTCATTCAGTGATTTTAGATCTTACACGTAAATAATACAGTCGAGTAGTTTTCTTTTTGATAAACCAAGCAATTTTCATTGACACATACATGTACATGTATGGTCATTGAAAATGAGTTTATGTTACTTTCACTATACAAAATAAGTATTTTTGTCTCAAAATAAGTCAGTTTTAAGTGCTGAATGTTGTATGTATTACCTTGAGGAGAATTCAAAGGAAACTCAAGTGATAATTTATCCACATTTCATCATGTTGAACATTTGCCAACACAAGTACAGTGGAACCCCGTTATAACGGACACCGAAGGGACAAGAGAAAGTGTCTGTTATAACGGGGTGTCCGCTATAATGGGGTTTCTTACAGATTACATGTACGTCACATTGAATTTATTAATATAAACCTCTATTATAGCATACACATCAAAAAAGCAACATTTGAAACGTCTCAAATGAAAGCAAACCATAAAACCTTGATAATCAATTGAAACTTTGTTTTTTTTCTAATGAAATGTTTATCCTCTTGCAAATGTATTCATTTCTATTTGTCTCTAATCAGGATTAATTCTTCATGAACAATTTCATAGCGATACAGTTGTTCTTTCACAAACAAAACTGTTATTTCCCAGCGAAAAAGTCAGTGACGGTTGTTTGCTTTGACTCGTTGAATTTTTTTTTTCAGCCAAACAGAAAAATGACAATGTAGGGAGAAATAAAATGAAGACTGCACACTGAACATACCGTAGTCTTAGCTTACGTTTCTGTCTCGCCACTGTGGCAAACTTTTGTCACATACGATATCCAGACCGATATTTTTAATTGTACAGTATTAGTGCAGCCATTAGGGACAGACCATTTAATATTTTTGCGGGTGGGAGGGGGGGGGGGGGGGGGGGGGGGTTTGGGCAATTACCAAAAACAAATTCCTGCAGAAGAAATTTAAGAGAAAAAAAATTGTGCACAAGAAAGCACGTGAAAAAAAGTTCAAGCATTTTGTAATATAGAAGGTTTATGGGAACTTTGAGAGTCCAGCCTTCTCAAAATGTTTTAAAGACAAAACATTACATTTCTTCTGTAATAGTTTACACTGTACACTGTACGTCAGGTTTGTCCTGTGGTTGCTACCATATTTTCTTTTTATATTTCCTAAAATATACACACAAATGACTGGTTTATACATGTCACGTATGTCACGCTACGCGTTTTGATTGCCTATGGTTTATATATGATATTTTATTTTCAACAGGATACGGTTAGGAAAACATACATGTACAAAGAACTTGTTAAGAACAATGAGAACATTACTGGCTTTCAGACCAATGTCAGGTAAGCCTTTGATAGTCCATCTGAATGCTAGCTGGTCAAACTCTTTTACCTGGAAATTTGCATATTGCCTGCAGTAGCAACTCTTTGCTTTGCAGTCAAGAAACTGAAGGACAACTATTGATGCCAAGTCTCTCAGTGGGAAATTGAAAATAGCTTTTGGTACAAGTGTATCAATCGACCAGATAGAGCTATAAAAAATTCCCGGACTTCCCAAAATTCCATGCACGCTTGATTGAGACCCATGTCTCCATGATTTGCTTTGTCCCCAAAGCTTCCCGCAATTGCAACTAATTTTAAATTAAGGACTGAGAATGAGTGGCTATTTCTTTTTTGACCTTTTTTTCGCTGGAACGCATTTTGCAAATAGCAAATTCACACTCTTTTAAAAAACTGAAGGACAACAATTGATGCCAAGTAGCGGGCCGCCCATCTTTGCGTGGGCAGTCCGAAGGCGGTTTTCCCATCTCTGAGTGGGAAAATAGCGCTTGGCATCAATCGACCGGACTTCACTGAGTTCACAGCAAATGATTTTTTTTTTATTAACAATACAATACAATAACTAAATTACAACACAGAGAAAACAAACAAAAAGAGAAGGTTCAAAGAAAGTACAGATAAGACAGGAGCAATAAACGAGCGTTGATTGAGTACAATCAGTCAGATATATCTAGTTAAATACAAGATTTAAAAATCTTTCAAAATATTTTTGGTATTTGACCGTCAGGGGAAAGGAAACAATCGATATCAAGAGCTATATAAAGAACAATCTTTAAGAAAGTTCCATTTTTTAGTGTCCCCAGCTTCACTGAGTTCACAGCAAATGATTTTTGGTGTCCAAAAAAGTCCATTTTTGCCTGACCACATTTTGCAAATAGCAAATTTATGCTCTTAAGAAACTGAAGGACAACCATTGATGTCAAGTAGCGGGCCGCCCATCTTTGCGTGGGCAGTCCGAAGGCGGTTTTTCCATCTTGAGTGGGAAAATAGCGCTTGGCATCAATCGACCGGACTTAACTTAGTTCACAGTAAATGATTTTTTGTGTTAAAAAAACTCCATTTTTCGCCAGACCACATTTTGCAAATAGCAAATTTATGCTCGTTTAAGAAACTGAAGGACAACCATTGATGTCAAGTAGCGGGCCGCACATCTTTGCGTGGGCAGTCCGAAGGCGGTTTTTCCATCTCTGAGTGGGAAAATAGCGCTTGGCATCAATCAACCGGACTTCACTTAGTTCACATTAAATGATTTTTGGTGTTAAAAAAATCCATTTTTTGCCTGACTGCATTTTGCAAATAGCAAATTTATGCTCTTAAGAAACTGAAGGACAACCATTGATGCCAAGTAGCGGGCCGCTCATCTTTGCGTGGGCAGTCCGAAGGCGGTTTTTCCATCTCTGAGTGGGAAAATAGCGCTTGGCATCAATCGACCGGACTTCACTGAGTTCACAGCAAATGATTTTTGGTGTCAAAAAAAGTCCATTTTTTGCCTGACCACATTTTGCAAATAGCAAAATTAATTTATGCTCTTAAGAAACTGAAGGACAACCATTGATGTCAAGTAGCGGGCCGCCCATCTTTGCGTGGGCAGTCCGAAGGTGGTTTTTCCATCTTGAGTGGGAAAATAGCGCTTGGCATCAATCAACCGGACTTCACTTACATGTAGTTCACAGTAAATGATTTTTGGTGTTAAAAAAATCCATTTTTCGCCGGACCGCATTTTGCAAATAGCAGATTTATGCTATTAAGAAACTGAAGGACAACCATTGATGCCAAGTAGCGGGCCGCTCATCTTTGCGTGGGCAGTCCGAAGGCGGTTTTTCCATCTCTGAGTGGGAAAATAGCGCTTGGCATCAATCGACCGGACTTAACTTAGTGCACAGTAAATGATTTTTGGTGTTAAAAAAAACTCCATTTTTCGCCAGACCACATTTTGCAAATAGCAAATTTATGCTCGTTTAAGAAACTGAAGTACAACCATTGATGTCAAGTAGCGGGCCGCACATCTTTGCGTGGGCAGTCCGAAGGCGGTTTTTCCATCTCTGAGTGGGAAAATAGCTCTTGGCATCAATCGACCAGACTTCACTGAGTTCACAGTAAATGATTTTTGGTGTTAAAAAAACTCCATTTTTCGCCTGACCGCAGTTTGCAAATAGCAAATTTATGCTCTTAAGAAACTGAAGGACAACCATTGATGCCAAGTCGCGGGCCGTCCATCTTTGCGTGGGCATTCTGAAGGCAGTTTTTCCATCTCTGACCGGGAAAATAGTGCTTGGTATCAATCCACTGTACTTTATCAACGAAGGCATACAGTATATTTTAAGGAATAAAATATTTTACCCCATCCAATACTATATACAGTTATTGGAGTCAGTGGGAGTTTGCTGTTTACAATTTTTTTTTTCAAAGAACCAAAGGACGTTTGATAATCTCAAGTGAGAAGTGGCCACCTACATGTATCTTGGTGCTACCAATATCGGTAGCAATCCAGATAGGGCCGGCCTCCCTACTTTCAAAACATAAATTGACAATCCATAAAATATACTGTGTAGACATCTGGTCCCAGTTGTTCAAAAGGTGGATAGCACTAAGCGCTATCCGACCACCTTTTGAACAACTGGGACAGGAAAACATTCATATTAAGTGCCACCCTGAGTCTTCCGCTGTAAATTAACAGTTGATATTTTTATTTTCCTTATTTGAGCTATGGCGAGAATAAAGAAAGTGAAAAGATGCTGTTATGGAAAAGAAAAATGGTCCAAGGCTGAGATCAAAGGTATGTTTAATTACAAAGGTTCTTACAAGTGTCCGTATACGATGTCTTTAAAGTGCCTATCGCCCCTAGAAAGTTACTTTCAGAATCAACTCTATAGACCACTTTCATAATGGCGGCCGATTTATTTATTCTTTTATATGTATGTTAATTAGCCTCACTGGCCTCGGTAACATGTGCAAAATTCAAAAGAATATTTACTCTAAAATGAGGCCAGTGAGGCTAATTAACATACATATAATAGAATAAATAAATCGGCCGCCATTATGAAAGTGGTCTATGTACATTGAATACTGTGAATGGTAAAATATTTCTTGTTTTGAACGTCGTGTTAGTGAGTTATAGAGATTTGAATTAACAAAATGCTAATTAGATGGCGTCAACCTGGGAATCATTTATTATACAACTACTTGTTTACACCTCCAAGTAATATTTTTTATGAATCAATTGACTATCCACAGTTTATTTTTAGTATTTATCAAATTAATTATCCTCGAACTATAAACTGCACATTGTAAATTGGTGTAGAAATAATGGCAAATTCCCGGGTTGACGTCATCTAATTAGCATTTTGTAAATTCAAGTCTCTGTAACTCACAAACGCGATGTTCAAAACAAGAAATATTTTACCGTTCAACTATTCAATGTACATAGAGTTGATTCTGAAAATAACTTTCTGGGGTGATAGGCACTTTAAAAAGATCTACACACTGTAGTATTATACAATCGAACCTATGCTAGGATCAATGTGTTTTATGAACTGATTCACATAGCTGTGATGCCACAATATAGTGAATTTTCTTTTAATTCATGACAAAGGTGATGTCTGATCACCAAAGTTGAGGTATAATTTCTTAGAGAGTGGTCGGCCGTCTCCTGTCTTACCCTTATTAACTCTATTTACTACATGTAGTTCTTTCTCATAAGATGTGCATTGATTCTCCCAATGTCTAGCTGCAGTTGCTCCGGGAGAAGTACTAGGGATGAAGCAGTGAGGAGACGAAATGGAAAACTAGAACACCGGATTGCTGCAAGGAGGCGCTTTGGAGTGAAAAGGGTAATAAAAATGTCGTTGTTGTTTTTGCTGCATAATGTACTCAGACCCACCTTGAAGTATATTAATATTATTTGGAATGAAAATTTCATATGGAAGACAACTTGAGCAAGCGGCAAAAGAGGACCGCGGCAAAACTTATTAGAGTACCAGGTGAAAATGTAAGCAATAGAACAATGCCAGAAAACTGTCCATCTTGGGCAGGACGCGTGCCTGATAGTTGAATGTAATAGAAATGTGCCTGCAGGGCTCGAGAATAACTTTTAAGCTTAGTCTAGTGGCTAGGGTGAGGTTTAATTTTACTAGCCAAATTAAATTTTCACTTGCCAGACTTGTACGGGGTTACAGTTAATACAGTAATATGTGCCAAGTAAATTACTTTTAGGGAAAAAATCTCGGAGACCGTGGAAACTTATTTTGATCAGTCTTTGCTTCTTCTTTTTTCTAAAATCCCAATCTCATACTTAAATACTTGTCTTCTTAATTCTAATTTTAATTCTAATTGAGATACCAAAACTGATTTTTTACTAGACTTTGGCTAGTTGGTTGCCGCTAGTCTTGAGCCCTGCTGCCTGTGAGCAAACTTTCTGCAAACTTTCTGGATTGGGGCATTGGTTATTGTTTTTTTTTTTTTGAGGGGGGGGGGGGGGATGGGAAGGCGGAAGAAGCAAGAGCTTGTAGCAATGTCTCGATGTCTTAATTTGGTGATATGCAGTTGTTACATGTCTGCTTACATTGAAACTCGTTTCCAGTTTGGTGATGATTGGCCAATGCAAATTCTGACAGCTGAGCTAGAGGAAGCTGCAGGAAGTTATTGGGGTGGCCTTCAAACTTGTGAGACATGGCTGCAAGCTCTTGCCCAGCCCCTGAGGGCGACAAAAGGTCATGGAATTATACATTACTTTTTATGGGCTCTATGGCTTTATGTATTTTAAGTGCAAATGTATGGATTTTTCAAAATATTATATTGAGTATGATTTTCTTGTGAAGAAAAACTGTCCTTAATCAGACATAATTTTTCAAAATCTTTCAGAGAAATGGCCAATTTTAAATCATAAAATTCCAAAAGTCATTCCAAACAAAGAACTTGAAATAAATCGCTATTGAAAAATCTGTACAAAGACATTGCTTTAAGTAATAGAGTAATATAATTTATATGCTGTTAAAGGGGCACTGTCACAGCTTCCCATTTGCTGACCAGGCACACTTGAAATATCCTGCCCCATCCTGATAGTTTTCAAATATACCTATCCATTTCAAAGTGTTTATTTGTTTTCCACTGCCAGCTTTAGTCAACCCATTTTGAAATTGTCCCTTCAACTTGGAAAAATTTCGGCTGAACTAATGAAGTTTCAAATCGAGATACTGGCACATGCACCCGGCTCATGACAGTGTCCCTTTAATCATCTCAACAGCAAGTTTTTAAATTTATTTAAAGATATGATATAATAAAAGGGCTATGTCACCATTTTTGATTTTACTTTAAAGATAAATCAATATTGTTTATTATTTATTTATTTTTATTTTTTGATAATTCACTTGATGCATGTATTCCTATTAGTGTTTTAATTTGGGGCAGTTTTGATCCCAAAATCACCATGAAATAGCTCCTTTAAGTAGTAGATTAATGTAATTTGTATGATGTTTAATTATTTTAAGAGCAATTTTTAGAGTTAGAGTTAGATTTTTTTACAAAATATTTAAAGAAATTATAGTTTGAAATTTTATATTACAGTGTATATATTTTAATAAATGAAGATAGATATAATAGACCACAAATTATAATACGTCTTAAATTGGAAAATAAAATTATATGGATTTAACATGAGTATGTTGTAGGTCTCAATATAAACGCAAAAAAAAGAACGTGATGAATAGTTTAAATTCGATTGCAATTGTTTCTTACAAATTGCGACATGGACGAATCGCGGGTTCCCCCAAACTCTTAATTTTTCCTTTTCGAGGATATATGTGAGCCCTCTCTGTTTTTAGTTGTAGAAACCTCAAACGATCCGATTGCGTCTACACATTTTGGAAACGCCATGGACAAACATGCGTCCGCCAAATTTCCGGGCTGCGGAAACACGACGGCTATACGAGATTGCGTAAAAACGGAAACCTTGCGGAAACTCGAGTTTAAGTGATGCGTTTCCGCGACTCCGCAGCTGCGGAAACATGATGACGGTGTCGCGTTTACGCATTACGGAAACGCTATGGATAAACATGTGTCCGCCGAATTTCCGAGCTGCGGAAACATGACGGCTATACGAGATTACGTAAGACGGAAACGTTGCGGAAACACGAGTTTAAGTGATGCGTTTCCGCGACTCCGCAGCTGCGGAAACATGATGTAAACTCGTGTTTCCCGCAACGGATACTTAAATTTCCGTTTGCGGAAATTCAAGTTTCCGTTGGGAAACCGCTATGAAAACGGAGACGGAAACGCCTTATTTCACCCTGTGATTGACGCTTGCTTGACAGCGTTAGAAAGCACACGAATAGAGTATCACGCAAATTTATGTTTAAAGGTAACACAGCTTGTTTGTCTTCCTAAACAGCACAGTTGAAAGTTACAGTCAAACTTGCCCTCACATTGAATTTTTTATTGGTCATGAATTGTTAATGAGGCGTTTAAATGCAAATTTCAAAAAACTGTAGAAAATTCAGTTTTCGCTGCCCGAAAATAAAAGAGGATTTGTTTGAAAGGTAGTGATAGGAGCTTATCACTGACATTAAAAAAACGTTGAAAAGGATAGAATAGCGGGCTGTGACGTCACTCCGAAAAACATCTATATGGCGGCTTCGATATGTGAAATTCAGTACAAATAGTGAAAAATTCAGAACAAATTCAAGATATTCCTTTTCGAAGGAATTCTTTCACTTCAACGAAGACAAGATGTGCATGCATCCAGTAAATGTGTTTTACTGCCTCATGCGGAGCACACGAGTTGTAAATCCGGCTCTGACGTTTCTTTTTTTTTCGTGTCACATTAGCGCATGCAAATTTATGCACGCATATTTAAGTTTATGTCGACGACTATATGGCTTTCAGCCATGAAATACATACCGCAAAATCTCTCCGTGTGTTGACTTGAGGTGCAAAATAAAGAACTACAGTGTACAGTTGCATGTTTTCATGCCGAATTCAAGGCGTTCATGGATGGATAGGATCGTTTGATATTGTGTTCGCCGCTTATTCCTGTGGGATTTTTGCTCCGGCAAGTTTTGTGTTTTATGTAACTTGCTATTTTCTTACCGATCGAGCTTCAGTGTCGGCTACTGAATGCAGTGAATGTAGTGTAGTCTTACTTTTAATTCCGTGTATACGTGAAGGCGTAATGAATGGGTTATCGGTAACGGTGGCTAAATAAAATTCACTCACTCACTTACGCCCTCGCTCCTTCCATGAGCTGTAAACTTAGTGAGTAAATGCTCTGTTACGAATACTACGTTTCGTAACATGGACAAAGTGTATCCAGCAATAACAATAATTAATTTGATGGAAATGAATATAGACAACAATAAGCTTACAGATGTTTCGCATTTTGAGTTTTTAGTGCAACATTAAAATCGATCTAAAAGAATTTTGCAACTGAAACACGCGTTTTGATGCGTATGTACCTTAACCCTATTCAGACTGGGCTTTTTTAGGCAATCTGTGACTGGGGGGGGGCTCCTCGGACCCCCCCTTCATATCTCTGGAACCAGTAAGGTTAGGACCATGAAATTTTCACACAATGTTCATCTCCATACAAGGAAACCTCACACCCAGTTTTGACCTGCCACACCCAATTATGACGTCACAGTGACGTAATTTTTGTTTTTTCGACGTTTCTTTGATATTTTTCCATCCAGATACTTAAAATGTCAAATATAACTGTAAAATCATCTCTCTAATATTAAAACATAATAAATACAAACAAGGACACACTTGTAAAGCGAGAAAAGGCAAAAAAAGGCGATAAAACTATAATTTTTGAAATTATTGTCCGCCATCTTGGATCCGCCATCTTGGATCCGCCATCTTGGATTTCCTTTTTTTTCGTTTAAATTAAAATTTAAAAAATATCTAAAAGAGAAAAGGAGCAGAATGTATAAAACACGTATCAAACTAATGTCTATTATCCAAACAATGAACTTAGAAGCGTTATTTAATAAATAGTACAAAATTTTTCTCTATAAGTAAAAGTGAGCAAAAATTTACCTACCCCTCCCCCCCAAATATTTGATGTTAAAAATTTTTGATGTCTTTCAAGAACTAGTCCCAAGAAAAAACTATTCTAATAAGAAAATGCACTATAAGTAAAAAAACAAGATCTTAAAATAAAAAATTCACCATATTTTAATATTTTGAAAACCTATGTGTCAAAAACCGGTTGCCATGGCAACATGGTTAATCACACTGACATGTTATAGATACCAAAATGTTCCTAGATAAATTCTAGGAAAAGTCAGAAAATATCAGCCTCATAGCTATTTCGGTGTAAAAGTTATTACAATTTTACTGGAGGGGGGGTTCGAAAAGCCCCCCCCCAGTCTGAATAGGGTTAAACCTATCCAGACCGGGGGGGGGGGGGGGGTTACTTCATTTAAAATTTTGAATATTAACTCCTGGAGTTTGACTTGGTAGTTTTAGGATACTCTTTCCATTAAAATCCATATTTTTTTTTTTCGAAGGAGAAATTCCAAATTTCTATAAATATTTTTTTTTTTATCAGTTAAGACTGATCAACACAGATCAGTTTTATTGTAAAATGTTAACTTCAAAGTTAAAATGGAAAGAAGCAAAAGAAGGCCTTGTAAATAATACATTTGCTTAGTGAATTTCGAAAATATTACAGATATTTGCGTGGCGACACGCAAGTCTTGTATTGTGCACTTCACAAATACAAGACATTAAAAAAACTGGCATTTTTGGAAAGTTTATAAGTATTTTACTTATGTGCCACTGCCATACATGTCATCTGAAAACAGTGCCAATTCGCTGACTGTACGTTCGTTATTTATATATATTGACATACATGTAGGATTAAGGGCTACCTGCTGTTAATCCACCGTTTAGGAAATATCTCAGCTATTAGTGCGCATGTCAATAACACGTCAACTCCGAAGTACATACATGTAGGATTAAGGGCTACCTGCTGTTAATCCACCGTTTAGGAAATATCTCAGCTATTAGTGCGCATGTCAATAACACGTCAACTCCGAAGTACATACATGTAGGATTAAGGGCTACCTGCTGTTAATCCGCCGTTTTGGAAATATCTCAGCTATTACTGCGCATGCCAATAACACGTCAACTCTGAAGTACATACATGTGGGATTAAGGGCTACCTGCTGTTAATCCACCGTTTAGGAAATATCTCAGCTATCACTGCGCATGTCAATAACACGTCAACTCTGAAGTACATACATGTAGGATTAAGGGCTACCTGCTGTTAATCCGCCGTTTTGGAAATATCTCAGCTATCACTGCGCATGTCAATAACACGTCAACTCCGAAGTACATACATGTAGGATTAAGGGCTACCTGCTGTTAATCCACCGTTTTGGAAACATCTCAGCTATTGCTGCGCATGCCAATAACACGTCAACTCTGAAGTACATACATGTAGGATTAAGGGCTACCTGCTGTTAATCCACCCTTAGGAAATATCTCAGCTATTAGTGCGCATGTCAATAACACGTCAACTCCGAAGTACATACATGTAGGATTAAGGGCTACCTGCTGTTAATCCACCGTTTTGGAAATATCTCAGCTATCACTGCGCATGTCAATAACACATCAAATCTGAAGTACATACATGTGGGATTAAGGGCTACCTGCTGTTAATCCACCGTTTTGGAAATATCTCAGCTATTACTGCGCATGTCAATAACACGTCAACTCTGAAGTACATACATGTAGGATTAAGGGCTACCTGCTGTTAATCCACCGTTTAGGAAATATCTCAGCTGTTACTGCGCATGTCAATAACACGTCAACTCCGAAGTACATACATGTAGGATTAAGGGCTACCTGCTGTTAATTAACAATTATTGGATGAGGTTGAGCATGATAGCGATAATTATCAAGGCCAAAGTTTGTGTTATCTGCCGAAGCCGAAGGCTGAGGCGGATAACACAAACTGAGGCCTTGATAATTATCGCTATCATGCGAAAACCGAATCCAATAATTGTTTTATTATGCATATTCCTGAGCTGCACTTGTAAAGACAAGAGCGCGCACAAAAAAGTGATCAATGCACAGCAGTCAACTTGTAAGTAAACAACTTACGTCACTTCTGCATGCATAAAACTATTGTCTGTAGGTATGACGTCACTTCTGCATGCATAAAACTATTGTTTGTAGGTATGACGTAACAGAAACAGCAAGCAATAATTAGCTGCGTGCTTATAGCCAATCAAAATCGAGCTAGTGACACCAATGTATAATAATCCACCGTTTAGGAAATATCTCAGCTATTACTGCACATGTCAATAACACGTCAACTCTGAAGTACATACATGTAGGATTAAGGGCTACCTGCTGTTAATCCACCGTTTTGGAAATATCTCAACTATTACAGCGCCTTTCAATAACACGTCAACTCTGAAGTGCATACATGTAGGATTAAGGGCTACCTGCTGTTAATCCACCGTTTAGGAAATATCTCAGCTATTACTGCGCATGTCAATAACACGCCAACTCTGAAGTACATAAATGTAGGATTAAGGGCTACCTGCTGTTAATCCACCGTTTAGGAAATATCTCAACTATTACTGCGCATGTTAATAACACGTCAACTCTGAAGTATATACATGTGGGATTAAGGGCTACCTGCTGTTAATCCACCGTTTTGGAAATATCTCAGCTATTACTGCGCATGTCAATAACACGCCACTAGTCTGAAGTTCAAAACTCAACCAACAGTTTCGGGGTTTTTTTGGCCGCAATCTTCATAGCGAGCATCTCTGGAAACAACAATGTTTAACTAAACGGGGTTAAAAGGTCATTGTGTGTTATGTTTAATGGATTGCGATCCATTTTTTTCAGATTTTTTTTTCAGGGGTCCAAGTGCAATTGCAATAGTCGCTATATTTATTATTGACGGCTGTCAATCAGAGTTCGCGTGTTATTGAAAGGGGTAGTAAATTCTGTGTAAAGAAAAAAGCTAAATGTATTTTGTATTATTTTTGAGAAGTAAATGGAAGAAAATATAATGTTATTAAATAGTGCATTAAGAACTGGTATCGTAATTCTTACAGATATTAAAATAAAATGTTAGTACAATACTTCTTAATACGATTCCAAAGCTTTTAATTAAGCTTAAAAGGCTAATTTGAATAGCTGTGAAGCACTAAAGTAGGACGATATCAAATTCCGTCCCACATTAGACTGCATTCCAACCAACCTCGTTCCCAGGGTCTCCTCCTTCCCGTCCCCTGGAGCGAGATAGAGAAAGACCCTGGCACAGGCTGTGGTCACATGTCTCCCAGAATCTGAGAGATTACAAAAGAAAACAAATTACGAAAGTTTAAGTCGAAATTTTACTCAAGAAAACTCTAGTTTTAAATATAATATGTTCCGAATTTTTAAGATAATTAACTGAGGCCGCCTGAAACAGCGAGGAACCTTTTCATGTCAGGTTTTTTAAGGCGCAAGAGGCTTTACATGTTGTCAGTTCTATCATTGTGGTTCTAGATTTAAACTCATTAGTTTTACGAAGACAAATTAGCTTTACTTTCTTATCCACCACTGCTATACATGTCATAACACGAAAGCAGTGCCAATTCGCTGACTGTGCGTCCGTTGTTTATAACTATCGATATACATATGGGATCAAAGGCTACATGTTGTAAACCCGCCATTTTGGAAATATATATTAGCTTTTAAATTCTGTACACACACACAAACAAAAAAAAAAAAAAAGCCAATGCCAGGAAAGGAAAAATGAAGATAATAATGTATGCATCAATGAATGAATGAATAAATGTAGAATAACTTATATAGCGCACATATCACATGTCTCATGGCACTTTACATACACTTATGAGAATGAGATCGGCCGCCGGACGACAGCTCATGAAGGTGCCTCAGGCAGCCACTATCGTAATAAGGGTATATTAAATATACCTGGGAGAACTGAAAGCTGGAAGCAAAATTGAATAGCTGGCAAGCACTAACAAAATATAGGCTTTTCTGAATAGATATGGAATTCCGTAGTACAGTAGAGGCCATGCCGACTTTCTTAATATTTTTGACATGCATTTTGTTGCAATTTTCTAATTGTGTATCAGTTTGGCCTAAATTGTATTTGCCTCGAGTGAAAATGTCAAAAATATTTCATGATAAACTTTGGACAGTGGGTGCCGCATACACATAACTGTCCTCATCGTGGTAAAGAAAAAAAATACGTCAAGTTATCGGGAGTTCAGGCGTCGAAAACTAAAACAGGTATTTTTTTTATATCATACAATCGTAAGAAAATAAATAATTTTTCGTTACTTTAAAATTTCCTCAGATGGCAAACCTTAGCAATGAAAGAAAGGGACATTAATTGATCATATTAATTTTAAGCATGAAAAACGATTGAAAATCCGAGTGTTCCAGTATAGACTGAATACAGCGAAGATAAAAGCTCAGAATTTCGAATTTTTTATAAAACGTGTTTGTTTGGCGGCCCGTTAACTGTCTATTCAGCCAAAATTGAGTTTAAAAATGCGTTTTTGAGGATAAAGTTACAACATAAAGATTAATATTTTACCTTAAGCCGTGTGGTCCGTCGCAAGAGTCTTTATACATATATATATATATATATATATATATATATATATATATATATATATATATATATATATATATATATATATATATATATATATACCTCTTACTAACCGAGTTCGAGGGCCGTACTGTAAATTACGGCCCGCGTTTTTCCCCTTCGATTTATGGCCCAAGCGCGAAGCGCGCGGGCCATAAATCGAAGGGGAAAAACAAGGGCCGTAATTTACAGTACGGACCGAGAAAACGAGGTTAGTAAGATATTTATTATATCTCTAAATCGGAGATATAGGAAAACCTTTCAAGTCAAAAGATGGACGGCTTCATTTGACTGACGCACGTCACAAGAAAGCAAAGAGCAAATTTTATTGGCTTTCAAAAATAGTGTGATCGGTCCTCGATTCGGCGTAAACTTGCGTGGCTCTTGAATGGAAACTCTATAAACGAATTAATTTAATCTTCCATGTGTTCGGTAGGACGACGGAAACCTGACATAAGGTAGTTTTCTTTGAAAAGGATTCTTAGTTACTGGCGAAGACAAGCGAGGAAAAGAAAAATGAAAACGCCGCGATAAAATCGCCAAAACAAACGTGTTTGTCAAACGGGAAAATGTGGCAGCACTTCGGTCTACAGCGGTGAACGAAGGAACTCTCAAACTTCTAAAAGGACACTGAAAATATCTCGTCATCAAATACTGCAAGTTGTTTTTGGCTTTTTGTGTGCTTTTGTGGCTTCATGCCGAACTTTGTGCGTGGATGAGTTTGAATTTCAATCGCACCTGACAAATTTTCAGCGTGAGCTGCAGCAAGATACGCAAAACTCCACTACAAGGACAAAATTTTCGCTGAGGAATCAAGGTACACTTTTAGCGTAATTTTGTAGCTTCAAGTCTGTTCTTATTACAGCCACTGCCACAAACGATAACTCTGAACTTAAGTTTATAGCCAGACAAAAACTTGATCAAACTAAGTTAAGCTTAAATTAAGCTTATTTAACTTAAGTTTTGCCGATGGAAGTCGTTTCAAGTTGTTTTGCAGCTTTATGTTTTTCATAGAGACATTTTCTTACGGAGAAAGACTGTTTTGTTAATGCTTAATTAAATTGTAAGAGTTAAACGAATTTGCCGTGTTACTCGAGTTTTTATAACTTACAGCCTACAAGCTAAATACCAAAACAAAAAAGCTTACTCGAGAAAATTGTCAATGCTTTTTGATTCGCAGCTAATCAGTTTTTTGCTAAAGTTATATTTTAATTTCATCGGAGAGTTTTTGTAACCTGGCATGTTAACCCGCTTAGCTCCAAACGTTTCCTCTGGATAATTTTTAATGTAGAAAACAACTTTTGTAATCGTGTGTTAGGCCCGATGCTGAGACTCTCAAATTTAGCGGGCCGTACTGTAAAATACGGCCCGCTAAATTGACCAATCACAGCGCGCGTACTAACTAAGAGATATAATAAATATATATATATATATATATATATATATATATATATATATATATATATATATATATACATATATATATATATATATATATATATATATATATATATATATATATATATATATATATATACAGCTGTTTCGAGAAAGGCTGTCGGAAAAAAAGCGAAAAAGTGCACGCGACAATCCCGAAAAATAATATGAAATACGATCAATGAATTTTAATAAGTCAAATAAATACATGAAACCCGCGATGCCTCGTTCGTACAGAGGCGATCTTAGATAGCGGGCCATTGGGATAAATGAGTTTTTAGGATATAGCGTGGATGACTACCCACACTACCTTTTTGGATTATCGCGTGCACTTTTACGCTTTTTTCCGACAACCTTTCTCGAAACTGCTGTATATGCTTTACTTCAGCCTGTTCGGCTCTGTACCATGCAAAAGCACTGCTGAAGAGGTTTCATTTGAATGGTCACACCATAGGATTTCATCAACAGACTCAAAAGTTAGAATAAATGGTACCATGCAAAAGCACTGCTGAAGAGGTTTCATTTGAATGGTCACACCATAGGATTTCATCAATAGGTCCAATGGTCTTTGCTGTGGCCAATTTACCTTATCATCAGTTGGTAGCCAAGGTAAATTGGACAACAACCAATGGTGATCAATTTACCTTATCATCAGTTGGTAGCCGGAGGGTAAATTGGACAACAACCAATGGTGGTCAATTTACCTTATTATCAGTTGGTAGCCATGGTAAATTGGACAACAACCAATGGTGGTCAATTTACCTTATCATCAGTTGGTAGCCGGAGGGTAAATTGGACAACAACCAATGGTGGTCAATTTACCTTATCATCAGTTGGTAGCCATGGTAAATTGGACAACAACCAATGGTGGTCAATTTACCTTATTATCAGTTGGTAGCCGGAGGGTAAATTGGACAACAACCAATGGTGATCAATTTACCTTATTATCAGTTGGTAGCCATGGTAAATTGGACAACAACCAATGGTGATCAATTTACCTTATTATCAGTTGGTAGCCGGAGGGTAAATTGGACAACAACCAATGGTGGTCAATTTACCTTATCATCAGTTGGTAGCCATGGTAAATTGGACAACAACCAATGGTGGTCAATTTACCTTATTATCAGTTGGTAGCCATGGTAAATTGGACAACAACCAATGGTGGTCAATTTACCTTATCATCAGTTGGTAGCCATGGTAAATTGGACAACAACCAATGGTGATCAATTTACCTTATTATCAGTTGGTAGCCGGAGGGTAAATTGGACAACAACCAATGGTGATCAATTTACCTTGTCATCAGTTGGTAGTCAGGGTAAATTGGACAACAACCAATGGTGGTCAATTTACCTTATCATCATCAGTTGGTAGCCGGAGGGTAAATTGGACAACAACCAATGGTGGTCAATTTACCTTATCATCAGTTGGTAGTCAGGGTAAATTGGCCAACAACCAATGGTGATCAATTTACCTTGTCATCAGTTGGTAGCCGGAGGGTAAATTGGATAACAGCCAATGGTGATCAATTTACCTTATCATCAGTTGGTAGCCGGAGGGTAAATTGGACAACAACCAATGGTGGTCAATTTACCTTATCATCAGTTGGTAGCCATGGTAAATTGGACAACAACCAATGGTGGTTAATTTACCTTATCATCAGTTGGTAGCCATGGTAAATTGGACAACAACCAATGGTGGTTAATTTACCTTATCATCAGTTGGTAGCCATGGTAAATTGGACAACAACCAATGGTGGTTAATTTACCTTATCATCAGTTGGTAGCCATGGTAAATTGGACAACAACCAATGGTGGTTAATTTACCTTATTATCAGTTGGTAGCCGGAGGGTAAATTGGACAACAACCAATGGTGATCAATTTACCTTATCATCAGTTGGTAGCCGGAGGGTAAATTGGACAACAACCAATGGTGGTCAATTTACCTTATCATCAGTTGGTAGCCGGAGGGTAAATTGGACAACAACCAATGGTGGTCAATTTACCTTATCATCATCAGTTGGTAGCCGGAGGGTAAATTGGACAATAACCAATGGTGGCCAATTTACCTTATTATCAGTTGGTAGCCAGGGTAAATTGGACAATAACCAATGGTGGCCAATTTGGTAGCCGGAGGGTAAATTGGACAAAAACCAATGGTGGCCAATTTACCTTATCAATTCACTTAATAAAACCAAATTTTCATGTTCTACTGCGAAGTACTTTTTGTCTTACTGTTTACGTTATACAAAGCAATTCTAACTTTTCAGTCTGTGGATCAAATAATGAGCACTGACATAAAACCCGCAGAACAGTATCCTATCACGGTGCTGTTTTGAAGTCAGTTTAGCCACTATTATAGGGGCAATGTGCTGCCAAAATATCGAAATTTCGCTTACCTTAATATCACCAAATATACCACCAAATATATCACCAGATATACAACAAAATATACCACCAAATATACCACCAAATATACAACCAAATATACAACCAAATATACCACCAAATATACAACCAAATATACCACCAAAATTGGATAAGAAAATTCTACAGGGCAAACTAAACAAGTAGTTTGCAGATTAAGTGCAGGATTCAGGATGGAAGTATTAATATTACAGTTCATCAAATTTGTTTTTGTGACAGGTGGTCAAGAAATCGCCATTCCAATAAAACTTTTTTTTTATTTTTTTAGCCACTATTTTCTCTTTACTTTATAATACTTCGCTTTCACCATTTTGAGCGTTAATTTGTTCTTCATATTTCAAGATAATAAAGAAGCTTAAAGCAAGCTCCTGGCGCTGGCCATAATCACGAAAACACTAAACTGAATATCAGCCGAGAGATTGTTCCCTTAATACCAAGGTTAATTTCCGGTATTTCCGATTGAATTATTCGTAAGATAATAAAATAAAACCGAAAATACGCTAATATGACTAGTCCATGTCATTTGATCTCAACCATCACTTCAGCTGAAAGCTTTTATAAGGAGGGGTCCATTGTCAGTATCTGTCTTCAAAATAAAGCAAAGCGAGTTGAGGGGAATTTACTGTATATATTTTTTTTCTGTGCTCCTGACAACAACTTACGATGTCAGTGACGATAACAGAATGAGACCGTGGGACTATGTCTCCATTTTTCAACGCTTTTTGAAAAAGGCCGAAAAGACATATTATATCTCAGTGGTAATCCGGCAAATAATGGTCCAGTTTTGTTTAAAATTATTCTATTAGAGCTCTAAAAATAAAAATAAGTGTTTTGGGTGCAGATGGCCAGGATGGAAATGGATTGAAACTTGAAAAAATTTGGGTCAATTGTTTATCGCCTTGTGTCTCAAAAAACTCGCTAAAATTCTGATAATGGTTTATTCTTTTTTCAAAAATTTACTTGATATCTTCTGCTTGGTGTTCTATAAACATTTTGTGTTTGAAAAAGCTACTTAACTTGACAAAAATCTCCACGATATAGCTCCCTTAAGAATCGTGCCAAATAGTTATGTTTGTTGTATGGATTCGATTGAAGGCACCAAAATTGCATTCGAAAACTAAAACCGGTGTAACAAAGCTTGAATATGTTGCAGGCAGATTACGCCTTCTTAAAGTAATTTCCGACGACGACGCGACTTCCTAACGCATTTACATTCTTTGTAAAATTTCGAGTTTTGAAAACAGCATTGCCAAAGAGTGTGTAGGATATCGGATTCTTTCGATATTCAGATTTGATTTTTTTTGGAGCTCGATTAGAAAATGAGGTGCATATGCTAATGAGAAAAAAATGTAAACAAATTAATATTCACCCGCCTATAGACATCAAGGAGAATGTAAGTTTCATATGCTTTTCTTTTCGCGAGGATAGCGCTGAACAAAAAGAACGCAGTCTCTAAGAAGAATTGTCACGCCAAGTTGAACTTGTGCAAAATGGAAAGGTATAACGGAGCGATGTGTCACGCAGTTATCAATATTTTTCAACCCACCACGAATATCAATGATATCGAATATTTGGATATGACAATCGATATCAGTTCACGGATCAAAACCACCATACTAAATTGAAAACCATCTGCACTGCGGTAAAAACTCCTCTTACTAAATTGCTACCAGCCTACAGAAATAAGTCATTTATTTAATTATCGTTTCACTTTCATCCGAATTTTACGTGTGTGATTTCATGTTATTCATACATTTATCTAGATAGCCTATACATAACAAAGTTCGCTTTATTCTTTGCGACCTTTTTTTTTTAATATTCCATTACGATGATAATATTAATCAAGCGTGGGCTTGATTCGAAAAGTTATACAATTTTTGCCACAAAAAAAAAAAAAAAAAAAAAAATTCAACGAAACTTCAATACAATCCTAGTATTATATATGTTCAAAACAAAGATATGCAGTAATCCGGATATGAAAATACAAAATTACACTTATGGAAAAAAATTACGATTAAAAATTCTTAATTATGATAAATTATTTAATGGCGTAGCAGTCTGGAAGAGCATTTAGAAGAAATTGTAGTTAAAAGTCCTAAATTAAATTATCTTGCTGAGAATGCGTTTAGACTAGGATAAAATTATATATATGGGGAGGACGTTTTTCCTTTACAGAAAGCATTTAGAATAACAACATCAAGCGTTAAATAACTAACAATGGCACAGTAAAAAAAAGAGTTCTCAAACGTAGATAATTTTGAAAACGTAAGCACGTACTTCGTGTGTCTTATAAAACTTGAAATTTAAAAGTCTGTTTTTAAAATGATATTAGCACCTTCGGCACCAATAAACGGCACATCCAATTTCTCCAATTTAAGCAAAAGAACTGTATATTCTATTTCTACCAAGAAACAATAATATAAGCTTTGTATCCATCATTAATAGTTAAATAGGAAAAACTCAATCCCGCAAAATAACCGAAAAATGAATTCGAAAAATGTTAAATGCTTATAAAGATTGTTAAATTTCCAAATATAACGGATTTAAAACTCACCTGAATGTAGCTTGGCAAAGCCGGTCGAAAATGTCTTTGGCCGAAATATAAATTTATGTTTTTTAGCTCCTTTTTCTAAATTTTATGACGCATTTAATCTCTTTTCGTTTATGTAGTTTTCATTATATCCTAAAGCCACAATGATTTAATGAATTTTTGTAGAACATGAATGGCTACTTTGACCCTCGAACACTATGAGGGTAGATCAAGTCAGTAAATATACATATCTAAATTATTAATTTGATGCGCGGAAGTTCACGTCAGCAAAAAAATGCGTTAAACAAAAGGCGCGCGTTACATTTCCCAATGTTACGAAGTTGGAGGCGATATTTTCCTACAGAAAACTTCTAGTTTGTAGTTTTATTAACATTACGAATTTTTAAGATGACTGACGCGTTCCAAACAGATTTTCCACCAAAACGATTCCTTGGTTGCTCCCGAAAAAACTGTTTGAATTATTAATTTGAAGCTCTCTAAAAGCGTCAGTTTAAATTAAAGTTTTTTCAAGACATACCTCGTTGCTCAACCAAAGGTGAATCGCTCACCGTCGCTAAAATAGAACTTTTAACTTAAAAGTTACTCTAGAAGCGACTACCATTCATAACACACTTCAATCACCTTTAATAAAAATAAAACGATAAATCCAGCTTAAATGTAAAAATCTTCTAATGGCCAGACAATATTAGTAATTACATCCCACAGAAAGAAAATGTTTTTCTATTGTGATGCCATTAGCTAAAAACCGATTTGCTTTCACGCGAATTTAGAGAAAGATAGCTATCAGATCCTATCAGATTCCAGTTAACCTTTCTGGCACGTGCTCAAAGAATAAACTTGACAAATGTCTAAAATTTCACTTCCGAAATTTTTTTTTTCAGATCCCTTCTGGTACAGCTCTGATCAAAGGTGTTTTATCTTACATAATAAAGGGTGAGTAAAATAATTTATTAATCTTTAGTGAAGAAATCTTTAACATTAATGTCCAAGTGCTCGCAAAATTTTGTTTCTGTTGGAAATGTTTGCATGCTCCGATTTTCTTGATTTGTGCTCTAATGCTCGTGTTTCTGGCACAGAAATACATCTTCCCCTGGAAGATACTGGTTGTTCAGTTACTTTCGCTCAAAAACACAGTTGAAAAGCAACTTACCAAACTAATGTTTTCCCTCCTCGCAAGTAGTTTTTCCAAAGTGCTTGTTGCTCGCAAAAACGTACCGCTGCACTCTAATTGTCGCTAATGCTGGTAAAGAATGTTCGATAGTCATAAGTTTTAGTCGTCAATATTTGTTATCATTACTGAAAAGTAATAAATGGCTATAAACTTTCGAGTCTAATACACTAATGAGTATCCATTGAAAAAAAATAGGCTTTTGAACATGTCTTTACTGCACGCTGCAAAATTTTTAGTTACGTGCAATTAATTTAGGTTTTCTTCTTTTAAAATTTTGGAGTCAACCCGTTGAAGGCCATCTCTACTAGGCCACCTAGCAATGATATTTTTAACCCACGCGACTGTCACGCGACTGTCACGTGCGGCTTTTATTATCGTATTACCTGATCTTTTTTAAAGTTTTTAATGTTGAAAGTGTCGGTTTTTACAGAATTTAGTCTGTAGAAATTTTGGAAAGGTCTTTTCGTGATTCAGGTGTCGTCAGCGAATTTGATATGCGATCCCTTTCTGATTGCCTGGTGATAGATGGATTACATCATTGTTACAGCTGTCATTCTTGTGTTGGCGGTTCTATTGTTGACAGCTTCCTGTTAACAGACTTAACATATTTCTTGTGACACCGTCGATGGCATAGTGTCTATGCGCATATGCGCAGTATAGACAAAAAATAATCAAGTAATATACACTGCAGACAGGTTGTAACGTGGTATTTCCACCACTGATCCTAACTGTCTACTTTAAAAAAATGTATATACTGATCCCCAAATCCAATTGCCTTTAAATGTTAAACTATTATTCCGCAAAAATCTTTGGAACCCGTAGCAGGCCTTTATGCTAATAAATTGAGTCAAAGTTGCTCCCAAAAATGGTCTAAAGTTACTCATAAGTTGCTTGCCTGCTTGCCAAAGTGAACTATTTTATTTTGAATAACATCTTGAAACAACATGCAGAAATTGTTTGATGTGTCATATAACATAAGTTTGACGCATGAAGTAAGGACTATGAAGTAGAAATGTCAAAAAATTCGCTACCAGGAACATTATTATGCCGTCAAACATGACGAAAATGTTATCAACATTTTTAGCGCTCTTCGTAAATGCTTTTTAAATGACCGCAACATCACAATAACAACAGATTTGAAAATCTTTAAAAGCCGACAATGAATAAAAAAAAACAATTGTTTCGAGTTTGTGTAAAGTTTGACTTCAATTGAATTTATTTTAAGGCTTGAGCGGCGCTTCGTCCTCGCGCCTTATTTTGTACCGGTTTAAACGAGGGAAAAACCGGACTTTGTCCTCACTTCAAACTTTTTGTAAAAAATATGAGCGAGTCGTTGACGGAGTGTTATCGATCCTTACAGGCAACCAACTATTAAGTGACGGAAGGTTATTTTGTTACGAGGGGGAAGAGAAATATTAAAGAAAAAATGTTTGTAGAGCCCGAAAAGACAAAATTACAAAATGCTTTCAGAGACACATATTTCAAAAGCCAATAACTTGTACAAATCTGGCCATTGCCGAGAAAATCGTGTCTGAAATCAAGAGCAACTTTGTCAGACATTACACCCTTCCACCTTCATTCAATAAATGTATTTACCTCACGCACTTGTATGTTATTATCGTAAATCCCTTGCCATTGGTCTTTAACGTTGTAATGATATCGCACGAGCTTGTTACCCACCGGTTGCAAGCACGTACGCCAAACATAACTTCATAACGCGACTTTGCAAGCAACAGCTCGTAGATGTAATATTTCGACCCTTGAGTCAATAACGGGTTTTCAATCCACTCTTTCAAGATATTAAAATCGTTGGCAATGATCATATTTGGATGTGCATCTTGTAGTGTACGCCGGAAATGAATGTAACCGGAAGTCGTTTGTGAGACATCCCGTGATGCTTCATTGTAGTTGTTGTTCGAGGGCTCGAGGGAAGCCATGATGCTCGTTTGATGTTGTTCTTTGATAATCCTGTAGCATCGTTGCGTTGACTTAATAAATAGTCAGGACTTCACATCTGGCGACGAGGACGGGATCTCGGAGGATGCTTTTTTGTTGGTTTTAGGCGGATCTTCGTGTGATAGAAGCATATATTGTGGCGCGATGCCTGGTGGAGGAACCGAAGAATCGAGCAACGAGGGTGGATCGGCGAATGCCGCCGGTGGCAGTCAAAGCGGCGGAGGTTTGACACCTGTAGCTGTAGAAGTTGGTGGTTTACAGCCTTTTCAAGTCAAGGGAGACCCGCATTCGATTTCACAGCGTTGGAGGAAGTGGAAAAGGGCTTTTCAGTTGTACGTGCTGGGTAAAGGAATCACGAGTGACCCGCAGAAACAAGGTCTGTTACTTCACACGGCCGGACTCGAAGTGCAAGAAGTTTATTTTACCCTTGTGACAGATGGCGAGAACAAGGATTACAACGCAACTATGAAGGTACTGGATGATTATTTTATCCCTAAAGCTAATATACCTTTTGAAAGACACTTATTTCGGCAACTTACCCAAGGTAGTGAGGAGACTGTTGACCAGTTTGTTTGCCGACTAAGACAACGAGCGGCAACGTGTGACTTCGGAGAGCGGGAGGACGAGTACATCAGAGATCAGTTAATCGATAAATGTTATTCAGCAAAGTTGCGTCGCAAATTCCTTGAAAAGGAGGGAGGTGCTACTCTGAACGATTTGCTCATCACAGCAAGAGCACAAGAAGCAGTAAATTTGCAAATGGAAGCAATGGGAGGGAACACTAGTTCAGAGCAGGTGTACAATGTTGTGGATGCTAAGTCGGGGATAAATAGTGTTGGAAGGGATTGTTTTAACTGTGGTCAAGAGGGCCACTTTGCAAGAGACCGGCGATGCCCTGCTAGAGGTCGAAAGTGTGATCAGTGTGGAGAAATCGGACATTTCAAAGTTAAATGTCGTAGAAGGCCATCAAGGGATTCCCAACAGGGACAGAAACAAGGCACCAGCCATCGCAGTTGGAGAGATGCCTCAAGAATGAATGAGAAAGGCAGAAAGACAAACATGAACTATGTTGATGGTGATGCCAACAGCGAAGAGAGGGCAGAAACTGAGGAAAGGCCCCACCCTACACCCGATTATGTATTTTCAGTGGGAGATGAGTCAAGTCAGAGTAGTGGAGTAGTATCTTTGGAGGTTGGAGGTGTCCATTTGCCAAATATTCTCATCGACTCAGGGGCAACATGCAACCTTTTGGGGAAGGAAACCTGGGAGTGGCTCAAGTCTCGGAAAGTCCAGTGCAACACCCGTAAAGAAGCTAGGATTCTATTTGCTTACGGAAACACAAAGCCATTGCCAACACTAGGAACATTTACAGCTGACGTCATGTCTACGGACACAAATGTTACCTGCACGGCTGATTTTGTGGTCATGGATGGAGATGGTAGAACTCTACTTTGTCGAGACACTGCGGAGAAATTGAATCTACTGCGCATTGGACCTAGTCATGTGGTGAATAGTGTTGGGGCGGAAACTACAGGTCAGGACATTAAGGACAGGTACAAAGAGCTGTTCAATGGTGTCGGCCTCCTAAAAGATTATGAGTTGAAGTTGAACATTAATGACTCTGTGAAACCAGTAGCACAGCCTGTCCGCAGAATCCCGTTCGGTGTAAGAGAGAAGGTGGAGAGGAAGTTGGATGAATTGCTGAAAGGTGGGATCATAGAAGAAGTTCCTGAAGGACCAACTGGGTGGATCTCACCACTTGTTGTGGTACCAAAGTCTGATGGAGATGTCAGAATTTGTGTTGATATGAGACGTGCTAACCAGGCAATTATCAGAGAACGTCAGCCCATTCCAACAATTGAAGAAGTTCTTCAAGACCTGAATGGTAGCACGATATTCAGCAAAGTCGACTTGAAATGGGGGTTTCATCAGATACTTCTTGCAGAAGAAAGTAGACATGTAACAACTTTTGTTACTCATCGTGGCCTTTACAGATATACCCGACTCATGTTTGGGGTCACTTCAGCACCTGAGAAGTATCAACAAATCATCCGGGACGTATTGCGTGGCTGTGAGGGCGTGGTCAACATTGCAGATGACCTGATCATTCATGGAGAGGGGGTTGAGCAGCACGATGAAAGGTTGTTTGCTGTACTCGATCGGTTGAAGGGGGCTGGTTTAACATTGAATGAAGACAAATGTGAATTCAGGTTACCAAGACTGACATTCTTTGGACATGAGGTAACACAGAAAGGGGTGGAGCCCAGTGATGAGAAGGTTGCTGCAATCCAACATGCACATCCTCCACAGAATGCAAGCGAGGCTAGATCATTTCTGGGACTTGTCCAATTTGTGTCCAAGTTTGTTCCAGACCTGTCATCCATTGCAGAACCGATCCAGAGATTAACTCACAAGAATGCTGAATTCAAATGGGGCCGAGAGCAGCAGATTTCATTTGAGAAGTTAAAGAAATTGATTACAAACGCAAATGCCCTGGCCTACTTCAGCATAGACAGCAGAACGAAGATTGTAGCAGACGCATCACCAGTGAGGCTTGGAGCGGTGTTAACCCAGTTGCAAGGCAGTGAATGGAGAGTAGTTGCATATGCTTCACGACGCCTGACAGATGTAGAGAGACGATATAGTCAAACAGAAAAGGAGGCCCTTGCCCTCGTATGGGCCTGTGAACGTTTCAACATGTATGTCTTCGGGAGAGAGTTTGAGCTAGAAACGGATCATAAGCCTTTGGAGTACATATACTCACAGAAATCAAAGCCTTCTGCCCGAGTGGAGCGGTGGGTTTTACGCCTACAGGCCTATGACTTTAAGGTCATCTACAGACCAGGCAGAACTAATATTGCAGATGCTTTGTCCAGGCTGAATTGTGGGGTCCACTGCGATGTTGGAGAACACTATGACTTCATTCGTGCTGTAGTTGAGAACATTGTCCCCAGTGCTTTGACACCAGCTGAGATAGAGAGGGCCTCGGCTGAAGACCCGGAACTGAACCTTATTAAAGAATGTGTCAGAACAGGAGACTGGAGCAAGTGTAATGTCCCTGCTTACTTACATGTGAAGAATGAATTGTGTACTTATGGTGAATTGCTTCTACGTGGCTCCAGGCTTGTCATTCCTCAAGTTTTGCAGCAGAATGTTTTGGAGTTAGCTCATGAAGGGCATCAGGGTATTGTCAAAACAAAGTGCAGATTACGCAGCAAGGTATGGTGGCCCAAGGTAGATGCGGATGCAGAGAAACTATGCAAGAGTTGCCATGGGTGTCAAGCCGTCAGTGAATATTCTACACCAGAACCTATGGCGAGAGCCCTCCCACCCAGTGGCCCATGGCAGGATTGTGCCGCCGACATATTAGGCCCTTTACCCTCCGGAGAGAATCTACTCGTTGTGGTGGACTACTATAGTAGGTACTTTGAAGTAGTTATCCTGAAGTCAACTACAAGTACAAAGATCATCGCAAGTCTCAAACCAATATTTGCTCGGTTTGGAGTACCATATACGCTGAAAACTGACAATGGGCCTCAGCTGGTTTCGGAAGAGTTCGAAGCATTCCTCGCAGAGAACGGGATAGAACACCGAACAACACCTCCATTGTGGCCCCAAGCAAATGGGGAAGTTGAACGCCAAAACCGTACGCTGATGAAATCGATCCAAATTGCCCAAATTGAAGGGAAAGATTGGCGCGAAGAATTACAGACGTTTCTAATTGCATACAGGTCTACCCCGCAGATGACAACTGGCGTGACGCCATTCTATTTGATGTTCGGAAGAGAAATGCGGTCCAAGTTACCAGACCTGCGACGGGAAGCACCTGTTACCAGTGAAGAAGTTCGTGACCGAGACTGGTCGAGGAAGCTGTCACAGAAAGATTATGTTGATGCTAAGAGGCGTGCAGCTGAGAGTCAAATAGAAATTGGAGACAAAGTCCTGCTGCGAAACACAAAGACGAACAAGCTGTCTCCAAACTACAACCCAAACCCTTGTGAAGTCTTAGACAGAAGAGGAGGAGAAGTGACAGTAAGAAACAGCGCCGGCGTTGACATAAAAAGAAACGTGTCATTTGTGAAAAAGTACCAGGAGAGAACCTCAAACGATGGCGAGATTACTGTGGAGGCTGATTGTCAGGAGGAGAGAGAAAGCGATCAATCAAGTGTGGAACATGGAACCTTAAAGCCAAGTTGTTCGTCACCACTGGCTCCGCCGATTGCTAACATGAGTCCCGTTAAGCAGATGGCTACTCCAAGGCCAACTAGAACTATAAGACTACCTAAACGATTTGAGGACTTTGAACTATCCAAAGGATAACTGAACATTGTTACTGGCATGTACTTATGGACTTGCTAACTGTTAGCACAACTGAACTTTGTTTATCTACGGTCATGTTTTGACCTATGTTCCTGTTACGTTTAAGACTTTTCATCGTGTTAAATTTCCTTTAAAAAAAAACATGGAGGGATGTAGTGTACGCCGGAAATGAATGTAACCGGAAGTCGTTTGTGAGACATCCCGTGATGCTTCATTGTAGTTGTTCGAGGGAAGCCATGATGCTCGTTTGATGTTGTTCTTTGATAATCCTGTAGCATCGTTGCGTTGACTTAATAAATAGTCAGGACTTCACACATCTAACAGCGAAGATAGCAACGTGTGCCGACTTCTTTTGTAGCCAATAAAAAAAGAGCTGAAACGTTTCAACTTTGTCAAAAATGCTCGCGTCTATTGGTGTTGCGATTGTGATCTGCGAAACTAAAAAAAATGACGCAAGTCTAATAGGCCATTTGCACGATGGCGTCATTTGACTACAACTACCAGAATTCATTTCGTTTTTCCTTTCTTATTTAAATTTTGTAATCCCAGTGCGGTTTTAATAACAATAGCCCTAATTTGCACTACAAAACAAAAAAACTGAAGGATTCTGGTAGTTGTAGTCATATGACGTCATCGTGCAAATGGCCTATTACTTAAGGTCGTTCGCGCTAATTGTTTATGCGCATCCTTACTGCGCACGCAATTCATGTCGCAACGCCATGCTACGTCATGCACGAGCGCGCGCGCAAGAGAAGAAATCTAAGCACATAAAGGGCTGATAGCCGTTGCGTTAACTTTGCTTAGATTTAACTCGCTTGGATGGTCGGTGACCCCCATTTTTTTTTCATAGATCGTTTTCTTTGCCAATTCTCGACAGATTGTGAAAAAATGAACAAAAAATCAATGTAGGAAGTTTAATTTTTTCCATTTTTCTACCCGCGCGTCATCGAATCCTGCCAACTTGGGGCTGTCAGAGTTTGCAAATGCAGTCGTTTAAAGATGAAATTTACTTCAAGGAACGTCACCAGTTGAATGAATTTGCTAAACAGACCTACTCGCATAAAATTTGGGAAAGAAAGTTGTATTTTAGAGATTCATTTGCAATATTTTTAGACCAACAGACCTTTGGGTCACATCCCGTAAGGAAGACCAATTTTTCAAAATTAGGGTCGCCTTTCAGATAGCTTATCTCAGAAACGAAGTCGGTGACCCCCTCATTTTTTTGCATTTCTGACACGAGTAACTCATAACCTAGCTGTAGCAAAAGTTTTATAAAAAAATCAATGTTAGAAGATTTTAGCGCGAACGTCCTTAAGGTGGCTGAACACAGTTTGCACGCGCTCTTTAACTTCAGCTTCTTACGTGAGTCAGCACGTGTAGAGTTTTGAGAAAAAAAACCTGGCGCCTATTCAGCGATCATTTTATTTTGCTCAGCGTGGATCGCGAAAGTGTTGTTTTTGTCTTAAAATCAAACAATTTGTTGTTCGTAAAAATGTTTGTTGAATCAATAGATAATTTATAGAACCATTGAAGAAATACACTGAATATTTGGTCCTTTTTGTCTTTGGATCGAGAACCCAGTCAAATGCAACGCATGCGCAGTTGACCAAAAAATTGTGACTTGATATTCTAGTGACTTTCCTCGGAAATGTGCTGATTTCTATGGAACCACTCGTCAGAATTTCAGAAATTTGGCACAATAATAGTTCCAAATATGCCGAACTCATCTGCCATCAGAAATTTGAAATCTAACAGAGGAGATTTTTACAAAACGCAAACATATTAAACCACAAATAACGGAAGATGCCTGTGTTAAAATTACATGAGACCAGTGTTAACATGCGAATATTTTAACGAGTTTACTGGAGACAAATGATGGACAAAATCTAACGACTAGATTTTCTGAAAATAAACGAAACCAAATATTGCAGGCTGATTTACAATCCACCGTGTTGCCATGGCAACACCTAAAAGCTCAACAATAATATCGAAATATATAACTTGTTGCGTAATCGTATGCCTCACCAATTTTGGGCGCTCAGACTTTAGTAGTTTTAAAATGACAATGAATGACACATAGGTACAGTGTAACTCCAAAGAATACCAAAAACAAAATTCAAGAAAAATCACAAATTTCATTTTGTAAAATATTAAAAAAAACAGGAGATGGTACATGCAAAAGTACTTCCAAAGAGGTTTCATTTGAATGGTCACACCATACATGGATTTCATCAACAAACTCAAAACTTATGGCCCTGTCACACTATTGCGTATCGTACTAGCGTATGCCAGCGTATGAAAAATATCACTCATACGCTGACATACGCTAGGGGTACGTTAGGCATAGGTTGTATACGTTTCAAGCATGGTCGCATACGGTGGCATACGCTGGCATACGGCGAGGCAGAAAAATTTTTTTAAGCATGCTTAAAAATTTTGTGCGTATTCGGACGTATGGTTTATACGCTAAGCATACGCTAGGCATACGCTGAATACGCGAGAGTTACACTAGAGGTACGTTACTCATAGGTCAAGTACGCTGGTCATACGCTGTATTTTCAAGGGAATTTTGTGCGTATGAAAATTATTTTATGAATTTTCATACGCAACTCATACGTTTCTTTAATACGCAATAGTGTGACAGGGCCTTTAGAACAATTGGTACCATGCAACAGTACTGCTTAAGAGGTTTCATTTGAATGGTCACACCATAGGATCTCGTCTACAGACTCAAAAGTTAGAACTACACTACATGTCTTCATAATTGACTCTGGAAATGAAAGGGAAAAACCAATAATGGTGGACATTACATGTACTTATTTCACTTATAAGGACATTGCACTGCGGAGGGTTTATTATCAAACTAATAGTTGATTTCGTAGACTTTTGAGGGGGTAAAGATTAGACTTAAGGAGTTTCACCGTGACACGCAGAAAGCCTCGTAAGCTGCATGGTACGAGAACAAACCTCTCGGGATCAATAAGCTATTGACCATGATGAAGGTGATGAAGGAGATTTCCATTGGAGCCGGATTGTCAAAAACGTACACAAATCACTGTGTACGTGCGACCGCCATCACGATCTGGTCCGATGCAGAAATTTCAGCTCTCCATATCATGATTATCTTTAACGCCTTTCCAAACACGATGTTTACCAACTGCAGTTATGGAAGTGCAAACAAAACAATTCTCGTTTTTAAGAAACATTCGCTGTTTTTTACACAGCGACTGATTTTTAAGAGGTAAATTGTGAAGGAATTGTTAATCTGATTTAGTTTCGGCTAGCCTGCGAATACAGCCGCCTCTAATCCCTTAGCGGCCGGGAGCGATGAGGGGCGGCTGTATTCGCAGGCTAAGCTTCGGCTGACGTGAGTTTTTTTAGAAGCCATTTGTATGTCATAAGAATGACCAATCATAAGCGATTATGCTGATGATTCATATCAAAAATAAACCAATCAAATTGATGTGCAATTTTTACTCTGTCACGCGCGCGCTTCCACGACTCTCGCAAAGATTTTCTAAAAATATTCCTGACCCAGGTGTATTAAGGCCTGGGTCAGTTCGGGTACATCCAAAAAACTAACGGGAGTGGTCTATCTCATAAAGTATGGAACATATTGATATGAAACTTAGCCAAAGGCTTAAACTTGATACAAAGATTAATTTTGATAAGAAGTTGTCACGAAAAGAGTCACGCAACTGATTGAAGTATCAAGTTTCCATGTTTTTCTTTTGGCTAAGTGCAGGAGAACTTAAACCACTCTGACTGACAAAATATCGTTTGGATATTTTTAAGCGGGCAAAGTCATACACGAAACAAACTGGAAGGCGTGTCCAGGTCACGTGACGATTGAAATGTCACGATTTTGTTGTCACGTAATAACCAGAAAACAGTCATGCCGCGGAGGAGGACCACGTTTCCAGTTACATTGAGAAAGTACCTTAAAAGGGTAGAAATAATGCTACTTAAGACTATCAGAAAACACAATTTTTCCTTGTCTGCAAGAGCACTGAAGGAACAAACCGGAAGTAAAAGCTCAATTGGTCACGTGATAGGTTGCCATGGAAACATCAACATCAAAAAGGACTGTCTCAACAAGTCAAATGCCGTTGCTAAGTCTCATACTTATGACACGTTTTCTTTTGAAGATAGACCACCCCCTTACTCTTTTGATAAAATAGGGGAAGAGCCAGTCCTTAATATACCTTCGGGGAGAGTCGAAATATTATTGCTATTTGCTCCATTTTCCGACAAATATTCGGAAGGAGGCCGACGCGCGCGTATTGAAGCTGTTCCGCGTGGAAACGACGCCATGTTGAAATAATCATCGATTATCATGGATGCTGCCTATATTGGCGATTTCTTCGACAGAATCCCAGGTATTATTTCACAGGCCCGTCTCTTAAAATTGTATCAGGAGCTCGCTTTCTTTGATCTGAAGATTGTTTCATTCGCTAATTTCAGCGCAGGTTGTTTGTCTGTTGTTTCGCTACAATAAATGATTAATGAAATTCTGCGTGTGCTTGACCGTAAGCTTCTTTGTTTTCGATGTTATACCGGAAGTAACAAAGTTCTTTGTTTTAACGTTGTTACCACGGTTTCCTTCCTGTTCAGTCAATAAATAGGAAATTAATTTTATTTTTTTATGAACTGCTGCAACCGTTCTCGCACACGAAAGGAGAAAAGACTGACTTATAACTTATAAAGTCAGTTTATTGAAAAACATAACTGTTGATCCGGACTACAGTTATTGGAGGAGACGTAAAGAAGAAAGGGAAGGCTGTATACTAAGCCAGGTCATCAGAACCGGGGGTCCGAGCTACCTCATATAGCCGGTGGGATCTGAACAAGGAGTATGATATAATAAATGCTTAAAATGTATATGGTAGAAATAATGTAAAAGCCTTTCGAATCTTTAGGTGCTTGAGAAGAAGAAATGGACCATGCAGCGTAGTTCCAAAATGCCCAAGGCTTGTTCATAATTGCTTTTTTATTCTAATAGCGTCGTTATATGCAGCCAATTGTATCACTGGAATTTTAAGAAGGGAATATGTTCTACGAAGCAATTGACTTGTTATATGTAGATACTGACTCGCGGCCTACTCGCTGCAACAAGCCACTACCGGAATAAAGTTATTCAGCACATAGGTCAATTTGGAAAATTGCATCTCTTCGCGACTGCTTTTTATTAAGGTACAGTGTATATATAGAACGGCAATGTTACTGACTTGTTTAAAACACCACGTTGCATGGCCTGGCTTTGCAATCGAATTGCGTGTTGCGCGGGAACAGTATTTTTCCGCAACTGAGACATTATTACTAAGCTGCCTCAGTATTACCAGAAATGGACGATAGTTTTTCGTCGCATTTCACCATAAACTCTTGATTCCGATTGATTTTTACACGGGTATACGCAAGTAGCTAGAAATGGGGCAGAGATGGCCAAAGGTGAGTCTTTGGTTTTCTCGCTTCTTGTTCGTTTTAGATTTATTATCATAGAGTGCATGCCTCTGGGATTTTTCCTCTCGTCGCTCATTATAGTCTTGTTATTTACCCGCAGGTCAGATTTGTATAAGACTTAAACTGAGTGCAAAAGAACTGATTTATTTCGAGCCTTATCGTTTCTGATTAGCCGCTTTTAGATTCGATCAAGATTCACCGTAGGTCGTATGGCCATGGACGTAGAGCCGTAGCGATGGATGTAGATTTACGTGTGCTGCAGGAACATGTCTAAATAATTCTCCGCATATTAGTGGCCTCCACTAATAAGGGTAAATTAACCGTCCTGTTTTCCTACATTAAATAATTTGACTGCCATTTGAACAGAACAGCCTCGAAACAGTCCATTCTTTAACATTGAATTCATGTTGTTGAAAGCGGAAATTATAAGGTTACGGCCGAATAGTTTCCATATATAAATGTATGATTGCTCAATCTACCGTAAATTCTCTGTTATGGAATCATGGATTCGCACTGACACGAAAGGGATGGCTTTCGAAACGTCATGCTTTTGGATCTGTTCACTGTAGCCGGTGATGCCAAATGTGAGTACAGTCAACTCTCTCTAAGACGGTCACCGTCGGGACCGGCCCCAACTGTCCGTCTTAGAGAGGTGTCCGGCTTACAGAGAGTCGAGGTAACGTGACACCAGTAATTCTGAGACAATAAAGATGAACCCATGCACAATGAATACACGTCTGATAACAACATGGCAGCTAAAAATGTTCGTTTGACCGATTCGGCCACATCGTTTCTACTAGAATATCTTTGAACAAGAGAAAGTTTGAGAATACAAAAGCAGAATCCTATAGAAGCAGCGGAAACACATGCACACACAAAAAAGACTGATTATGACTACGAAGCGGTTCTTGAGCTCATCAGAACGGGAGTTCCTGGTATTGATCTTGCCATGCTATTTTCCCCAAGCAAAATACATGTAAGCCGACTGATGTAAGCCATGGTCAACGAATAAAATAGCGTTGTGTTTTATCCGTCCGCTGTACAATTGTATTGTTGGCTACAAGATAACTTGTTTATTCGTTTACACGGGCAAATATAACTTGTTAAGGCAAAAATTTGTCAAAGAAAACTTGTTATTCATACACAGGAGCCAGTAAAACTTGTAAAACTTGTCACGGACACTTGTCATAGAAACCGTGGTCGCCTGTAACGTGCTTTAACCCGTTAACTTATAAGAGTGCTGTACAGCTCCGCAAATGATCCCGGGACCGCAATTTGATCCCGAAATTTGACCGCAAATGATCCCCATAGAGAACCGCAAATGATCCCGCTAATAATGAGAGGACTGGTGTGGATAATGGAAAGGCAACGTGGATAAGGGAATGACGTGGTAGTTGAGCTTTTTGTCATACGAATTTCTAATTTTGACCTCATAAATCATGGTTTCCTTTTTTTTATCGAGGTTTAAGAATTTCGTTACGACACTATTGAATTCACTCTCAATCAACAAAAAAGTAATTCGGTTTATTTGAAGTCATAAAATTGCGAGCAGATACTATTGATGCCCACGCAATATATGTCGCATATATATCCCCCGGTGGGTGGACTCCCATATGTGGTCGGGCGGGGGTGCTCGTCGTATCTTTTAGGGGTTAAAATTTGGGATCTAGGTATCTTTAAGGGTATATGATGAAAAAAACTTATTTTCCCAGAAAATGGTATCTTTAACGAGGCCAACTAGGCCGAAACATGTTGTAATGTTATTAAAAGGGTTTAAAAATCAGAGCGTCGCCTGATTCTACACTTTGCTGCACACTGGCCACACCACCAAAACTGAAAATGGTATCTTTTAGGGGTAAAATTCTGGTTGACCACGCCCACTTTGGTATCTTTTAGGGTTCCACTTTTTTTTCCCGACGAGCACCCCCGCCCGACCACCTATGGGAGTCCCCCCCCCCCCCGGGATATATCCTTACTTATAAACTGGACATTCATTTAGTCAGACCATACATTTGGTATTTCAAAGGAAACAAAACATTAACAGGAACATAACGCAAAGTTACTGTCTAATTAGTTTTCTTCCATGTCTACTCATCCCCTTTTATAGTTTGACCTACTAAGCTCAAAATTCATGCATTAAGCAAACATTGCAAAAAAAAAAAAAAAAAAACACTGTCATCGAAATAGACCTGCAATGCTCTCGCTCTCGCCTTGGGTGTAACACTGGAACTTTTTTCCACAGTTAGGACAAATCTCCTTGGTAACTTTTCCCTCGCCATACTTGTTTTTTTTTTTTTTTTTACTGTTCGGTCTCACTGGAAAGTCGCGGACTCTTAGGGCCCGATTATGTGAGCCGAGCTGGTCCGGTTTCCAGAGTTCTCGGCACGCCTGTTTAACGCAACTTTGCGATTATAGCGGAGCACTCACCGGGCCGAAGGCCCGGCTGCGCAGTCCCATACTCATAGATCCCATGCCCATCATTTTTCATGCTCGTGGCTAGCGGAATGTTTCGCGCGCGCGTCAGTCCGTCCGCGCCACGCCGTTGGGCATGCTAGCTCGGTAAACACTTTAAAATTTGGCTCTTTCGCAGTGTTTAGCGGAGCAGTAAAGTGGTTATTTCCCTGTATTTTTTCGCGGTTTGCTACTCAAGACAGGGATACTAATTAAGGGATACTCAGAAGCCGCTTTAGTGGAAAAAGAAAGGCTTTCAAGGATAAAATCTTGCTTCGAGGAACCCTCATACGTTTTTATCAATGCAGGGCAATGCGGGGAGATGCCTTGTTTTTATTACGGATTTGACTTCTCCTTTTGGAGACAAATTAAGTCGTGTTGTTATCTTGAATTTCATCGAGGACAGCTCTGCCTTGATGCGCTATAAATGTTACATGGAGATTTGAATAAAATTTTTCGAAAGAAGATTGTGTTGTCCATTTTTATGTGTTTGTTCATTCGTTACATAGATTGAAAACCGATTTTCTGTAAACAAAACAAGACTTAGATTTTCTGTCTTCACTCGCGCCGCCTTATGCAAATATGTTTGTGTAATCAGTTTCTCGGGCAATTTTTGACAAACAAAAACTGTATTTTATCCGGAAAGTAGTGATACTGTCGTACTAGTTATTCTAGACAAAGTAAAGTTGTTTTTGTGAAATTTTGTACGGTCTAAATGTACTGTGCAGATGCTCGGGTAATACAGTAAAACTGAACCTACATTTTTTGAAGTCTGGCAAAATAGGTTCTTGTATTTTGGGGTAGTTATTGGCAATTTAGCCTTAGTAGGTTCTTAATTAGGTTCTTAATTTCTATGAAGGAGATCTATACAGTAGTTGTAGATTACCAGAAAAATTAATAAACTTGGGTTTGATTCTTAAATATACAGTATTTATTCACAACTGTATTATGATAAACAAGCCTAACAAAACTGATTACAGAATGTATATTTAGTCTTATCTCTCTAACAAGAGTTGTATAATGAAAAAAATATATATTTTCTTGTAATATAAATTTGCAATCTCAAAGTCAAACTCCTTGGTTAAAATGTTTATCATAATTTAACTGCAACCCACATAAAAGAACCTGCTTGATCTAGCTTGGCTAAACAGGTTCTTATATTTTTTGGGTACTTAAATGGCAAATTTCTGCCAGCTGGTTCTTAAACCACTAGGTTCTTGCACGCGGGTTTTTACTGTTCTGTTTTTTTGAGAATTGCTAAAATTGAAAAATAGCCCGGTCGTCAATCTTAATTCTTGTGCTTCCGACCTTTCACCTTAGTTAAGTTTCACCTTAGTTAAGCTTGTTCAAAGTGCGACGCTGTTAGGCTCTGCCTATCTATATATATTATTACTACTGGGCCAGACCGGTTAGCCGGGATCCCGGCTAACCAGGCAGACAGTTTTCCATGTAATCACGTTTAACGGGCGGGACAGCACAAAAATTTGCCTCTAAGCAAATCTGCTCGCCTGTAAATTATAAATGGCCCTTTTTCTCTTTAAATGAATAAAAAGAGGTACATAAGAGTGCGTAAGCACGAAGTAAGTGAGCTAAAATGTAGAAAAAAATCCTTAATTAAAACATTCTACGCTTTGCGTCATTTTCAAAACAACAACTTTCAGCCAAAACCGTTGATGCTTAATTTAGTTGTCGCCCGTGCTGGCTCGCTTCATGTAATACCGGCAAAATGGGCCATCTCGGCTAACCGGGCCAGCAAAACAAAGCAAAACAAAACAAAGTAGATTACGGAACATGTGAGCCCGTTGGCCTATATATATATATATATATATATATATATATATATATATATATATATATATATATATATATATATATATATATATATATATATATATATATATATATTCATAAAAAAAAAAATCGCGTTTGTGCAAAGCGCGAAATTGTTTCGCAGAGGTTCCTTGTGTGATGTTTACATTCAGATGAGAAAATAAAGGATTAAACGTTATGGGCAATTTAAAGCTACGCAGTAGTACTTTTCTGGGATGCGGTTTGTTTTGCTTTATTAAAAGTCGGACTTTTTTGGAAACTTATAAAAAAATATCAGTTGAGTTTGGGCGTTCGCTGGAGTAAGGCATTGAATTATAAAAGAAATCCAGCAAATGTCGAAAAACACTGACCTAACAAAAAAAAATATCCGTTGAATTTGGGCGTTCGCTGGAGTAAGGCATTGAACTATAAAAGAAATCCGGCAAATTTCGAAAAACACTGACCTAGCAGGTGACGGAAGAAAGCATGTTCAATTGGTAGGTGATGGCGGTCTTAAGTTTTTTTTTTTTGAATGAAATAAATTGAAAATAGAAAAGAATTGCCGATTTTAAAGATTAGAGAAGAAATTAACAGATAATAATACTTGCCAATCATTTTAAAGTCGGTTCTTTTCTGGGAAATTGCCTTGCATTTGCAAATTGGCTCCATTAAATTATTAACAAAACTAAACGATGGTTTTGTAGATCGTTTCCGTCGGACATCGGCCAGGATAATACTTCAATTCTTTGGTTAATATGATATCAGTTCCTTTTATGTGAATGGTCAGATTAGTAAAATGCAAATTAGCAGACTGGCTTGCAAAGGATTCAACTACATAATCTAGCGAGTTAAATTTTGACCGCAATTACACAATCAGATTGGTGAAAAACTGTTTAGCCGGAGAAAATCTTAGAAAGGAAGAAACGTCGCCTTCGAGGCAAGATCTCGCAGTTTGAGGTAAAAACTAAAATATTTATTATAATCGCTCCCTGTTGTTCAGTATTTTTATTCTAAGAAACGATGTTTTTTTAACACTGATCGTTAATTTTGCTTTAAAGGTTTTTTGTATAATCGATGCTTACGATTTATAAACATTTCGAATTCGACGCTATGGTTTGCTGCCCAGTAACTGGTGGCAATATATTTATGCTGTAATGTAGTTTGAAAAGCGTTCATCCAACAGTCTCTTAAATTCAGAATTATACGAACGAAATTCATAAAGATAAATTAAAAAAAAAATGAAGACATCAAAATCTTAATTCCCATTGTCAATTTTATCTTGTAATCATGGCGTTTTACACGTCACTATCTTTTCTAATGTTTTTTGGTCGTCACAGTTAATCGTTTTGGTAAAAATGTTTGAATAGCTATCTGAATCACAGTTTGGTGATAGGTTGAGTAAATTTTATATTCCATTTGTGTTTTACTTTTTGACACTAAAAATAACAGAGGTTTAATGTGAAAATGTTGCTCCGATCGGTTAAGTACACATGGATAATCGCCTACATTCAGCCTTTGTTGACGATTCAATTTAAACTTCTGAACTAAGAAAATCAAAACTAATAGTAGATAGTGCAAAATATCTCTTCTTTTCTTCGATCGTACTTTGGGTAACTGATGTTCAATTACATAAACTTAATGGGGACGAAAAAAGATATGGATTCTGAAAGATTGAGAATCATCGTTTTGGCAAGAGACAGGTGCATATATAAATTGCAAACCATTTAAAGCTATCGAATTTCCACTGTGTATTCCCTTTTAAGATTTTCCATCCGATTATATCATGAAAACAGAGGCGAAAATATATAGCGCAGTTTGAACGAAATCTCATTTTTTTTTTCATTACACATATTCAGTTTTTCATAGTTTACTTTTTTTTTTTTTGCACGACACTCGATATTATTTTCATTTAAGAAATATTCGACAATTAAATTCACCGACCAATATTTTCATGTGTGATTATTTCTCTTTAAGCGCAGGCTCTATGGCACGGCTTTGCCCTGTGAAAAGATTCATTAAAAAATAAAAAAAGAAACACTATAAGAAATAAAAGTTACGCGAAACAGAAAATTGTACGGCAGTATTTCCCTCCGTTTGATTTTGTTCAGTGAATCCTTAGTTGCCTTTTAGATATAAGATTACTTTAAAGACCAATATTCCAAAAAGTCTACATCAATAAACGTAGGTAAGAGGTTTTGGGAGTTATTACCATATTTAAATATTTTGAAGCATACAGCAATTAAAAAGATAACAATAACTTTCAGAGCTTTATATCTGATAAAAGCCAATCTCACTGACTAGTAAAAAGATCTGTCACTAAATCAAAGATGATCGTTGAAAGACTTATGTTGTTCTTCCAGTTTGTTAAATATAACTGTCTTTGCCGCTGCGTCGGTGGATAAGTGCAACACTAAAATGTGATGTTAACTGAGTTGATAAGGTAAGTTGCCGCCAGTATACCGTAAAAAAAAACATATTGTCTCTGAGAAACTCGCAAATGATTCCCTTCCGTCCTGGATAAGATAACTTCAGCGTCCAGTATGTAGTTCATAAGGACGTATCACGTGTCCATATACCATGTGTGTCAAGTATATAAGGCCATACCCACCCAAGTCATAACTTGCACTCAGTCTTTTCGACAGAACGGGCATCATATTACTTTCAGCACTTTGCCATTTCTGTCCAAGCCCATCTGTCCCATCCCTCTTCTGTGAACCTTGCGGCAATTAAAGTTCTACTGTAGCCGGCGCTCCCTGCTCCTGTTCAAGGTGCTCAAGGTGTCCCACCGGCTTGTTGTCTAGCAAGTTTGTCGTGCTAACATTTGTTTGTTGTAGCGCGAATTTGTCTCGTCGAAATTAGTTTTTGTAGCAAGTTTGTCTTGCTGAATTTGTTTGTTGCTGCGAGGTTATACTGCGCCGAATTAAGTTTCTTTTTTGTAACAAGTTTGTCTTGCCACAAACTTATTTTTCGAACGTAAGCCCTTTAATTTGTCAGATTGAACTTCGGCCGTTCTCCTTACGATAGATAATAGAGAGAAACGGCAAAAATCAGACTTTTGCCATCTTCCGTTAAATTTGCCGTTTGTACGTGAAAGTGAGTAGTTTTGCATTTTTCACGAAGATATTATAATTAATTATTTTCGATTTTTCGGTGGATTTATTTAACAATTCGAGGAAAAGTAAACATAATCAACTGCAAGCTGTCGTTTGCTATTTGCCAAAGAACGCGGTACTTAATCTCTATAATAAAGGATTTTAGGCATTTAAACGATTATGTTGCATTCTGGTTTGGCCTTAATTGTTTCCAAACCGGATCTCGAAATGATCCCCAACCACGAAATGATCCCAAATCGACGCAAAAAAATAAGAATGATTCTCGATTCTACTTTTTTTCATAGTCACCTGAAACGATTCCCAAATAATTTTCGGAATGGCGTTTGATCCAGAGGAAGGTTAAAGAGGATGCGAAAACCCTCCGGTAACCAGGATATAGAGGACATAAGTTATGTTGTTTTCTTGGTGTTTAGAATCCAAATGTCCCCATGAAACCTGAGAAGTCCATTAAAAAAACGCCTTTGCTAGTTTTGTTTTGTCTGTGACAATTTTCCCGCTGTATCTTTTTTTAGCATAAAGGTTTTAATTTAGTTCAATTTAAATTTTTTTTCTTGGTATTCAGGGATTTTTTTTTCCTTTTTTTCAGTTAGCTTGTCGTAATATTTTGGAATTTTTTTCTCATTTTAGTCGCTTTATTTTTTGTGCGTGTTTTATTATAATTATTATTATTATTTTCACCCTGCACACCGCACCCCACATTTTCGGAACAACACGTTATATCAACCCTTTTACTCTCAGAAACAACAAAAGGAGGTACACAGCTTGAACTCATGGCGTCTTAAACCCATTGCAGTATTGATTGCTAAGTGTTTTGAGTCCATTTCGACTACATAACATTCACTGCATTCAGTAGCCGACACTTGAAACCACGATCGCTAACTGAAATGGCAAGTTACATAAAACACAAAACCTGCCGGAACAAACATCCCACAGCAATAAGCGGCGAATGCAATATCAAACGCGGCGGGTTCTATCCATCCACGAACGCCTTGCATTGTCTTGAAAACTTGTACGCTGTAATTTTCCCTTCTGCTTCTCAAGTAAACACACGGAGAGATGTTTCCTCCACATGAAATCAAAAGCGAGGTCACGAGGTCGCGCGTCAACCAATCAGACCAGTGAAACTAAAATATACGTACATAGACTTGCATGCACTGATGCAACACCCAAAAGAAGGAAACTCTGAGCCGAATCTATGACTCGTCGGCCTACGCCACGAGTAATTATGAAAACATGTAGTATACTTCTAACTTTTGAATCTGTCGACGAAATCCTATAGTGTGACCATTCAAATGAAACCTCTTCGGCACTACTTTTGCATGGTACCATTTGTTTTTCAATATTTCACAAAATGAAATTTGGGATTTTTCTTGAATTTTGATTTTTGGCACTCTTGGTAGTTAAAGAGTTAACTGGCCAAACGAAATGAAAGTACTTTGAAGTGGGAAGCGGCGATGTCACCTTCCACGTTTATTTTCCGAATTGGTTCTCTTTGGGGGAAATGTTTTTCTTACAATTTATTTGTTATCTATTTGTTCTGGAAAAGTGCTAATTTATGACGAGACAAAACGACACACGAGACAGTGATAAATTTTATTTTTTTGTGAGCCGTGAATTTGAATTTTTAAAGCCATGTGACACACAAAGCTCATCTCATCTCAATTTATCTTATAGAACGATTGATGTTTGGACGAACTATTTGTCGTCACTGCATGGATAGAACACAATTTTTTTATGGTTCCTTGTCAGTACATAAATCATTCAAGCGACCCCGAGGGGGCTCATCATTTATGCATCAGTCAATTCCAGTAGTGCCGTATTATATTTAGTCGGGTATTTGCTCTCGTTCCGACATTAGCTTATTAGCATTTGACGTCTCCGTGTCCTCGTGTTTTTACCTGAGACTCCTGATTCCATTTCTGGCCCCGGTTGTTCAAAAGGTGGATAGCGCTATCCACCGGATAAATCACTATCCCGTCGTTGGGTGGATAAGTATTAACAAAATCCATGTACCCACGCCACAACTTTATTTTATAATCCAGTACTATAGGACATTTTCTCATTTCCTGATACGATGATGCCGTGGATCGGCGAAAGCTCGGAGTAAAACGAAATACAGTAGCTTAAGGCCTCACCCGCTTGACCCGTTTACTCGTTATTAAATATGCTACTGAAGGACAACTTCACGCGTTTATAAAATTCATTGTGTTATCCGCTGGATAGTAATATATCCGCTGGATAGCGCTATCCACCTTTTGAGCAACCGGGTCATGAAAAGAAGTTTGTTACGAACTTGTCTATATATAGGGTCACTGTAGAGGAAAGCTGAGGCAGAAAACACTTCAATCTCTGTTGACTTAGTTTGCCTTCAAATAACTTTTTTTCTCCTTTAATTTTTTTGTTTTACTATACCCCGTGGCATGTGCACAGCTTATTTGTTCCTGCCATGGGGCATTTGCCATTTTTTTTTTTTTTACACAATGATGCGAAGGCCCGGGGGTTGTCCCGGGGGGATATGGGCACTGCTGGCATTGACTGAATTATTTGCACGAATATAAACAGGAAGTTGATTGAGCAAAGTAGTTCTTCCTTCTTGACCTTCTTCTGGTTGAAGCACAAATTAAGTCGTTTATAACACGTTTAGCGTTAACACATAAGACTAAAAGCATACTTAAAGCTGCATTTCTACTCAATTCTTGAGGGATACTCGAGAGGATTTGAACGTAAGTTTGTTTTTATGTTTTCATAGCTGTCGCGATCAACTCGGAAAATACCACATTTCAGTTTGCATTTATTGATAGCATCGATTTCATTGGAAAAGCTAGAGCATACTACTGAGATGGGCTGAAATGTGGACTCTCAAAGTGTTTGAATCTCACGGAATTATTTCTGGTAATCGACGAGAGTAGAAGTATTTGTTCTTATTTTACTTGTTACTCCAACAACGGCAGTTTTATTTGGGTTTTATATGAGTGCTAATTTCAAAAGCTCGAGATATCCATGCCATGGACCCTTGTGCTTCATCCAAACACTATGTACTACCTTACTAAAGAAGTAAAGGGCAAAAGATTAAAAGTTCTTCACATAATAATAGCCACAGATATTTTAATATCGACAAATAAAATATACTTGAACGCGACAAAATACAAATGAAAAAAAAAAAGAAAATACATTTCCGCATGCATCATATAAGTGGAAATCATTTGGTTAAACATTTATTTGATATAAATCTATAAATTTTCGTTTTTAACTAAACAATAATGCATTACTCGTAATTCGCAAACCAATTTTCCTGAAAGAGGCTTTAAAAAGTCCTGGAAATTTTAAACATGCAATCCAATATTTTAACAGCTTACGCTATCGCAAAATGAACTTAAATTTTTAGCTGCCGTATTATATTTTTCGTCTAATAATTGTGATATTTAAAGTTTTAACAGAAGTCTGCAGCTCGCGTCTGCTTCTGACCCGGATCGTTTCAATTTCCCCTGAACCAGCAACGAATAGACTTGTAGTAAAAATACGAGTTGTAAATTCGACAGCATTTATAACTCGGATTTCTGCAGTCACGAACATCCGAGTGATAAATTCTACGATATCTACCACTCTCGTGTTTTAGATTTTGTAGTAAAAAACCGAGTTGTTTATTTAGAAATAACACAACTCGGATTTTTGTAGCGAAAAGCAAGTATAAATTGAAAAAGAAAAATATCGACGGTGGAAGGGAAATAAAAAAGACGAATGACGCCAGCTCGCGTCAAAATATGGCACGTGCAGTAACTATGCCAAATTGAAGCTGTTGCGTCACATATCATATCAAAACAAAATTCAAGATTGAAAAAATTAATGCGCTTTTTCTACTCAAAACATCAAGGATATTTTCTATCAGTTTCTCAAACAGTGGAGAAACGACAAAAAGAGCTCTTTAAATGAACACTGTTCCGCCGAATTAACGACATTTTGTTTGTTTAATTTTCATGTTACATATCACCAAATGCGACCAAATATACAACAAAATTGAATAAAAAGACACTAAGAGCAAAACAGAGGAAGTGATTTGGAGAAAAAATACAGGATTACAATTCAAGGATGGAAGCGGATTTGATTTTGCGAAAGGCGATCAAGAAATCAAAGTTTCGATTCTGATGAAGTTTGAGTATTGTAGTCGTTATTTTGTCTTTTTTAATCAATGACATATTTCTTTGCCGCGTTCATTATCACTATTCTTCCTATTTTAAGATAATAAAGCAAGCTTAAACAGTCTCCTGGCCATAATCATGAAAAAACGATATTTCAGTCGAGACTGAGTGTCCCTTCACCGTGTGACACTAAATTTTGCGGGAGTTAACTTTGCGGATGGGAGACATTTTGTGGTTTGCGGGAACTATTTGTTGCAATTGGAAAACACTGTTTTTTCTCAGAGTACCTAAACTTCGAGTCAGGGTTCGAGCCAGGACTAATTCGAGCCTGGATCCAACCCAGGATTCGAGCTGGCGGTCCGTGAGGTTTAGGATTAGGTTAGGGTTAGCGTTAGGGTAAGGGCACGCTGGACACCTCCACTGACAAAGCCATTCAAGATAAACTAGTATCTGAGAAGGTCAGTGTTTGAAATACATTGAAATAACCAATTTGATCTGAGAAGTAAGACTGTGGATTGCCTATCTTCGGGGTTAGAAAAATATATATCTTCTTTTGCGGGTAAGATTCTAGTTAGCCCGGCAGCAGGTTCGGTGTTAAATAGACTAAATGCCCACCTCACTCAAACCTTCTAAGAGCCTTCGATCTTTGTTTGGTAATGTCAAACGATTCCCCCCCCCCCCCCCCCCCCAAAAAAAAAAAAAACATTTTGGTTTAATTTGTAGTTGACGGATTTTTCGCGCAGCTTCAGCTACAATCGCTTCACACTTTTTTTTATGTAAATTATATACATAAGAACCTTTTTATAACAACGTTTGGGCTAAGAATGGACAGAAGTTTAAGAACATGCCGATTGAAGAACGTACCCAGAGTGAAATATAGTGAAGAACGTCTCTATTTACCATGTTTATAATGAGCTAAAATTGTATACAAATATTTTCTATTTCATATAATAACAAACATGTCTAATAATTGACAAATTGGTAGAACTTCGCCTATATTTCTTTCTTCTTATGCAGAGCTAAGATTTACTGAAATATACTGTCCTATTTATACTAAGAACATTTTTTTGCATTTTATTTATTTTTTGCAACATTTTGCTAATAATATAATACAATACAATGCACTACTTACTAATAATATAGTACAATACGATACACTACTTACGGTATGTTACTTACAATAGACCAATTTCAATACATTACTTACAATAAACTATTTACAGTACATTACATACAAACAATGCAATCCTTTTCTGTTTTTTTGTTAAGTCGAATTCGACTGTAATTCGACTATACTAAGAACATGCTACAGGCTCAAATCGGCAAAAACTTTTAGAACGTCCTGCCGCAGCCCACAAATTAGACATTCTTATATACAAAAATAGTGTTCTCGACACTCAAACATTTGTGGTCGGGCTCACGGACACGGATTCGAATAGACTAAATGCCCGGTAGTTATTAATTCTCACAGAATTTCCATGAAAAGCCTCATTCAAACCTCTTAAGAGAATTGGAAACGTGGAAACAAAACATATTACTGTTTGCTTGCGTAATTTTCAAAAAAATTGACTTTCGGTTTTATTTTTTTTCTTCAGAAAATTGGTTTGGCGATTTCAAACCAGGCCACAGCAGAGAGTTTAGTATGACAAGTTGTGGTCTTCGGCCATAACTCTTAACTATGAAACCAAGTTTAATACTCCACAAAAAGGTAAAACATAACAGACTCCAAAATAAATGTATATGATTTAGGATACAGCTGCCGGTAGCGCCATATGAAGCGGTGAATTGACTTGAAAGGAATTTGTAATCCGTTAGCAACGGATGTTATTGAAACGGGAATGGGGAATGGGGAATGGGGAATGGGGAATGGGAAATTGAAATGGGAAATTGAAAATGGGAAACTGATTTTTTTTTAGATTGTTTATAATGCGGAATAAATTTTTTCAGCGGCGATTATCGATATCCACGCTCTGATAGCCACGTTCTGCGCAAAATAAAAGGAAAAGAATAAATTGATGATAACGGGAGAAGTGGCCCATTTCGAGGGGGTGGCTCCGAGGAACTTTCGTGAAAAAAAAAAATTAATTAATAAATAAATAAAAATAAACTTAACTTATAGCAGCAAAGTAACTCACCAGCGGTTAAAAGCTGCTAAAAGAAATTTTAACACCCGAAGTTAAGCTTATAATTATAAAAATAGCATGTGTTAGCGATTCTCGTACTCGACTCCGTATTCACTTCACTTTGGTGAAAACATTTTTTTTAGTTTATAGCTGTAGCACTGACCCCAGTTGTTCAAAGAGTGGATAGCGCTATCCACCGGATAAATCACTATCCAGTCTGATGATGTCAAAATTTGCGTAGAGTGTCGAGCGGTCAGAAAAATCCGCACTACAAATAGACGGTTATAATCGTAAACGTCTCAGCCGACTAAACAAGGATAGCGTAGTATAAATCGAATACATTGAGGAGATTGACTTGAAACGGAATGAATTTTTGAAACAACGTTGAATGAACATCAGTGCTGCAGCTATAAACTAAAAAAATGTTTGGGAAGTGACTTGTACGGAGTCGAGCGCGAGAATCGCTAACAAATGCTAGGCAAGAAATTTGGCCGCGCGATAGCCTGCGTGGCAGGCGTTCTAAGGGGAAGGGGAAGGGGGGGGGGGGGGGGGAATTCGGGCGCGCGAGAACGCGAAGGGCGCGCGAGGGAGGGGGGAAGGGAACTTAATACTTTATTCTTACCCCTCCCTCGCGCGCCCTTCGCGTTCTCGCGCGCCCGAATTTTCCCCTTCCCCTTCCCCTTCCCCTCAGAACGCCTGCCACGCAGGCTAGCCGCGCGATACAAACGTATGTGAAATTTGCCGACTTTGCGGAGCTATATCTCCATTATTTTACAAGATATTGCTTTTAAACTCGGCCACTTTACTAATTTTGAGATGCTTTTCCCAGCAGTGTCGATATAAACACCGTGATAAGGCCGGACTTTGTAAACTAACCTGGTTTCCGCAAATTTCTGTTTCTTTTTACTCATAAACTTACCCATTTTCTGAGAATTTGTTGGCGTGTAAAAGTTTATAATTTTACAAGTAAACATTCGATCTACGCATTTCAGTGAAAGGCACTGGAACATGACACTTGCATTTCCACGCGACCACAAAAGAAAAAAAAAACTGCGAAATGAAATCATATCAGATGCTAAGCTTCACTGCCAGTTTACACGATATCAGTGGATCTGCTTCATCTGTGGAAAATAGGTAGTAAACACAAATCTGAATCCACCAAAAACCAAAATTCTAACAGTGAGAAACTGATAAACTATGAACGCAGAATTCGGAAATCAGCCAGCTTGGGAAAAAAGAACCCCCCTGGGTTGAATTTAACTAGCGGAACGAAATGTTCTGCGTTGTATAACGCAAATACCCGACGATGGCCGATATCATAAAGTTGTTATTTAAAAATAAACACAAAAGATCTAGTAGGTTATAAAATTTGTTTTACCGCTACATTTTTAATTTATTCTTTTTTTAATTGATTCATTCTTTGAACGAGCGAATTTCACTTTCCGACAACCAAAATCTGAGTGGCACTTGTCCAATGGACAAGTGGAAAGAAAAAAAAGTTTTTTGCCTTAATAAGTTAAGTTTATTTTTATTTATTTATTTATTTATTTATTTATTAATTTTTTTTTTCACGAAAGTTCCTCGGATCCCATTATCATCAATTTATTCCTTTTCTTTTATTTTGAAGCAGAACGTTAAAAAAAAAAGCGTGGATATCGATAATCGCCGCTGAAAAAAAATTATTCCGCATTATAAACAATTAATCTAAAAAAAATTCAATTTCCCATTTTCAATTTCCCATTTCAATTTCCCATTCCCCATTCCCCATTCCCCATTCCCCATTCCCCGTTTTAGTAACATCCGTTAGCAACGAAGAGTGAAAATGTTATGCTAATAAAACTTTTCTTAATAGCTGTGATGCAGTTTAATTTTCATTCCTGCTCTTCCAGGTTACGAGTGAACTATAAATAAACTCTCCAAGAGACAAAGATGTCGAACAACACAAGCTCTACAAGACCACCAGCTCCTGCCAACGCCGCGAACGTCAATGGTCAGGCAATCGCCGAACTTCTTCCTTTAGCCATACTTATTATCATCGCAAACGGCTTAGTTTTGGTTTTATTTGCGAGAAGAAGAAGCCTTCGTACGCCGCCAAACTGCGTGCTTTTTAGCTTAGCAGTTTGCGACTTGATGAGTGGGGTCATAAACATTCCCCTGTTCATCGTAGTTGCGTTCACACCAGTCATCAAATCAGCAGAATGGTCGAGGTACCTGGAATTTCTGGTAGGTATTCTTAACAATCTGACCGCCATATCGGCTTGCTATCACATTCTCGCTGCGACAACAGAGAAATACCTGTCAATCATCTGGCCAGTGACGCATCGCATGATGAGCAGAAAAACAGTTGTTAAAGTGTTGGGAATTGTTTGGGTGGTGTCTGTTATTGTTGCTTTTATTCCCTTCGCTTGGGTTAACATGGAGGACAGAGAAACCTTAGCGATCCTATCTCTGGGACACGTTGTATTGTGTCTCGTTGCAGTCTTCTTCCTGCCATATTCCTTCATGATTTACGCTTTTGTGGTCATTTTCAAAGCGATTTCCAAGCAAGGCAAATCAAAAGGCAAAGCTCTATCAAAGCCACACTTGAGTCGACAAGCCGCTCTCGAAAAAAGGTGCTTGGTCCTGTTCGCTTCCATGGCAACAATATTCCTGGTATGTTGGTTGCCATGGTTTATTTTGATGCTGTTGTACAAGATAAGCGACAATACGGCTGTGTTAGAGATTCCTACGCACGTGTTTGTTCTTGTTAGGTATACTACTTCCATCATCAATCCTTTGCTGTATACCTTCTTCAGGCGTGATTTTAAAACGGCGTTGAAATCCTTGTTTCCAAAGCGAGCATCAGAGTTCACATCTTCAGTGGTTACCAGAGCGACCGAATACCATAAACCAGCGGCAAATTCCACAGAAGATACGGCTGAAAACTTGGTCTAACGGATGCGGTGATGATGATGATAATGGTGATGATGATGATGATGATGATGATGATGGTGATGATGATGGTGGTGATGAGGATGGTGATGATGGCAATGATGATGGTGATGATGATGGTGATGATGATGATAATAATGATGATGATGATGATGATGATGATGATGATGATGATGATGACGGAGAACGTTACACATCATATGCCTCATGAGCAAAACTATTAATAACTCTACATGTGCAAAACATGACCAAGTAGTTTATTTTCTATATTGGAATCGGAACGCTGTCCCTATAGATAATCAAGACACATACAACAAATTGAACGAGACGGAACAGTCGCGAAGAAGTTTAAAAAAACCTGCGTTTTCCCTCGTGACTCTTCCCTTGTTTTCCTTACTACTTCTTCCGGGTGAACTCTTGAAGAATTGTCAACATTGTTTTTAGCTAACGCGCCATCTAAGCTCGTAAACGCCAATAGCTTTATTATGAAACATGTCGCATTATTTTAGTTTGCATTCGATGGTAATTTACCATCCCGCTTGACATCAAAGACCTTCCCAGAGATAAATTACATTACAGTTTTACCCTTTCACTCCTAAAGTCAATTATGGAGGCAAGAGTTCTAACTTTTGAGTCTGTTGATGAAATCCTATGATGAGACTTTCGCATGACACCATTTGTTTTTCAACATTTTACAAAATGTAATTTGGGATTTTTCTTGAATTTTGATATTTGGCTGCTACTACTACTTGGGAGTCAAGTATGACTTAGCTTGATGATCGGACATTTTGATAAAGCGTTGTGGGCTTAATTGATTGTCATTCTTTTCTGTCTTGTTTGCCCCAATCAATATGTTAAGTGTCGCATGCATTTGATTTCTTATGAATTCAAATTTCCGTTAAATACGTGCTATACAAGTGTTATTGAAGTTGTTTTGTAGAGGTATTTAACATTAGCAAGTAAGGCTTAATCAAATTATGTTGAGGATCTCCGTTACTTGATTGTGGAATTTAATCAATTTTTGTACAACTAATGATTGTTTATCACTGATGAGATGGATGGAAACCTGAATTGTGTAAATAAATTATGTGTAAATAAATTGTGTGTAAATAAAGGTTGTGCATGGTCTGTTTATTCTACCTGAGGTACAACTAATCGGTGACATCAATGACATCAATGAGTAATCGATGGGTAATCAGTTGATTAGGCATTGATTATTGCCGATAATCAATTAGCAATCGATGACTAATCGATAGGCTACAAAATTTTAAGTCATCGTTTAGTAATTGATTAGTCTTGGTAAGTAAGTAAGTGAGTGAGTGAGTAACAACTTTATTTATAGAGGGTGGCACATAAAAGTTTTCACTGACGAACCAGTGGCCCTCGATTGCTTTGATTAGTCATCCATATATGCCATCGTGTGGCTGCAAATGACAATTCTTGGCTTGCACTTACATCATATCAAAATTCAGAAGCATTCAAAAACAGGTTTCAATTCCAAAATGTTTATGGAGTTATAGAGAGGTTAAAACTACACATCTGGGCCAAATTTTGAAGCGCCAGAGCATTTCCTTCAAGAGTTATAGGCGAACGAGTATTGTACATTTTTAGTAAAAATGTATGGTCCACTTCAATACACCAACATGTGAATTTGACTTTATTGGTTCAGAACAACAACGTAATATTCATTATTTGAAACTGTGATGGAAGTCGCTGGTCCTTCTCTTTGCACATTTGAAAAAAAATGTATGAATCGGTCACCTTGGTGTACCACTCACAGTACACCAACATGTGATTTTGCATTGACTTTATTGGTTCAGGACAACAACATAATATTTATCATTTAAACTGTGACGGAAGTCGCTGGTCCTTTTCTTTGCGGTTTGTTATTGAACCTTTGAAACTTTGACTCCTCGTGTCCACCCCTTGTGAGAACGACAATTTCATTTCAATTTAAATTTGTGAAATTATTGGAATTGATGAGATTTTCGGAAAGAGCATGATGAAAAATTCCCGCTTGACAAAAGTCACCATCTTATTGCAATTTAGGGGATTAGATATTTGCACTTTTATTATCTGATGATCCTATACAAAAGTCACCATGTTATTGCAATTTAGGGGATTAGATATTCGCACTTTTATTGTCTGATGATCCTATACAAAACTTCTTGAATTTCGAACTCTTTATTCTCAATCTCGTTTTTTGCAGTATTTTTTTGTAGCCATCTTGTTCAGGGATTTCTACGGCGGTGACTAGAATGGACACTTCAAAATCAGCTTGGACCACTTCGGACGCCTTATTGAAACTTATATAACGAAGTAACTGGGGTTAGCAGTTTATATAGTTAAATTTAGGCCTAAATAACCCGAGCAGCTAAGTGGTACTCTGGTACGGTAGGCTATGTAAGCCTAACTTTAGCTGAGGTCACAGGTTCAATCCTGAGTGTCGACATTACGTTATATAATTCTCAATAGGTGTCCGAGGTAGTCCAACCTGATTTTGGAGTAACCATTCTAGTCAGGGGTTAACACTTATTTCCATCTGTCAAACTGACGTTGGACACATTATGAGGTTTACACAATGTAGCATTCTTCATCGTTTTATTACTGACATATACGGGAACAAAACCCGATTTATAACTCAGAAAACTGAGAGAACAGAGCTCCGGTTAAGCAAAGAACGTTTTCCTGTTTAGCATTGATCTTCAGTGTTTAGGGTTAAGCACTGATTTGAAAACGGTTAGCTTTCATGTATTGTTATTGGTAACTCTATAAATATGTTAAAAAATTACAGCTTCCGGCAGCTAGTCCTCGTTGGTACAGTGGATAAGGATATTAGCTATGAAGCGAACGTCTCGGGTTCGATGCATACACTACTCTGATCTTTTTTTCTAATTTTACTCTTAAGGGTGAAATAGGTTTTATTTCATGTAACTTTAAGTGAAAAGGAAAAGTCATTTTGACAGGTGGAAATAAGTGTTAACCTTGTCACGACCGGATTTTTACGCCTGACCCGCCATTTTAAAAGCGGAAAAGGCCCTGGGAACACGTTTGACAATGGCAACCTCGAGATGGAGGAAGAAAAGAGAGAAACCTGGGCGCGAAGTTGAACAAAATGCACAAAAGCAATGACAATGGGGTCCATGGTCCCTGAAGGTTCCACATCGATCCTATGATTTTGCCAACAGGAGTACAATATATTGCTACGCAAAGGTCGTTGTTCCTTTATTTAGGATCGGCTTTTGTATGAACTCGATCCTTCAGTAACTGATTGTTATTGATTAAAAAGTATATTTAGGTCAATGAACAGCCAATGGCCATTGTAATAGCCTGCGAAAAAAGCCGTCTCTCATCGCTCCGCGCGAACGCGCCTAGCGGCCGGGAGCGGCTGTGTTCGCAGGTTGTCATTTCAACTTTGAGGATATTTCTTTACTTTACCATTTCTTGTGTTGGCAATTTCTGCATTTCCATTCAGTTAATGCATTTCATTTTTGTCATATTCGGGAAAGCTATCCACCTGTTCGCCATCGTTTCAACAACAAGACAAAGCCATTTTCGTTGCCACGGCAACTGTAATTTCTACAACATATTTCAAATAGAGTTCCGCCCAGATGACGTCATATTTGGCAGCATTACATTGTGGGATATATTACATTACATTGTGGCAAATATTTCAAAATGACTGCCTCGGAAACACCAGTTTTTGCGATTCCTGTACATGTTGTGGATAATTGTCGAGTTGTACCCAAGAACAGTGCTTCGTAGCACCTGGATTTTCGTAGCTACCTGCATAGTTCTTGAATGTTTGTATGCCTTTCAATCCCATGATGCTGCGCGCCAATTCTATTTTTAGAATCTGGGCGGAACGCTATTGGCCTGCCATATACTGCTTGATCAATAGTGGATTCGAAGTTAAAGAAGCTTCTTTTAAAAACAGCTGAACATGAAAGAAGTAAATGGACTTCTTTTGTGTTCATTGTATCAGAATAACAGTTACGTCTACAAACAAAACAAATTCGTTCGCAACAAGAAAAATTGCCAAGCAACTTATAAATTGGAAGTCGCCGTTGGAATTTTCGTTTTTTTAAGCACATGATTGGGATTCTGTCCGCCATATTATTTATGGACTTGATTGACTTTCTCATGACAAACATATTTAAATATAAATATATTTCGTTATATATATTGTAAAGTGCTACTAGACATTTATAGAAGTTGAGGGTAATAAATCATAAATATATGTGGGAAAATGGTTTTAAATGGATAATCGTCTTTCTTATACTGTGGTTATTTAAATTCAAGCCTTTCGGTCCAATATTCTCCAAGTATTGGACCGGGCATTGTCCCGAATGATCCCGTGCGATCCTCCCGCCGACTGGAGTCGTGTAATAAATCCCTTATTAACCGAGCTTGCTCCAGACCGTATACTGGGAGAACATCGGCCCTCGGTTATTTTTTTGTACGGACCTCGCGGCGCTCGGTCCGTACTGTCAAAAACTCGGGAAGATATAATCCCCCCATTAGGGCCAAGATACCACACAGCTCTTAACAAGCCTTAAAATATTAAGCTTTATCGTTACACAATGAGTGTTTTATACTGAACTACTCCTTAAAAAAAAAAAAAAAAAAAAAACATAATGAAGGATAACATTGACTTGACGGAGAAAGCATTGTTTTATTATGTTATTATTTAACAAAGCAATCCCTGGACCAACAAGTTCAGCATCTCGAGTCAATCTTTCATAATTGTCATAATTGAACACTCGTTTGAGCGCGCAGTTTGGTGTTGAATGTTAAAACTCGTTCACCATTTTAAGCTTAATATCAATGTTGACTTGCTCAATATCGTTCAACACTGATGAATTCAATAATTTTAGTCACTGAAATATACAACAATACAATACTTACAATACTTTATTTTTCACATTTCCATGACATTTTTGTTACAAGAAAATATATATCCAGCTAAACTAAAATTACTAAAACAATAGGACGAATAACTAACTAAAGCTTGCTTTTGTAGAGCAGCGCGCCCTGCAGACAGCCATATAGTTTTGAATTGTAGCCTTTAATTGCAGTTCCGTTAACTTTAAGTAACTAGTTGATAAGGTTATATTTAGCATTTGGATTTTAACTTGTTATTTAAATACTTTTTTCTTTTTTTTTTTTTCAAAATGCCCTGTATGCATATGTACGGTAATAAACAACGTTATTCAGTTAATTTAATATTTGAATTTGAATTGCTCGAGATATCACAAGGCGAATAGTGCCAAGCAACCTATCAGTGCGTTGAAAATATGCAGCAATTTCCCATGAACATTCGCTTTCTAAGGAAACAACTGCAGCGTATTCAAGTCTTGAGCAGGGGGTTCAGGTGAAGGAAGTGATAGGACTGGAATAAGTGAGCGTCAATGTAAATTTAAAGTTTATTCCGAATTATTCATTGCAAACTGCTGGTATATTATGGATTATATCATGAAGTGACTCATGGAGCCATCTTAATAAGGTAATACTAAGTATTGTATTTTTAAATGGATAATACTGATATAGAATATTGCACTGCTTCTTTGTACGCGACAGGTTTAAAAGACTTTGGATTAAGCCAGTTTTTCATCGAAGCATCATCATAAACAGCGGCTTATCATGATGTCACTTTTGAAAATCAAGTGTCTAAGGATTGTTTTATCAGTTGCCATTATTTACAAATGTAGGCAGTATTCGGCATAAATTGCACCCCCTGTAAAATGAATAGAATTGTGGAACTAATCCCGCAAAACATGTTCTAGTGCGGCTTTTTAAAACTGAGGTGTTTCAATCTTACAACTTTTACTTAAAAATTAAGACGGGACTCAACCTAAATTTGAATGAAATTTAAGAGGTTTAAAGAAAGGCTAGAAGAGATAAAATGATCTTTAGAACACCAACAGATAATTGACACCTACGCAACAGCAGCACAGGTTGCTAGTGGACTATTTTGGTGTCCATCTAGTAATTGTTAACTTCAAATTATAATTTTTAAACTTCATTAAATTTTCAACAGCTCTTACTTCTCTAAGTTTTACAAATCCTTTGAAAAAACTTTTTCCTCCCAAACATACCCAAAAATCAACCTAAAATTTACAAAACACCCCATAACATAGATTTATGAGATGAGCATAGAGTTTTTGGATTGCTTGTAACGTAATAGAGATATTTCCATTAAAGCCAGGTTAAGTGGCAGAAAATGGCGTTTAGGTTGAGTCCCGCCTTAATTATAAGACGAACTTTTCAAGAAAAGCCTTCATGTAATCCACATCAAGCTAATATATGTCAAGAAATCCACGAGTTCAAGACGTTTGCCAGAGTTATGAATGAAAAAAGTATTTTTTTTGGTCGAAAACAAACTCAACACCAAAACGAGGCTAGGCCTCGTGCACATCTAAGAAAATGTGTTCGTTTTTTTCTTTTTTTTTTTTTGTCGTTTCTAGTAGGTTTTACTTAATTCTATAAGGTAATCAACGGGCGTTTATGAATGAGGTTATAGGTGAGTTTAAAATATTATTCATCCACTGAATACGGTAAATAGAATGTAACAACAATTCAAACGCATGTTAGAATGCTCTAGCTTTTTTTAAATAAATTGATTTGATTTGATTTGATTTAGGGTGTGTTGAATTGAAAGTATTCCAGAATAAGAATAGGAACGAGGAACGAGGAACGAGGAACGAATAACGAGGGCGTCAGCGCGGAAACAGTAAAAATACATTTTTTTTTTTATTTTCCTCGGGCTGACGCCCTCATTCCTCTTATTTGTACTTTTTCTCCACTAGAGAGGAATTTCTTCGAGTTCATAAGGTGTATTTTTAAGGCTCCTTGAACATGACTAACCTTTATTTTTCAGATTACGAATCAATTAAAATACCCGAAGAGAGATGCGAACGAATCCCAAGATTTTGATTTTGCTAGCTACCCTGTATGTTATTGGTGTTGCAGTAAACGTTCTTCAATGGGCACGACTATCTTGTATTAACTTCAATAGAGGTACGCATGCATATTTGTTTATAATTATTTTTAAAACGAAAGTTGTGAAAACAACAATTAACTGGTCAACGTAACAATATCACACCAATCAAACGCAAATTAAAAAAACGAGCCAATTAAAACTGGAAGCAAAAACATGGAACTGGTGTCAAGCTCGGGAAATCATGCAATGCAATCGGTTACAGGCACGGAAAAACATACAATCGGTGCCAAGCACGGAAAAAACATGAGATCGGTGCCAAGCACGGAAAAACATGCAATCGGTGCCAAGCAAGGAAAAACATGCAATCGGTGCCAAGCACGGATAAACATGTAATCGGTGCCAAGCACGGATAAACATGCAATCGGTGCCAAGCAAGGAAAAACATGCAATCGGTGTCAAGCAAGGAAAAACATGTAATCGATGCCAAGCACATTCATTTAATAGATTAAAAAATGAGAAAATTCAAATTGATTCAAATGGCTAGAAAATAACATTGATAGATATTAAATACGTTATTGAAAGTTTTCGGAAAAGTTCTCTTGCAAGTTAATAAAGTGTTAATGCTTTTAGTTCCACAGATCATCAACCGACCACGAATAGACGCAAAAATTTACGACCAAGTTAAAACGTTTCTTCTTTTTATTGGCTACAACAGAAGTCGTCACACTTTGCTAGCTTCGCTGTTAGATGCTCATCCAAATGTGATCATTGCCAACGACTTTAATATCTTGAAAGAGTGGATTGAAAACCCGTTATTGACGCAGAGGTCGAAATATTACATCTACGAGCTGCTGCTTGCAAAGTCTCGTTATGACGTCATGTTTGGCGTGCGTTCTCGGCCGGTGGAAAATAAACCTGTGAAATATCACTACAACGTTAAAGACCAATGGCAAGGGACATACAATAAAAGCATACAGGTGAGTAAGGTTAATACAGCAATTATTCAACGACAGTTGGTGGGCAATAAATCTGTGATGTTTTATTCTATCTAGCATATAAAGAGTTGTTGCAATACTGTAGTATACAACAAGACGCATGGAAGCGTTCACGCGTGATGTTGTGGTCGATGTAAGCATTAACTTTGAATGGCTACCCACAGTCACAGTCTGTTTATACTTGAAAACAAGAAGCTGTACACAGATTGATCGCCAACTGAAACTAGCAGGACCAAGCAAGCACATGCGCGATCGCGCTAAAGCTGTCTAGTCGTCCACATGGGTGGAAACTGTAGACTTTTGCCGTTGAAATACACGAGCAGACGTGAATTGTGATGTGGCACAGGAATTCTCTCGAGACGTCCCGCGGGTTACGGGAAACTTTAAAAAAAACTTTGCGATTTGTGACGACGAGGAAGAACAATGATGATAATGACGATAACTTTGGTACCATATATTTACATTACATTAACCAAAATGAGAGCAGTCCCTCTCTTCGAGGCTTATGTGCTCTGGTCGCGGTCAAGTTCTTAAAGTTCTTAATGCGTTAGCTGACAAACCCCACTCTTAAAAGAGTTAATATTAGGAGCCGTAGCCAACATGCCAGGCAAATTGTTCCATTATATCGAAGCTCTTCCGAAGATTTCCGATAATTTTTCGAATATTTGTGATATTGTTACAGCGTTTATGGAAGCTTTTTGATCAATTCCTGAATTTTTCCGAAGTTTACCGAAGACATCCGGCAATTTACCGAAAAAGTTCTGAAATTTTCGGATGTTTATCCGAAGGTCATTTTAACGTTTTCGGTCATTTTGCGAAAATTTCCGAAAATGACCGAAGATTACCGAAAACCTCCGCACATTACCGAGCAAGTTACGAAGATATTACCTTATAAAGATGTTACAACGGCGAGCACCTGCCGTTGACGTTGACTACAAACCGTGTCATACCGCAGAATATGCAACGCGCGTGAGGTCCATACAACAAGCCGGGTTATTTTGTTTCTTGACATGTAATTGGAGATCAATTTAAGGTTCACATGTGAATAAAAAAAGGTGTTGTTATGATTTGCCATAAGAGTGGTCATTCTGGCTTAATTAATTCCAGGTGAGTCGTAACTCCCGGGAATTGCGAGTGGTAGATCTAAAGGAGGCACCGGGGAACTGCCACCCCCTCTCCACCCCCTCTCCACCAACCTAATCTTGCCCGAGAGACCGATATATAATTTATTTCAGTCTCTAACATTTTCACTCCCCCCCCCCCTAACTCTAACCCCTCCCACCTAACCCTAACCATACCTCCCCACGCCTCCCCGCAAAGGTTTCAAAAGCTTACGGGTCGTCTTACTTAAACACTAAGTTCCGGTAAAAAAGGCTTAGCTCCTCCCCCATTTCACACCTTAATTTTGGGTGTGAAATGCAAATTAAGACGTCTTTCAGTCACAAAACGTGGTTAACTTGCTCGTCCTTTAAATAGAATTTGCTTCAAAATCTAATTATACCAAGATTTCACTTAAGGAAAATAAAGACATATAAGTTCATAAAGACTATTGATAAAACTTTCATAAAGTTTTTCTAAATTTTGTTAGCAATGGTCTCAGTAATGACGCATGTTTGTTGTCAGTTGTTAATGCTTCAGTGGTTGATTGACGATTGGGGGTGAGAATGGCCAGGCCTGGCCAGGCTCCTTTTATACCGGAACTTCGTGCTTGGGGAGGTTGAGGTTTATTTTTGGAATTCTACAGTATGTTGGAGTTCATTATTTGAGCTTATTTTACGTAGGTGATTGGAGATAAGAAGGCCGCACAAGCTTCAAGAACATTGCTTGAAACAGAAGGAATGGCGTCTCTAAAGAAACTGGGGAAGAAACTTGGTGTTCAGCTAAAGTTCATTCACGTTATAAGGAATCCTTTTGATAACATCGCCACCATGGCTCTGAGGCGAGCAGATGAAAAGAAAAGAGGCCAAGAATACCTGAAGGTGAGATAACCCTTTAAACCCTAACATCAACATGCATATTCTCTACACTGGTCTCCATACATTTCCTATGATACTAATGAGAATAATTCGTTTGACAATCAAGACCTTTCTTTACTGAGTGATCATTTTCTTTACTCTCATGGCCTTTAGGTTTGATTAAGCAGTGATCATCTAAGGAGAAATTAGATGCTGGTCACTCTTAGGGGTTAAAGGACAAGAATACCCTTTTACTGGGGTATTATTTACACATTAAGGCGGAGTACACCTGATTGCCATTTTCCGCCACTTAACATGGGTTTAATGGGAATATCTCGTTCACGCCTCAAGCAATCCAAAAACTCTTTGCTCATCTCATGAATCTATGTTACGGGGTGTTTTGTACTTTTTTGTGATTTTGGGTATGTTTGGAAGGAAATAGTTTTTCTTAAAGGATTTTTAAAATTTAGAGAAATAAGAAATATTGAAGATGAAATGAAGTTTTAAAATTAGAATTTGTAGTTAATTAATGGATAGATACAAGAAAAGCTCATTATCAAACCTGGGTTGCTCTGGCGTGGTGTCAACTGTCTGTTGGTGTTTCAAAAATCATTATCTTTCTTCTATCCTTTCTTAAACCTCTTAAAATGTCATCGGAATACAGTTGTCCGCCTGCCTTAATGCGTATTAATGCGCTAGCTAAATAATCTCCTTCAATTGGATCCAAGAGGATCTCAACATTTCTAACCCGCGAATACGCGCATACGTAATGAACGGGTTATCGGCAACGGTGACTAAATTCACTGACGCTTTCCATCAATTAAATCGATCTAAAAGGATTTTCGAATCGAGACACGCGTTTTGATGCGCATCTACCTTCAAATATTAACGGGTCTGTCGCCTTGACTCGCAGTCGGGAGGCACGAGGTTCAATTTATAATGAAAGTGATTTATTCATTTCTTGGCCTATCTTATTCATTATGAAAGTGATTTGCTTTTCGTTTGCGTTCGTCTAAAATCGTTACGTTCAAATTAAAAATATCGAACCGAGTCCTTGTGAAAGCAAGCTTACCACAATATTGCGTTAAGCGTTAGCATTTCTTATTCACGTGTTGGCTCTTAGGAGCCTTTGATTTTTTCTGAACCAACACCAAGGGTTTAAATTATGCAGAGGTTAGAATTATTGATAAGGGCCCAACAAAGGCTTTACTCAGATAAAGGGAGGCCCTGTGGGTCCACCTGACTGGCAAAGATCTTTCAGTTCATTGGGTCGAAATGTAGACGATTTTTTTTTATCGTAAGGAAGATACTGTAATTCTCAATTCTCAATTACGCGCGTGAAGATTACCGATATAACCGTTAGCTTCATACGCGAGCTTACACTTACATATACTGTGACTTTGTTTTTTTTTCCTCAATTGCCTTGAAATATTGCCGAAATATCGGCAAAGTGAATTTTCCAGTTTTGGAGTTATCTTTTTATTATCTCGCTAATACGCGAACCGTTGAGCGATATATATTATACGGGGATAGATATGCAAAATTTCACTCGTTCCATCGTCTGTAAACTTTTTTAATTTCCCAGTGTATTACGCGTTAAAAGATGATTGCTAGAGTAAACATTTTTTTTTTAATTCCTCAGTGCAATCACGTCATCCAGTTGTCTAGACAGTCTCGTTTCACACAATGCATATTTATGTCACGCTAAGATGTTTTGGTCGTTTTAAATCTGTTTTACTGTTTTAATTCATCAAGTTGACTTCAAACTCAATATGGAAAATTAAAACTGATCCCTGGACTAAACTTATAACGAGAATTTAGTTATATCGGGTTCTGTTCCATATAGTTTACTGTAACTTTCGCCGGGCTGAAGAATATCGTTCGTTGTACCGGGGACTTCGTTATATAGGAGTTCGTTATACCGGGGACTTCGTTATATAGCGGTTCGTTATATCGGGTGTTTCGTACGTGACATTGCCCCTTTAAACTCTCTATGTATACTTTTTGTCTGATCTTGTTTGTTAACTTTTCTCAGGTGAATTATTCACGTGAACTTGATGGCAGCATTACCAGTTACAGCAGACTAGCTCAAGGGAGTTTCGAAGTAGAGAAGAACTTTCCGGGTCGCGTACATAACGTGGCAAGCATAGATGCGATGACGCACACCCGGGAAACGCTGGCCGAGATTTGCGACTTCCTGAATATCACGTGCACAAAGAAATATCTGCACGACTGCGCTTCAATTGTCGACCCAGTACCCTCTCAGACAAGGCAAAATGTTGAGTGGACTACGAAACAAATTGGACGAGTGCAGAATTTGATAGAACAGTTTCCGTTTCTTCGACGATATTCATTTGAAAATTAATAGCTTATGAAATACAATTTTGAAATGTCACGCGAACCATTCTTGAAAGTGAAAGCCAGTGAGCAGTAATTTTCGAGTTAGTGGATGAAATCCTGAAGTACGACCAATAAAATGAAAGCTTTCCAGCTTTTCTTAACTGTGGTAACTTTTAAGTCTGTTGATGAAATCCTCAAGGGCGCAAGCTACTGAGCAGCATTTTCGTGCGGGGCTGTTTATTATACTTTTAGCCTGTAATATTGATTCTATTCTACGCGTCACTTGTACGCAGGAATTCAAAGGCGGTCGACAAACTTGATTTTAACCGGTTTATCCGGAACTGTTATCAACTTTTGGTACAACTCCAATGGTTCATAGTGATACTCTAGGCGGAACCGCTGAAGTAACTGGAAGAAAGAAAAAAGAAAAGAAAATGGTTTAAGCGTCGATTAAGCGTTTCTGAATAATCCTATGTGCCGAAGCCAAGAACGTGTTAGAACATCATATAGAATAATCTTGCGACATCACGTCTGCTGTACACGTTCGACGTACTATATTAATGAAAGAAAAAATTCGTGTCCCGAGCAGGATTCGAACCCAGGTCTCCCCGTCACTAGTCGGGCGTGATATCCACTACACCATCGGGTGACCACGAATTTTTTCTTTCATTAATATAGTACGTCGAACGTGTACAGCAGACGTGATGTCGCAAGATTATTCTATATGATGTTCTAACACGTTCTTGGCTTCGACACATAGGATTATTCAGAAATGTACTAAACCTGGAGAGGTTTTCAGAGGCTATGAAACGTACTATGAAAGAAAAATGTTCCATGGATTGGCCACGTTCTATCTACTAATATCAGTAAGTTGCCGCGTATCCAGCGTGGTGACCCGATGGTGTAGTGGATATCACGCCCGACTAGTGACGGGGAGACGTGGGTTCGAATCCTGCTCGGGACACGAATTTTTTCTTCCATTAATATAGTACGTCGAACGTGTACAGCAGACGTGATGTCGCAAGATTATTCTATATGATGTCCATTAAGCGGCGCTCTGTTAAGCGGTCACCCTCTATTAAGCGGTCATTAATTTTATCAAATCCCCGGAAATTGCTCCCCATATTGACCCCTATTAAGCAGACGCGGTCACCGTTTAGATTTCCCAATTGGCGAATTTTATTGTATTTCACCTCTATTAAACGGTCACCTAGTTTAAAGGTAAGGAAGAACTTTCATTTGTACTAATCAAAGTGAGTGACTTGCTTCACGAAATTAACCTACGCAATCTCAAATAACAGACAACCATAACTATTTTTTTTCCTTTTATGTTGAATGTGGTGACAAAACTTTTGATAAAGTGGTTTACAACAAAGATTTGCCTTACGAACAACAGAAAATACGATAGCCAGGCATTACTGAACTTCCTTGAATATACAATAACTTCATTTTTATTTATCACATTTTGCATTACTGTTGCTGTTAGCATTAAAATATACATCATGTGAGCAAAGTTTGTATTCTAGTTCAATTATTGCCATATTACATGCTAAATTTTAGAACACTTCTATTAAGCGGGCAGCTGGCTATTCCCATGGGTGACCAATCACAAAGCATAGCAATGTTAAACCAAAGAAATTGCGCAATTACTTTCGACACTCAATTCAAAGCCGCTCTATTTTTTTTACTAACACTACGATTGACAGTTCCTAAAAGAGTAAACAAGTTTTCAATTTTCCAAAATTATTACTCGTCCCATCGGATTAATCTTGTTTTTGGCGATGAGAGACCAAAATCAAAAAATCGTCCCATTTTCTGCTCCCTAAAAGTAGTATGTATTGTACACCTAACATATTAAAGTGCTACAATAATGAAAATTTACTGATGATATAGTGACATAGTACTGATCGAGCCTGGAAATAGCCGGAAGCTGCCATATTTCACTAGATGACGAATTCTTTCCAGCTGTCCACATGCATTGCTTTAATATAAATCGGTCCAAGGCCACGCATGGCCTGAAAGTGCAACAGAAAAATTTGCCATCCATTTTTATTCTGAATTAGTTCTTCAGAATAAAGAATACTTGTAGTATTTCTATAAGCTTTCATATTTTGCTACCACATGCGCTGCTTTATCTTCAGCTGCTGTGGTATTAAAGAATATCAATAAATTAAGCCGGCATCATTACCCTCATTAACACCGTTATTAGTCCATTAATATATAGCTAGAGTTTTTCTCAATACAACGCGCGCGTTGATTGGTTGATTCATCGTCACATGACAACTAACAAACGAACTGTTTCCCGCCAATTGTCCTAAGCGGGCAATATTTGCGAAAGCTGGCAACAATTTTGACGTCAGAGGGTAACTTTGCACTGTTGCCCGCTAGCGCATGTGATCAGACCGTGACAAAAGGTGGCATGATTATGTTGGATTGAGTGCTCGGCGCGTTTTTCAAACTGTCTTGTGTTGTTTTTTTTGTGTGTGTTGCTATATAACAAATCCCTCGGGAAACAGTAAATTTTGTTTCCCTCGAATCTCGATGTTTCCCTCGACTTCGTCTCGGGAAACATCGAGATTCTCGGGAAACAAAATTCGCTGTTTCCCTCGGGACCAGTCATTAAGTGTTTAATATTTGCCTTTATTTTATCTCTTCAGTTGGTATTTCTGAGTTTTCATGGCTTTTGGCGATTTTTTTCTTCGTGTTTCAAGATTACAACTCACATAAGAACCAAGCCATTGTCCCTTGGAGCACATTATGCAAAATGCACTATCTTTTGTATGACTTGCGTTAACATCCCATTTTTTGTTGTTTCAGTTGTAGTTGTTTGCAGTGTCGTGTTTTCCTTCGCCAGCCAACTGATATTTCTTGAATTTCATCACAGCGCCAAACCACAAACTTCCCACTCAGACTTTGGACGGGTCCAAAATATTCAAAAGAAGCCGGTCTGAAATGGGTTAACCCTATTCGGCCTAGGCTTTTTTGAGTTCCTGAGCCTGATGTACCGTAGTTTTCTTTTTGCGTTTGTCAAAAATCGTTACGTTTAATTTCGAAAGAAATATTGAACCGTGTCAGTGTCAAAACATAAGCTTACCGCAATATTGTGCTATGCGTTACCATTTCTTATTCACGGGTTGGCTCATTTCTTAGCAGCCTTTGTTTAGAAACATTGTTGTTCGTAAGGCTGTATACTGTTATTGTAATTTGCATCCTAAATAAACTTTCACATTGAATCTCTCGTGTTGTTGTAGTCAGAATCCATTTTTTTCTTCTTCAAATTAAGATGCTCAATTCAACACAAGGCCACAGACCCCCATGGACAAAATAATACCGCTATAAAATACCAAGGAACTATCCGCACGGATCCGCTCGTTGTATCTACGGGCCCGCAAGTAGTCCAAATCTTTGGATAATAATCGGAACAAATCCTAATCTTTGGATAGTAATCGAAACCAATCCAATCTACTTTTCTAACTTCATGGTGGTTTTAATTTATGCACGTCAAAGAATCCGGCACTTACTTAGGGCTAAAAACTCATTTTAAAATGGTTAGCTTTTATTTACTGTTATGGATATCACTACCCAAAACAGTAAATAAAAGCTAACCATTTTAAAATGAGTTTTTAGGATCCCTATATGATAGGATCCCTATATGGTGTGTTACAATGAAGTATATACCCTTTTCTAACGTGATCTCGTGTATGATTGGGTGACTATATGGGCTGCCCTATGAAGTATATACCTGCTTCACCCTCACGTGTTGCCGAAGCCTTTGGTGAGTAAAAATTCACTTTTTGGCACTATTTTATGCTATTTTTCTCCGACAATGAGACGCAGCTTTCGATCAATGTGTCGAGTGTTTGTTCGTCAAAGTTTTTTTAGGTTTTGTTGCAGTCTGTAGACATTTTCAAGCTGAAAATCGGTGCCCAAACCGAAGTTTTTGTTTGGCGTCCATGACGATCGAAGGATTTTTGCAAAACACACCACAGGTGACCCAAGCTCACTATCAGATAACCGGGACGTGACCCTTACTTTATGAGCGGTATTGTGTTACAAAGATTCGATTTATAAAGGTTTGTATGGGAACGCAACGGTTTTGCATCGAAACTTAAAAATTCGAATGTTATGTGAATAAAATTGACTTACCCTGTTGCTGTGTTGTATTCTTTGTTATTTGCATGCTCCTCCGGGCCATTTAAGGTTAGTGTAAACCTTCGAGGGTGCCTAATCCCGAAAATCTTTCGTACACGCGCAACGTCTAGGAGTCACGTAACCAGGCGCTGACTTCACGTTTGAGGTTTTCAATGCACGTTTTCGACGGCAGGAGGTAGGTTTCCACGTTTGTAATTTCCCTCAAGGTTTCTTTGCTTTTCTTTTCAGTTATCTTACGTATTGACGGTACAAATATGTAACGTAGTTATATGTCTAGATATAGAGAAGAAATTTAAGTCGAAACAGTGCATGTTGAGCATTTTGTCTTCTCTCGAAACACAAGCATTTGCACAGGAAGCAAATCCAATATGGCGGCAATCAACACAGAGCGAGTGAAAACCTCTAGCTAAACCGGTAAACGTTGAGATACCTCGAACGCCAAACGCCTAACCTGAAACTGCCGTTTGCAGTTTGCCGTTCACGTGAAAAACCTATAGCTAAATGTCTCTAACTTTAACGAAACCCCAGAAAACTATACATCACTGTAAAGCTAATAAATTGCAGATTCTGAAAACAGCAATTATTTTCCTGTTTTTCCTTTAGTTAAGCGCGCGTGAGCCTCAAACGCAAAACCGACGGCGTTAGCTTCACTGAATTACCAGCCTCCGTGTTAGCGTGAAAATCAAAACAAACTGGTCCTAGTCACTCGAGAGTTAATCGCCTAACAAAGTGTGTGAGGCTTTTTTCGATATTTCATTGGTTCCCGAGTAAATCCGCTTTGAAGTTGGACAATAGAAAATTATTCTATGTGCGTCGCACTTTGGGGCGCCACGAGAAAAGTATTTGGAATTTCGTAAAAGCCCCCCGCACTTTGGTGCATAAATATCCAGCAAACATACTGGCCAACTGAGTTTCGTGAAAATCTGACAAATCTACATACCCTATTAATTCATTTGAACCGAGGCCATTCTCGCAAAAACAACCTCGAGTTTTTGGCCTCGAAAGATTTTCACTGTTTTCACACCTCATTAAAGCGCTTTCATCGTTGTCATGCCGCCAACAAATGAAATAAAACAAAGAACCCCCTGAATAGTATCGTCACACAGCAGTCACGAGGGGACCCCGGGAGCATTTTGGTTTGGCTGTCGACAAATTGATGCTGTCCACCTCCGGTCGGGCTAATTGTAGTTAGGGGTGGACCATTAGAAATCCTGGGAGGGGGGTCAAAAAATTTTCAGTGTATGAATTTTTTTTTCGGCCTGAATTTCCTGCAGGATTTTTTTTTTTTGGAGTTGCAAGCCTGCAGGATTTTTTTTTCTGAGATCTTCTTTATAAATGCGTGCAAGCTCCAATTTTTTTTTTTATACTAATGGCCCAATCCATTTTTGGTATTAAATGCTGGAGAGTAGATTTAAGTCAGACTGTCGAACCTTTGCATAAAAAATGGGGAGAAATAAGAATTGAGATGGAGTGGTCGAGCGCCGAAGGCGCGAGCCGCTAGGGGGGTCTGGGGGCATGCCCCACCAGAAAATTTTGAAATCTTGATGCTCTGAAACTCCATTTCTAGTGTTCTGAGACAACAATTTCTGTCAAAAATGTTTGGCAAATTGATCTGGCTTCTCGTCGCTTTGAGTCTCTTTGCGTAGCTCCACATACAAGTACTCGATTTCATTTTATATTTCTTGCTGTTTCTTTAGTTTATCTGGATATCAGAGTTAAGTATACGCAATTTCGTCTTTTTGTATAGTAAGTATTATGAGAATTTGACGAAAATGACAGAATTTCATTTTCAAGCAAAATCGGGGTAATCTCGACGAGATCGGGACGGTTGGACAATCTGTAATGTATTTAAAAAATACTTGCGTGTAGTAGAGCAGGTTACATATTTCATGATGTTTACAGTGTTTTCAAATATGTACATAAACAAGGTTTTGGTTATATTAAGATATTGGTACATGTACCAGATAGACCTTTGAGGCAGGTAATTTTTGACAGCATTTGAGTCAACCTGAAGTTGCTTTTTGATGAATTTTACTACCAGAGAGCATGTCATACTCTCATATGTTCCAGTTTATAAATAAATATATGTATATATAGCCAGTTAGCTTGCAGGATTTTATTTTTTTATGGTCAACTGCTTGCAGGAATTTTTTTTGAGACAATTTTCCTTTGCAGGAATTTTTTTTTGGGAATTGTCACCCCCCCCTCCCAAGATTTCTAATGGTCCGCCCCTTACCCAACATACTATGCGAACCGTGAAACAGAATTTGTGAGGGGAAACAATCTCGAAATAAATCTTTCGTAGCGAAGGCGTTTGAGGGCAGATTTGCGTGTTTAGTGAACTGACATGGAACTTCAACATCTCTTCTTTGATTCTGCGGAGGAATTGAGTCGACAGGGTTATTTTCAGAGGATTTATTCGCTTTGATCAGTGTTCGGCCTTGTCTTTCTTTTAGCAGTGGAAAACCGAAATAACGATAACTCGCCGAAATCGCGTTAAATCGCCCCGAGGAACAGGCAAATAACAAAGAATACAACACAGCAACAGGGTAAGTCAATTTTATTCACATAACATTCGAATTTTTAAGTTTTGATGCAATACCGTTGCGTTCCCATACAAACTTTTATAAATCGAATCTTTGTGACACAACAAGAGTCAGAATCCTGTTATCTGATGGCGAGCTTGGGCCGCCTGTGAACACACAACAGCATAATATTTGGAATGCAGGAAAAGTTAAAATTGGCTTGCTGATCAGTTGGAGTTGATTCTTCTCTTTGTTTGCATTATAGAGCTGCTCCTACATAACTCAAGTAGATGACTTATAAATAATCCCGTAGGTACATGCGATCCTAGACTGCCTATTTTTTTCAAGTGACGTTTTCCTCGAGGGGAGGGCCGGGGTAAATGCCCATATGTTAGGCTCGGTTACTAAGTAAACAAATGGCGGCCAAGGAATGCCTTAGAAAATGCTTTCAATACAAAGAGACGCGATGCATGGCTACTGGGCTGGCTACAGGTCCAAAAGCTTTCCGGATGCACCGTTCTGGCGTGGTCAGACTGCAGAGATATTTCTGGAGACTTATCAAATATTAAAATGCTAAGAACAACTGAAACGGTGAGTCTGAATCTCCCAATACTGTGTACTGTACTTGAAGCTACAATAGTGAAAAACCCAAATCATATAAGCTTAAGCTTAATTAGATATAGCGTTCTTTTTGTCTCCTTTGAATATCATTGTCTTTATAATGCCGCCTCTCTTTTTAGGCGATCTGGCGTAAAATTATTTTATTCTATAAAGGAATCGAAATATTTACGTACAGTGTATAAGTCTATGCTAGCCTGTTTTCAGGCTCATTTTGGGGGTTATAAGGTATTGAATAGTTTTACCCACATATTTATTTATCTCTATTTTATTATTTATTCATTATTGTATAATTGTTCACATTAATTTAGAGTTATTTATTTTTTATTCATAATTGTACATATCTTACAGTCAAAATACTCAGCATGTACCATTTATTACTTGGGAATGACTTTCATTAATTGGGAACGGATTGCATTATTGAAATCAAAATACATAGAAAATTCAGGTTTGAAATTAATTATTGAAATCTTCCAACAGTAGCCTCATTGAAAATAATGAATGTTGATTGGTTCATTTACTAACATAGGTCAAAAGTTCACAGGTGAAATACACAACTGTTGTCTGCTGTTGGTTTCAGAGAATTCAGTGGATTGGACTTCATAGGCAACTTTCTTCTCTATCGGTGAAAATTTCTCTGTCAGTACCAGCACACTAGCATTTTAAGAATTATTCTTCGGAGTTTTGTAAATGCAGAGCTTCTTTATGTCAAAAAAAAAAAATACTCAGTGGTGAAATTTTGTTGAGCGAATAGAAACAGGTCAGATGTGTCAAGCCGTCAACTGTTGCCTGCTTTGCATGTGAACATTCGCCTAATGTCAAAACCAATCAGCGTTCGTTATTTCAAATGAGGCTACTGTTGGTTTTGGGGCAATAGACTTCTATGGCCCCAAAATCTGAGTAAACACAGGTCCGGACCAATCCCAAATGATATGGTACGCATACATGGGCGAAAATGTGAGGTCCATACTCCTTTCTTGACGGTTCCGTACCCATTTTTTTTCTGTTGTGTAAACAGCCTTTGAGTTAGGGTCTCACATTCTTTTATAAATATTTATATATCTTAACCTTTTATACATGTACAGTTTCAGATTTTGTAGTTATGTTTTTATTTAGATTAGTTCAGTTTAATTTTTTTTTAAGTTTAGTTATGTTTCCCCTATTAGGTGAGTGTTTCCCCCTCTGCTAGATATTTTACTGACATGTTAATAAAGTTTATTATTATTATTATTATTATTATTATTATTATTATTATTATTATTATTATTATTATGGCATAAATCCAACAAATGGAACACTTCCAGATTTTGATCCTGTTTACAATCTAAAATAGATAGTCATAATTTCAATGGCTGAATTTCTCGGAAGTTAGACTTTTATCATTGTGAATTAACAGAATAATTCATGTTGTTCTGCAAACAATTTCTTTACATTATCACAATGCTGTAACCAACATAAGGATTTGTATGATAATATTTTAATTAGAATTAAAATTAGAATTAATCAAATTCTCGATTAATCGCGATTATGACCCTCAATGAGTTATTATATTGTGAAATCAAAATTCAGAACTCTTTAAAATCTGCATTTTTGATTGATGAGCAAAGGCATTTGCAGTTCGTGAGCCATTTTGTGTTGCCCGGTAAAACTGCTGCCTTTCTACCACCCCTTGAGAATTTCCAAATAAGGCAAACCATGTGAAACACGCTCATTGTCATGCTCTCAAACATGGCGACAGACGACCAAGCAATCGTGATTCTGCCTGCATTTTTTAGATCAGCTGTGTGGTAATATTATGGTTTTCCGGCTAAAGACAGTACAACAGATAAGTCTAAAACTGTCCGCAAGAAACATTTGCATAATCAAATCGAAATATTCGAAATCAAAAGGCAATAATCGAAATTGAATCGAATCGCAAGGAATATGGATCGTTTCCCCCATACTGACAACAGTTTCTTTTCCAGAACTTACATTTTGATGGATTAATACTTACCACCCTTATTAAGTTGATGGTACAATGTTATCAAACAAATAATATTTAATGCTCCATCATTGTTTAACAAGTTCAGAGCCACCTTAAATTTTTAAAAAATTAGGGTGGCTTTTAATCCATTCCCACGAATATTTTTAAACTTTGCAAAAAGTTGTATCTTAACATGCTTATTATAGTTCGATAACAAAAAATGGTGACACTAAGCTCATTTTTTTAGCTCACACTATGTGTGTCTTTAACAGGTTATACTGTTACTATGGTAACCTGTTTTTTCATGGCAATGACTATAACTTGTTCAACAATCACTGGTCATTTATTTTATACCATTATTGTAGCATCAATGGCACATCAGGCTAATTACAGCAGGTGGTGACATCAAAATTATAATTTACACTGAGTTGCAACTTTGTACAATGTACAAAGAAATTAATAGTTTACAAAAGATAATAGTTATGACAGAAGAAGGAAAAAGCAGCTATTAATGAGGGAGTATATCAGATAATCAAAGTGCCCTTCGGGCTATCTCCTTTAAGTTTTTCCCATTATGCAATGCTGTCATATGTCCTAATATTGATTTTGATGTTGCAATTGGGCATTTAGGCTAGAGTGTGTGGTTTCTTGAGTTCAATTTCTCTCTGTTGACAATTTTGTTTGCATGCAATTGGTAATGGTTATGCCGTCCTCTTTTCTTGTGTCTGTAGCAAGTTTCAGTACTTTCAACTGGTCTGGATTTTCACTTGGTTTATTATCAAGAGCCTCATACAAACATTGTGTTACTGTTGTCTTCCCTAAACCTGCGCCAGTACTTAAAAATAGTGTCAATTGCTCCTCCTTGTTTTTAACAGAGAGTGACATATGGTAAAAAAAAAAAAAAACCTCCATTTGTTCTCTGTTCAAAGATTGAACAAGTTCTCAAAAACTGTTATCATCCATACGATTAATAACCAGCTTTACTTAAGGTTACTGTAAACCTTTTTTGGTCCCATTTTGCATATTTTTTTTTGGAATTTCTGTAAAGATATAACATTAATCTAGAAAATACTGAAAGAAGTTTTGCAAAATGATGAAAAGAACTCGAGATATTCTTAAAAAAGAGTTTCAAGAGAATAGTTTATAAGTAACAATGGGTGTGATAATCCGATAATCTCTTTCCGGAGTGCAGCGCCTTCTTGTACTTTTCCCGCTAAACTTTATTCGCGGGATGTCGCATTACATGTATGCATATTTTGTTAACATCGCAATGCGGAGCGCATTTCGCATCATCGTAGCGTATTCTATTGGAGCGTAAATATGAATGAATAGCTTACTCGCTTACATTTACTACTGATACCAGCGCGTGTTTTCGGTCAATTTTCGTGGACGCGTCTGTTGTGTTTTCATTTCTTTGAAAACTCTCACTGGCCCTTTTCGCTCGTTTGTTTCCACGACAATTTTGCTGCGTTTTCGTTACGTTCTTTCCGCTCATTTGGGTTTGCAGTTGCGCGAAACTTTGCCGTTTTTTTCTATGGTTTTACCCTTTGAATAACTTGATTTAACTTCGGTGGTTAACTTAACTTCGGTGGTTAATCGAATTCACATACACTGCTGTGTGACGATGCTCTTCATGGGGTTCTTTGTTTCATTTCATTGGTTGGCGGCACGACCACGATGAAAGCCGCTTTAATGAGGTGTGAAAACAGTGAAAATCTTTCGAGGCCAAAAACTCAAGGTTTGTTTTTGCGAGAATGGCCTCGGTTGAAATGAATTAATAGGGTATGTAGATTTGTCAGATTTTCACGAAACTCAGTTGGCCAGTATGTTTGCTGAATATTTATTCACCAAAATGTGTGGGGCTTTTATGAAATTCCAAATACTTTTCTTGTGGCGCCCCAAAGTGCGACACGCATAGAACAATCTTCTATTGTCCAACTTCAAAGTGGATTTACTCGACAACCAATGAAAAAAGTAAAATTCTCACACAACTTTGTTCTTTGTTCTCATTATTGAGATCATCATCAATCTTACCAACAAAATCTTTTTCAGGTGGCAATCCAGTTCTTGTAAACATTTTTTTTAGTGTTTAAAATGTATTTTCTTTCCAAAGTACAATATTCAAATAAATTATATTACAGTACATGTCTTACTTCTTTCTCGCCTCTATTAACGCCTCGTACACAAAAGGCCTCCTTTCTGTATCACAAAGAAAAGAATTAATAACCTTAATTCCAAAGAAAGACAAATCTCTTTGTTTTAAAAAAAATGGAGACCAATTTCGCTCTTATAAATTGTGACTATAAAATTGCCGCGAAATCAATCACTAGTCGGATTAAAAATCCTTGCCTTCCGTGATAAGTAATGATTAAACTGTTTTTGTTTTTTTTAATAGATTCATTGGTGAAAATATCAGACTACTTAATAGTGTCATCAGCTATACAGATAATGAGAAAATTTTCGAAAATTTTTACCTACGGAATGTTTTTAAACTTTTCCAAAAGTTGCATCTTATCCTACTGATCAAAATTTGACAATAAAAAATGGGGTTCACCGAGTCATTTTTGAGTTATTAACACTGAAAGCTAAAATTAAGGGTGTTTTCAGCACGTTATACTGTTGCTATAGTAACATATTCATATTGTTACAAAAATGATAACAACGTGTTCACAAATCATTGGGCATTCGTTTGATATCATGATTGTAACATCAACTGATAAAGAGTGGTTATAATGACCCATCAAATTCAAAGTCTTGGAAAGTGCCGGAAACTGTTGGGAGCCACCTTAAAGCTATCGGTAAACGATAGCCGGCCGAATCTTTTGGTGACAGAGCAGTAAATATTTTTCACGTCCAGTTTCGTTACGTTCAATACTTTTATCAAAATAGAGAGAATTTATTTCTAGTACGCGATACGTACTTTATGAGTCAAAAGTTTCTACGCGTTTAGTTATGCAGTGTTTACGAAAATACACTGCACTAAAACAGGAGATGATTGTATGCAAGTAAGGATGTACGATACTGATTTAGATATTTTTTGCATTCCAGTTACGTTACATTAATTTCATTGTAAGTTGATTTGAATAGAAGCAGTGTAATTCTTTTTTGACGGTGTCAGAATCAAACGTTTTTCACGCGTTCAAGTTACCATGTTATCCGTATCCTGCGTTCATTAAAATACGGTACACCACTATTAATAGGAAAATAGTGTGTGGCATTTGTTGTAAATTAAATAGGAAAATGTTATTCAACCAACTGCCTACTTGTATTTGTTACCACATACCGCACCTTTTTTTTTTGGAGTGGTCATTTGTTAAGGGGCCGTCGTTACTTTCGGGGTTTAATAGCAAGGTAAAAAGTAACGTTACTTTTGGGTGGCCGCTATTTTCGGGGGGACCGTTATTATCGGAATTCTTTGTTACATTTTATTTTTTGACAAAGGACTATAATAATACAATAATTCTATATGCATCAGAGCCGAACACATAAACCCCCAAAAAACCTCCTATTGGTAAAAAATTACCATGCAGTGGTGCTAACTTCAGGGTTTTAAGGTGTCTTAACAAATAAAGTAAACAACTAAGAAATGCGGCTAAACCTGCCGACAAGAATTCTTAAGGTAATACAATAAACAACTAAGACGAGACATTACAAAAAAAAATAGAAAATTAACTTGTTTGAAAAGCACTTGACGCAGCAAGGCTGACTGTAGAATGGCGCAAATCTATCAATGGACTCATTTCAAAGTCGCGAACCATGAGCCCTTGCAAACTACACTAGTACCTGGTTCTCTGTACCGTGCCAGTAAAATATTTGTCAATCAAGATTATCACAAGTTACATTCTTAAAGAGTCTGACCCACCCAGTTTGCATTACGCGCTTCTATTATTGTTATGATACGGGTCTATTCCATATTTGGGCAAGCATATTACCTCTTGCACGAGTGAATTTCCCATCTACAATATATAGTATGGACTTTCGGGGGCCCTGAAAATGGCGGATGCACCATCGTAGGCGCGCAATGCAAACTGGGTGGGTCAGATTCTTTAATGTCGTGTTTTAAAATGTCTTAATAGCGTTCCGCCCAGGTGACGTCATATTTGGCAGCATTGCATTGTGGGATCGAAATGCGGACAAATATTTCAAATGGCTGCTTCGGAAACACCAGTTTTGCGAGTCCTGTACATGTTGTGGATAATTGTCGAGTTGTACCCAAGAACAGTGCTTCGTAGCACCTGCTTTTTTCGTAGCTGCCTGCATAGTTCTTGAATGTTTGTACGCATTTCGATCCCATGATGCTGCGCGCCAATTCTATTTTTAGAATCTGGGCGGAACGCTATTTAATTAATACAACCAATTATAACACTCTGCCCACTCTCTTTAATATGAAATTCAGGAAAACTAATATTTTTGTGGGTCAACTGGAATACTGTAAGACTAAGAGTAGCATAGTGGAAAATTCTAGAAAGTGGGAAACTCGTAATTATCGGTGCTATAGTTATTATATGTACATCGTTTACAAAGGTATGAACACTAGTGAGAATCCATATTCAATTTCAATTATTTTCAGTTTAAAATAAAGTGACGAGGAGCCCAAAGATCCTCAGGGATACGATAAGGAATTGCAGTACTTAAGTATTAAACTGCTGAATTTTCTGTCAACTAAAGTCACAGCTACAGTAAATTGTCTGACGTTTTTGTATTATACTGTATAGTACATACTTTAGGTTGGCCCAGGGAAGAAAAATGGTTCAACAAAGTTTTGTACGGGGATGCTCCGCCGCAATTTCCAAACCCTTAGCCTTTCATATACCGTTTTTGACAGAAAAGGTACTCCTTTCATATCACCTTTACATGCTTCTCTGCATATGATGCCCGATTTAGGGTGTCAGCTCCATTGTACATTGTACACTTCCATTGTATTAGGCAAAATTATGTATTCTAATATATTCTATGGTATTGTATTCTATTGTATTGTCGTTCTTTTGTGTTCTAATATTCTATTGTTTTAACAATGGAATAAGTGTTACCCCTAAATCGCGCATGGTATACTTCTCTGATATATTTAGGAAGGCCCTTTTTAACCCGTGAATACGCGCAAGCGTAATAAACGGGTTATCTGAAAAGACGGCCAATACACTCACTCGCTTGCTTGACCGCGGTAATTTGTCAAATCCTGTATGTCGCAGTGTGTAAGAGATCAGACAATAGAGCCGAAGGACGTGAGTTCGATTCTCGTTGGGACGATTTTTTTTCTTTTTTCGAACAGAGAATTACTGTTTTTTTTTTTGTTTGTTTGCGTTCGACAAAAGTCGTTACATTTAATTTCCAAAAGAACCCCGCAATATTATGTTACCGCTCACTCGTTCCATCACTCAGCTGTAAACGTAGTACAAATGCGTTTCGCAACCGAAAACAACTTGAATCCCTGCGTTAATCCAGCGATAACAATAACTAAATTGTTGTAAACGAATATAAATAACAATAAGCTTAAAGATGTTTCGCATTTGGAGTCTTTAATGCAACGATAAAATCGATCTAAAAGGATTTTTCAACCGAGACACGCGTTTCGATGCGTATGTACCTTGAAGTAATTAAATTTATCCTATTGCCAGTCAGTGATCACGGTGGCCGAATGGTGTAAAGCGCGGACTATTAGCCGAAGGGTCCCAGGTTCGAGTCTGGCTCGTACTGTCCTTTATTTTTTTCTTTCTTCTTCAAACTGAACATTATGAAAGTGATGTACCGCATTTTTTTTTTTTTTTTTTGCGTTTGTCAAAAATCCTTACGTTTAATTGAAAAAATATATATTGAACCGTGTCAGTGTGAAAACATAAGCTTAGCGCAATATTGCGTTACGCGTTAGCATTTCTTATTCACGAGTTGGCTCTTAGGAGCCTTTGATTATAATTCCTTAATGGCAGTTTTCCCTACCCTTTCTTATACTTCAACTTGTGTTTTCCCAACCCTTTCCTGTACTTCGGGAAATCCCTACCCTCATGAAATGCCTACCTGTTCATATACCTCCAGCCTAAAAAAGGTACCCCGTTCACGCGGAGCATCGCCATATAAGCCATTTTGGGTTTGACTCCCAAGAGCTCCAGGTGAACACAGTAACCCATTCGTAGACAAATTAGGCTAATGCATTGTTGTACCCAATTCAAACCTTTTGGGAATAACATCCGTATTGTGAACAAACAAAGAGTTCTAATACCAAAAGGTTTGAATTGGGTACAACAACGCGTTAGCCGAATTTGTCCATTAGTTATGTTTGTTATGGAGCAAACAATGAGGTCACAATATGTAAACAATAAAGTCACAAGATGATCCACCTTATTACTCATGCACAAAGTGGCATGAGTTAAAATTCTCCATCAATTTTTTGTTTTATTTTTTTTTTGTCACGATTTTGCATGTACATTTATGCACGCATATTTTAGTTTCATTATTATCCAGGTCGTCGGGTCACCTACAAATTCTACAAAAATGGCTGCAGCGCTCGGCATGTGCTTGGATTTCACAACCATATTCTTGTCTTATCGGAGTATTAACGCACATTTAAAATATTCAAAATAGAAAGAGAAAGCTTTAAAGAATATTCAGAAGCAGCTATAGTGGAGAAAAAGGAGAGCTTTTAGCGACAAAATCTTGCTTTGAGGAACTTCATATGTTTTTAACAGTACGGTGCGATATTTCTTCTTCGGAAATCAAACCGAAGAAGTGGAGTTTTAAAGAATTTTCAAGAAGCCAATGGTGATTTATGTTTATATCAATTTTTGATTGACTTTTTCTTTGTGTTCTCGTTAGTCTTGGAGAAATGTTTATAAAACATGCTCAAATTCAGTCATAATGGTATCTGATATTATGTATAAACAAACCAAGACTTGAATTTTATATATTTTTTTAATTCATACGCATCGCCTTACGCAAAGATTTCTGTGTATTTTTTCAATTTTCATTTCCAAATCAGTTTCTTAGGCAATTTTCGAGACACAACTGGTGTATCATACAACTGAGTGTGGATTTTATCGGGAGTCAACAAATAAATATTCAAAGCGAGTACAGTTGTGCACTCTAACATAGTCAACAGACGGTCGCGTAATACTATTTTTGAGAATTGCTAAAATTTAAAAATAGCCAGGTCAATTACTGATTTTATTGCTTTTAAAAGTAGTCTTTTCAAATGTAACGGAAAGCATGCAGTAACAGTTTGGGAAAAAATAGACGAGTGTGGATTTGTTCGGCAAGCAATAAATTAAATATTCACAGCGAGTACAGAAAACATGTCTCAGCGTGAGTGTGTCACGCAAAATTCCTTGAGGTGGGAGGGGTGCATGACCCGTTTAAAATAAACCGTAAAACTTTTTTACGCAAGCGCATGAGTATAGGCTGCTAGTGTAGCCTCTTGTTGGTATAGACCTAGCCTGTCAAAAGGCTCCATTTTCAACCCCAAAAGGAGCCTGTTTTTTACAGGCTAGTATAGACTTACATGTAAATGATTCGATTCCTTTCTTGCATAAAATAATTTTACGCCAGATCGCCTAAAAAAGGGGCAATATTTAGAGACAATAGTATTCAAAGGAGACAGGAAGAACGCTATATTTAATTATATGATTTGGGTTTTTCCCAAGCTTCAAGTTCAGTATTGGGAGATTCAGAGGACCAAGACAAATTCACCGTTTCGGTTGTTCTTGGTATTTTAATATTTGATAAGTCTCCAGAAATATCTCTGCAGTCTGACCACGCCAGAACGGTGCATCCGGAAAGCTTCTGGACCCGTAGCCATGATTGCATCTCGTCTCTTTGTATTGAGGACATTTTAAGTTCGATTACGATTACAATTATTACGGTCCTTGGCCGCCATCTTTGTTTACTTAGTAACCGAGCCTAACATTTATAGGTTTGTCGTGTTTTTTGTTTCAGACATCTTTTGTAATTCTCAGCATTTGTTTTTACTCGTGAATACGCAAAGTGTTGAGGGTACAGATATGCAAATGTTCACTCGTTCAATCATCCGTCACCGTAAACTTTTGTAATTTCCTAGTGTATTAGGTATTAGAGCAGTTCTCAATTGAGTGTCGAAAGTAATTACACAATTGCTTTGGTTTTGCATTGCTACGCTTTGTGGTTGGCTAAAAAATCTCGCGCCACTTTCTCGACCAATCAGAAGTAAAACCAAAACCAATCGTGACTTGCCCGCACGCGTTTTCCCGCGCTTGGCGCCGCCGACACGCAATTGCTTCGAGCTCTGATTGGTTCATTGGATTGTTTACGACTGCTGTGATTGGTCAGAGTAATTACTTTGGTTTTGGTTTTACGACACTCAAATGAAAACTGCTTTAAAAGATGATTGCTGTATTTTAATTCCCCAGCGTATTACGTATTACGTCATTCAGTTGTCTTGACAGTCTTGTTTTACAAAATTATACCATGCACGATATATTTTCTTTTGTTAAAACAATAGAATATTAGAACACAAAGAAACGACAGTACAAAAGAATACAATGCCATAGAATATTTTAGAATACATAATTTTACCTAATTCAATGGAGGTGTACACTGTACAGTGGAGCTGAGAAAATATATCGGGCATCATATGCACAAAATGCATAGACCATATTCATAAATGGTGGCCGATTTATTATTCTTTTATATTTATGCTAATGAGCACAACTAAACTCGTTGGCATGTGCAAAATTCCAAAGAATTCTTGCTCTAAAATGAATATAAAAGAACGTGAGCATGATAATGAACATGAGCATAAATATAAAAGAATAATAAATAGGCCGTCATTTATGAATGGGGTCTATTATGTCGTGCTAAGTTGTTTTGGTCGTTTTAAACTTGTTTATTCTTCAATTATTTGACTTCAAACTCAGTGTGGTGGACTTAAACTTATGGTGTTTCGTATTCACGAGTTGGCTCTTAGAGCATTTAGATTTAGCATTATTAGCACATTCATTTTAATACATGTAGACAAGAGAACATCATGATTATTTGCTCTTGATATAGATTGTTTCTACATTTTAGATTTAATGTACTTCCTTTTTTTTATGAACTTCCATTTTAGTTGACGCCATATTGACCGAGGTTACCATACGTTTTGTTACTGAAATTTGGAAAGAAAAACCTGAAAGAATAATCCCAATGTTGGCGGCTACTCAAAAGATGTTAGCGGTGCAGGCAGATCCAGAAATCAACGGAAACGTAAGTTACTTGATTTTTTTAATGATTTCATTATTTGGGTAGTTTCTTGGTGCTGCGGATGGTGTGATCACCAAATGACGTAAAACAAAAGATTCAAAAGACAATGAACAATACCCACACCACAACACAAAAGCTAACCAACAATGGCTTCCGCAACACCAAGAAACGCCCATTATTTGGTTTTGGTATCATAGCTAAAGGTAGAGTTTAATTCGAAATAAAATAAGTTAGTTAACGTCATACTGGTGATTGATTGCTTATTGTTTTAGAGTGTAACTGGCAAGTGATTAAGGACCACAGTTTAAAAGTTTTGAACTTAAGAGTAACAGTAACTAAGTCGTTAGTTCAATACCCAAAGATATACTGTAAAGAGTTCTGCAGTCTATTACCCTTTGGGGGCAGTAAAATGTCTAATTACAGTATATAATTTTTACAATTCTAGCAAAAAATCTTTTGAATTTTCGTATTTTTGTGATAAATTTGTATTTTTAGTAAATTTCAAGATGACATTACGAGTCCCCAGCAGTGCCATAACCCATAATATTTATCTTATCTTGTGGAGCGGGACAGTACGTCGCAGTACGTCGCAGCTCTTACAAGGTAATCTGATTTACTCAGTAAACAAGAGAACAAACAACACAACAATGGACCCTATACCTGAAAACAATAGAGCTGCTTCATACCAAGGTCCATTGAAATTAGAGGTTGTTAAGAGCTACGTGGTATCTGTGTAGAGCACAAAACAGTTTTTCTATTAAATAAAGGTAACATATTTTCGAAATGTCGTACCATCGAAAAACCCAGGAGGTGTGTGGTGGGTGCGTGTGTTGGGTGCTAGCACATGGCTTTATATTTGGAATTCTACTTTTACAGTTTGAAAAACCTGATAAGAATCATCAACAAGGGTCGGCTTCAGGGCCTCTGGTGCGAATTACTGCACTAAAATCTCCTTACAATGGAACTTTTAAGACACTTTTAAAAGTATTAAGCTCCATTAGACTTCCATCTCAATAAGAAGGAATTTAGAGGTGCAATTCATCTTAGGTATGACTGGCAAATCAATAACATCCCATCCGTGTGTGTCTGTGGGGATTCCTTTGAGGTCGATCATGCTATGATATGCAGACGAGGTGGTTTAATTATCCAACAACATAACGAGCTCTGTGATCTTGCAGCAAAAACGTTTGCAACGGTCTGCGACGATGTTGAAGTAGAACACGTCCTACAAGAGATCACTGGCGAAGTATTAGCCAGAGGAGCTAACAAAGCCCCTTGACGCTTGTCTGGACATTCATGCACGTGGTCTCTGGGTAAGGCAAAGTTCTGCAGAATCTTATAAAGACGTTACCCCCCCCCCCCCCCCCCCCCCCAGCCGATATATCGCCAGCATGAAAACGAGAAAAACTCATGTATTCTAGCAGAGTAATATAGGTAGAGCAAGCCATGTTTACCCCATAAGTCTTCACTACATCAGGAGGCATGGCGCAAAAATGTAGACAAAACCACAGTCGACTCGCAGAGCCTCAGAGGTTTGCGATCAACGAGGAGAGTTGCCATGGACTTACAAAATACGGACTTCCAAGTTGAGAGTGGACATGCAGAAATTAGCTGGACTCTTTCAATATATATTCGCTTTAAACTCTAAATATTTAGCTTTTTTCCTAATTATTTTTTATTAAAAAAAATGTATTATGCTGTACACTACAAGCATTTTTACATCAGAGAGATTTTAAGACCCCATTCTCACTCCAACAGACATTTTAACTTGTTATTTATCAACCATTTTCTCTAAAACAACAACAACAAAAATCTTTGAAGTGATATATATGAAATAAATCATATATACAGAAATCTTTGTTGGTTAATTATTACACAATTTGTAAGACAGGCCCACAGGTAGCAAAGCTAATCTTGGCAGACCAGTCAAAATAATTAGACGATTTTTATATAGAAAACGCTACACACACTGTATTTAAAAGAAAGAATCAAACAAAAGAAAAGAGAAGAAACAAATGGGGAAAAGAATTAAGTGATCGAGATAGAAGAAAGAGAATTATGAAACTTTTTGAGTTAACTTTGAGTTCTTAATTTCATTTATTAATGTGTGTAGTTTTACTGATTATGTGAACTAAATAAATTTTATATTCTAAATTAAACTGCATGCTTCAGAGAATTTGGAGCATGGGAAACCATTGGGTAGATGAGCCGAACATAACAATGTTTCTATTTCCCACTGGGTAAGGATTTGTGCTACAATACATGTACATGTTTCATGAAACATGCTTGCTGAGCTTTTAAAAGTACGTGGCTGAGATCTGAGTCGAGTAGAGTAGAATAAATTAATCTAGTGTAGAAACTTCCGAACAAAAATACGAGGAAGTTTCCATTATATCCCACTTAAACTTCTTATTCTGACAACTATTTCGATTTTCAACGCAAATACAACCCGTAGCTTACCGTAGAATATACAACGGATTTCTAGGGAAGACTTTAGTATAAAAAAGTAGAGTAGATCAGAACAGTGGAGTAGACAACCGTAGCGTAAAGACGATTATTTAAACAAGGTCAAAGATGTTTAACTGCCTTAAGAAACTTGTGCTGAAAATGTTCCCATGTTCACCCCCTCATACCAAAGGGCAGGATTAATGTACTTTAACTTCAAACATACATGTGTATGTGGTACATGCTACCACATACACATGCAGCATGTACATGCTATAGAGTACAAAATACATGCTAGAGACTTGAGGATTTCCGGACTATATGGTGTCTTTCAATCACCGGACGGGCCTCGTACACGTTGGCTTACACACAACGCTACAGAGGCGATGTGTTTCCGTAGTGAGCTCACGACACAAAAGCGAGCCAGGCGTGCGTAAATAACGGTATTTTCGTTCAGGTTGTTGGCACTGGTCAGAAGCATTGCAGTCGCGTATTCTCACGGCCAAACTGCTTTGAAATGAAATGGCTTCGCAACTACGCTCTGAATGTACAGTCAAAGCACTGGAGGGCCAGAACTCTGCTTTTTCAGGTGGAATTAGTCAAATTCCTTAGGGTTCGTGCAAATTCGACAAGGGTTTATGATATTCGTTGTACGATAAAATAAGGCAGATCTAAGCGAGAAAAAATAAAGTCACATAGGCTGGTTATGCTCTCGGCCCTTAAATTGCTTTGAGATTCCTTTGTCAACTCTTATTTACTGTCTGCTTGTTTCTGTTATCATAATTTTTTTTTTTACTACATAACCTATTAAAAGCTGTAGTAGACTGTCCGGTCATGAGTTTGTAAACTGCCTTAAACCCAGCAACCCCCCCCCCCCCCCCCCCCCCAAAAAAAAAAAAAAAAAAAAAAACCTCCCTTATCCTCCAAGTGCAAAGATTGTAGTTAATTCCCATGATTCTCTACTATGACAGAATCAAACGTTTCGAAGTGGTGCGCGCTACGCTAGAAATCCGTGGCTTTCTTGGTCGGTTATTTTCAGTAGATTTCCTTTTGAACAAAGTTTTCCCGAGCACATCATTAAGTCTCGTGAGGGAAAGAAAGCTGGCGATTGGCACAGTCTGTCCTCGTCCTATATCTTACTGTATTTCGTCTCTTTTCAGGCTACACGGTTGACACTTTTGATCTCGGGCCAAGACGAAAAGGTTATGATATTGTGCGCTTTGTTCTTGGCGGTAACAAGTCTTTGGCCTCAAAAAGTAGCCTCTACGTGTCATATCTATTAAACGGCAGCCGAATTGTTGGTGAATTTTGACCCGACCAAAGACTAAGTGAAAATTTGCTTTGAAGGCAAAAGCGTGTGTTGCCCTGTCAAACGCGAGTTTACATCCGGGAACTCGAATAAAATTACTGTGAAGAAAAATGTTTGTTTGCCAAGAGCGTGACTTTTTTCGAGTTATTTGATGATATTTTGCTTGTGAGAAACCTGGAAAGACTGTGGGTAGTTTCCTGGAAGTTTTTTACTGCCGCAAAAGAGTCTTATTGTGTGATTTCCGGCTTGCTCAAGTTGGTGTTGACAAATGGCTGCTTATCAACTTACAGGTATGTCGATCGAGCTGCTTAGTATATTCTGTGCAAGGCATAAAACTGCTTCTTTTGTGTTTAGTTAAAGCAATAGTGCCTTACATAACCCATTCTGGGTTTAACTACCTACAGAGACTTGTGCTGAAAATGTTCACATGTTCATCACCTTATGCGATAGGGCAGGATTAATGTACTTTAAAGGGGCATTGCCACGCAGATTTTGCTGTGTTTTTGGTCAAAATACACTAAATATATGACAGAGTACTTTTGCTCAAACATAAAATCGCTTTTAGAACACCAAGAAGACAATATCAAGTGATTTCTTCAAGGAAGAACATACCGTAAGAAGTTTTTCTGCGATTTTTCCACAACTCTTGTGACGAACTTGAAAAATTTGACCAACTCTTTCAAGTCGCAATCCATTTCCATCCTGGCCATCTGCACTGGTAGAGTATTTGTTAACAAAACTGGACCATTATTTTAAGGTTTCCATTGAAACAAATATGTTTTTTGGCTTTTCAAAGTGATACTAAAAATAGGTGACAGTGTTCCTTTAACTTCAAACATGCTTGACACAATTTTTAGGGTATACAGTACATGTTACATGGTATACGGTACATGCTACAACATACACAGTACAGGGACACGGTACATGATACACGGTACAAAATACACGATGCATGCTTACATGGGTATGCGGCTGTCTTGGGGGAAACCTCATTGATAGTTCAGGGTGCTTGTCGACCCTGCCCTGCATAGACAAATGCATGATGCGTGATGCATGCTCTGTGCTGCATAATGCGTTGTACGTGATGCGTGATACCTGATGCGTTATGCGTTATACACAATGCGTAAAGCGTGATGCGTGATGCGTGACCCTCGGGACACGGTACTTGCTACAAGGTATACGGTATACGGCACGTGGTATACGGTAAACGTTGCATGGTATACGGTACACGCTACACGCTACTGCATGCACAGTACATGGTACACGGTACATGCTTACATGGGTATGCGGTTGTCTTGGGTGAAACCTCAATGATACCTCAGGGTGCTTGTCGACCCTGCCCTGCATAGACAAATGCATGATGCGTGATGCATGCTCTGTGCTGCATAATGCGTTGTACGTGATGCGTGATACCTGATGCGTTATGCGTTATACACAATGCGTAAAGCGTAATGCTTGCTGCGTGATACGTGACCCTCGGGACACGGTACTTGCTACAAGGTATACGGTATACGGCATGTGGTATACGGTAAACGTTGCATGGTATACGGTACACGCTACACGCTACTGCATGCACAGTACATGGTACACGGTACATGCTTACATGGGTATGCGGTTGTCTTGGGGGAAACCTCAATGATACCTCAGGGTGCTTGTCGACCCTGCCCTGCATAGACAAATGCATGATGCGTGATGCATGCTCTGTGAAACATGATGCGTTATACGTGATGCGTGATACCTGAGGCGTTATGCGTTATACACAATGCGTAAAGCGTAATGCTTGCTGCGTGATACGTGACCCTCGGGACACGGTACTTGCTACAAGGTATACGGTTTACGGCACATGGTATACGGTAAACGTTACATGGTATACGGTAAACGTTACATGGTATACGGTACACGGTACACGCTACTGCATACACAGTACATGGTACACGGTAATACATAATACTGCCGCAAAAGAGTCTTATTGTGTGATTTCCGGCTTGCTCAAAAGTGTGTGTTGCCCTGTCAAACGCGAGTTTACATCCGGGAACTCGAATAAAATTACTGTGAAGAAAAATGTTTGTTTGCCAAGAGCGTGACTTTTTTCGAGTTATTTGATGATATTTTGCTTGTGAGAAACCTGGAAAGACTGTGGGTAGTTTCCTGGAAGTTTTTTACTGCTGCAAAAGAGTCTTATTGTGTGATTTCCGGCTTGCTCAAGTTGGTGTTGACAAATGGCTGCTTATCAACTTACAGGTATGTCGATCGAGCTGCTTAGTATATTCTGTGCAAGGCATAAAACTGCTTCTTTTATGTTTAGTTAAAGCAATAGTGCCTTACATAACCCATTCTGGGTTTAACTACCTACAGAGACTTGTGCTGAAAATGTTCACATGTTCATCACCTTATGCGATAGGGCAGGATTAATGTACTTTAAAGGGGCATTGCCACGCAGATTTTGCTGTGTTTTTGGTCAAAATACACTAAATATATGACAGAGTACTTTTGCTCAAACATAAAATCGCTTTTAGAACACCAAGAAGACAATATCAAGTGATTTCTTCAAGGAAGAACATACCGTAAGACGTTTTTCTGCGATTTTTCCACAACTCTTGTGACGAACTTGAAAAATTTGACCAACTCTTTCAAGTCGCAATCCATTTCCATCCTGGCCATCTGCACTGGTAGAGTATTTGTTAACAAAACTGGACCATTATTTTAAGGTTTCCATTGAAACAAATATGTTTTTTGGCTTTTCAAAGTGATACTAAAAATAGGTGACAGTGTCCCTTTAACTTCAAACATGCTTGGCACAATTTTTAGGGTATACAGTACATGTTACATGGTATACGGTACATGCTACAACATACACAGTACAGGCACACGGTACATGATACACGGTACAAAATACACGATGCATGCTTACATGGGTATGCGGCTGTCTTGGGGGAAACCTCATTGATAGTTCAGGGTGCTTGTCGACCCTGCCCTGCATAGACAAATGCATGATGCGTGATGCATGCTCTGTGCTGCATAATGCGTTGTACGTGATGCGTGATACCTGATGCGTTATGCGTTATACACAATGCGTAAAGCGTAATGCTTGCTGCGTGATGCGTGACCCTCGGGACACGGTACTTGCTACAAGGTATACGGTATACGGCACGTGGTATACGGTAAACGTTGCATGGTATACGGTACACGCTACACGCTACTGCATGCACAGTACATGGTACACGGTACATGCTTACATGGGTATGCGGTTGTCTTGGGGGGAACCTCAAGGATACCTCAGGGTGCTTGTCGACCCTGCCCTGCATAGACAAATGCATGATGCGTGATGCATGCTCTGTGCTGCATAATGCGTTGTACGTGATGCGTGATACCTGATGCGTTATGCGTTATACACAATGCGTAAAGCGTAATGCTTGCTGCGTGATGCGTGACCCTCGGGACACGGTACTTGCTACAAGGTATACGGTATACGGCACGTGGTATACGGTAAACGTTGCATGGTATACGGTACACGCTACACGCTACTGCATGCACAGTACATGGTACACGGTACATGCTTACATGGGTATGCGGTTGTCTTGGGGGAAACCTCAATGATACCTCAGGGTGCTTGTCGACCCTGCCCTGCATAGACAAATGCATGATGCGTGATGCATGCTCTGTGCTGCATAATGCGTTGTACGTGATGCGTGATACCTGATGCGTTATGCGTTATACACAATGCGTAAAGCGTAATGCTTGCTGCGTGATGCGTGACCCTCGGGACACGGTACTTGCTACAAGGTATACGGTATACGGCACGTGGTATACGGTAAACGTTGCATGGTATACGGTACACGCTACACGCTACTGCATGCACAGTACATGGTACACGGTACATGCTTACATGGGTATGCGGTTGTCTTGGGGGAAACCTCAATGATACCTCAGGGTGCTTGTCGACCCTGCCCTGCATAGACAAATGCATGATGCGTGATGCATGCTCTGTGCTGCATAATGCGTTGTACGTGATGCGTGATACCTGATGCGTTATGCGTTATACACAATGCGTAAAGCGTAATGCTTGCTGCGTGATGCGTGACCCTCGGGACACGGTACTTGCTACAAGGTATACGGTATACGGCACGTGGTATACGGTAAACGTTGCATGGTATACGGTACACGCTACACGCTACTGCATGCACAGTACATGGTACACGGTACATGCTTACATGGGTATGCGGTTGTCTTGGGGGAAACCTCAATGATACCTCAGGGTGCTTGTCGACCCTGCCCTGCATAGACAAATGCATGATGCGTGATGCATGCTCTGTGAGGCATGATGCGTTATACGTGATGCGTGATACCTGAGGCGTTATGCGTTATACACAATGCGTAAAGCGTAATGCTTGCTGCGTGATGCGTGACCCTCGGGACACGGTACTTGCTACAAGGTATACGGTTTACGGCACATGGTATACGGTAAACGTTACATGGTATACGGTACACGGTACACGCTACTGCATACACAGTACATGGTACACGGTACATGCTATACAGCACACAATACACGGTTCACGATACACAGTACATGCTAACATGGGTATGCGGTTGCCTTGGGGGAAACCTCAATGATACCTCAGGGTGCTTGTCGACCCTGCCCTGCATAGACAAATGCGTGATGCATGATGCCTGCTCTGTGATGCATGCAGATGCGTAATACATAATACTGCCGCAAAAGAGTCTTATTGTGTGATTTCCGGCTTGCTCAAAAGTGTGTGTTGCCCTGTCAAACGCGAGTTTACATCCGGGAACTCGAATAAAATTACTGTGAAGAAAATTGTTTGTTTGCCAAGAGCGTGACTTTTTTCGAGTTATTTGATGATATTTTGCTTGTGAGAAACCTGGAAAGACTGTGGGTAGTTTCCTGGAAGTTTTTTACTGCCGCAAAAGAGTCTTATTGTGTGATTTCCGGCTTGCTCAAGTTGGTGTTGACAAATGGCTGCTTGTCAACTTACAGGTATGTCGATCGAGCTGCTTAGTATATTCTGTGCAAGGCATAAAACTGCTTCTTTTGTGTTTAGTTAAGGCAATAGTGCCTTACATAACCCATTCTGGGTTTAACTACCTACAGAGACTTGTGCTGAAAATGTTCACATGTTCATCACCTTATGCGATAGGGCAGGATTAATGTACTTTAAAGGGGCATTGCCACGCAGATTTTGCTGTGTTTTTGGTCAAAATACACTAAATATATGACAGAGTACTTTTGCTCAAACATAAAATCGCTTTTAGAACACCAAGAAGACAATATCAAGTGATTTCTTCAAGGAAGAACATACCGTAATAAGTTTTTCTGCGATTTTTCCACAACTCTTGTGACGAACTTGAAAAATTTGACCAACTCTTTCAAGTCGCAATCCATTTCCATCCTGGCCATCTGCACTGGTAGAGTATTTGTTAACAAAACTGGACCATTATTTTAAGGTTTCCATTGAAACAAATATGTTTTTTGGCTTTTCAAAGTGATACTAAAAATAGGTGACAGTGTCCCTTTAACTTCAAACATGCTTGACACAATTTTTAGGGTATACAGTACATGTTACATGGTATACGGTACATGCTACAACATACACAGTACAGGCACACGGTACATGATACACGGTACAAAATATACACGATGCATGCTTACATGGGTATGCGGCTGTCTTGGGGGAAACCTCATTGATAGTTCAGGGTGCTTGTCGACCCTGCCCTGCACAGACAAATGCATGATGCGTGATGCATGCTCTGTGCTGCATAATGCGTTGTACGTGATGCGTGATACCTGATGCGTTAAGCGTTATACACAATGCGTAAAGCGTGATGCGTGATGCGTGACCCTCGGGACACGGTACTTGCTACAAGGTATACGGTATACGACACGTGGTATATGGTAAACTTTGCATGGTATACGGTACACGCTACACGCTACTGCATGCACAGTACATGGTACACGGTACATGCTTACATGGGTATGCGGTTGTCTTGGGGGAAACCTCAATGATACCTCAGGGTGCTTGTCGACCCTGCCCTGCATAGACAAATGCATGATGCGTGATGCATGCTCTGTGAAACATGATGCGTTATACGTGATGCGTGATACCTGAGGCGTTATGCGTTATACACAATGCGTAAAGCGTAATGCTTGCTGCGTGATACGTGACCCTCGGGACACGGTACTTGCCACAAGGTATACGGTTTACGGCACATGGTATACGGTAAACGTTACATGGTATACGGTACACGGTACATGCTACTGCATACACAGTACATGGTACACGGTAATACATAATACTGCCGCAAAAGAGTCTTATTGTGTTATTTCCGGCTTGCTCAAAAGTGTGTGTTGCCCTGTCAAACGCGAGTTTACATCCGGGAACTCGAATAAAATTACTGTGAAGAAAAATGTTTGTTTGCCAAGAGCGTGACTTTTTTCGAGTTATTTGATGATATTTTGCTTGTGAGAAACCTGGAAAGACTGTGGGTAGTTTCCTGGAAGTTTTTTACTGCCGCAAAAGAGTCTTATTGTGTGATTTCCGGCTTGCTCAAGTTGGTGTTGACAAATGGCTGCTTATCAACTTACAGGTATGTCGATCGAGCTGCTTAGTATATTCTGTGCAAGGCATAAAACTGCTTCTTTTGTGTTTAGTTAAAGCAATAGTGCCTTACATAACCCATTCTGGGTTTAACTACCTACAGAGACTTGTGCTGAAAATGTTCACATGTTCATCACCTTATGCGATAGGGCAGGATTAATGTACTTTAAAGGGGCATTGCCACGCAGATTTTGCTGTGGTTTTGGTCAAAATACACTAAATATATGACAGAGTACTTTTGCTCAAACATAAAATCGCTTTTAGAACACCAAGAAGACAATATCAAGTGATTTCTTCAAGGAAGAACATACCGTAAGAAGTTTTTCTGCGATTTTTCCACAACTCTTGTGACGAACTTGAAAAATTTGACCAACTCTTTCAAGTCGCAATCCATTTCCATCCTGGCCATCTGCACTGGTAGAGTATTTGTTAACAAAACTGGACCATTATTTTAAGGTTTCCATTGAAACAAATATGTTTTTTGGCTTTTCAAAGTGATACTAAAAATAGGTGACAGTGTCCCTTTAACTTCAAAAGAGTCTTATTGTGTGATTTCCGGCTTGCTCAAGTTGGTGTTGACAAATGGCTGCTTATCAACTTACAGGTATGTCGATCGAGCTGCTTAGTATATTCTGTGCAAGGCATAAAACTGCTTCTTTTGTGTTTAGTTAAAGCAATAGTGCCTTACATAACCCATTCTGGGTTTAACTACCTACAGAGACTTGTGCTGAAAATGTTCACATGTTCATCACCTTATGCGATAGGGCAGGATTAATGTACTTTAAAGGGGCATTGCCACGCAGATTTTGCTGTGGTTTTGGTCAAAATACACTAAATATATGACAGAGTACTTTTGCTCAAACATAAAATCGCTTTTAGAACACCAAGAAGACAATATCAAGTGATTTCTTCAAGGAAGAACATACCGTAAGAAGTTTTTCTGCGATTTTTCCACAACTCTTGTGACGAACTTGAAAAATTTGACCAACTCTTTCAAGTCGCAATCCATTTCCATCCTGGCCATCTGCACTGGTAGAGTATTTGTTAACAAAACTGGACCATTATTTTAAGGTTTCCATTGAAACAAATATGTTTTTTGGCTTTTCAAAGTGATACTAAAAATAGGTGACAGTGTCCCTTTAACTTCAAAAGAGTCTTATTGTGTGATTTCCGGCTTGCTCAAGTTGGTGTTGACAAATGGCTGCTTATCAACTTACAGGTATGTCGATCGAGCTGCTTAGTATATTCTGTGCAAGGCATAAAACTGCTTCTTTTGTGTTTAGTTAAAGCAATAGTGCCTTACATAACCCATTCTGGGTTTAACTACCTACAGAGACTTGTGCTGAAAATGTTCACATGTTCATCACCTTATGCGATAGGGCAGGATTAATGTACTTTAAAGGGGCATTGCCACGCAGATTTTGCTGTGGTTTTGGTCAAAATACACTAAATATATGACAGAGTACTTTTGCTCAAACATAAAATCGCTTTTAGAACACCAAGAAGACAATATCAAGTGATTTCTTCAAGGAAGAACATACCGTAAGAAGTTTTTCTGCGATTTTTCCACAACTCTTGTGACGAACTTGAAAAATTTGACCAACTCTTTCAAGTCGCAATCCATTTCCATCCTGGCCATCTGCACTGGTAGAGTATTTGTTAACAAAACTGGACCATTATTTTAAGGTTTCCATTGAAACAAATATGTTTTTTGGCTTTTCAAAGTGATACTAAAAATAGGTGACAGTGTCCCTTTAACTTCAAACATGCTTGACACAATTTTTAGGGTATACAGTACATGTTACATGGTATACGGTACATGCTACAACATACACAGTACAGGCACACGGTACATGATACACGGTACAAAATATACACGATGCATGCTTACATGGGTATGCGGCTGTCTTGGGGGAAACCTCATTGATAGTTCAGGGTGCTTGTCGACCCTGCCCTGCACAGACAAATGCATGATGCGTGATGCATGCTCTGTGCTGCATAATGCGTTGTACGTGATGCGTGATACCTGATGCGTTAAGCGTTATACACAATGCGTAAAGCGTGATGCGTGATGCGTGACCCTCGGGACACGGTACTTGCTACAAGGTATACGGTATACGGCACGTGGTATATGGTAAACTTTGCATGGTATACGGTACACGCTACACGCTACTGCATGCACAGTACATGGTACACGGTACATGCTTACATGGGTATGCGGTTGTCTTGGGGGAAACCTCAATGATACCTCAGGGTGCTTGTCGACCCTGCCCTGCATAGACAAATGCATGATGCGTGATGCATGCTCTGTGAAACATGATGCGTTATACGTGATGCGTGATACCTGAGGCGTTATGCGTTATACACAATGCGTAAAGCGTAATGCTTGCTGCGTGATACGTGACCCTCGGGACACGGTACTTGCCACAAGGTATACGGTTTACGGCACATGGTATACGGTAAACGTTACATGGTATACGGTACACGGTACATGCTACTGCATACACAGTACATGGTACACGGTAATACATAATACTGCCGCAAAAGAGTCTTATTGTGTTATTTCCGGCTTGCTCAAAAGTGTGTGTTGCCCTGTCAAACGCGAGTTTACATCCGGGAACTCGAATAAAATTACTGTGAAGAAAAATGTTTGTTTGCCAAGAGCGTGACTTTTTTCGAGTTATTTGATGATATTTTGCTTGTGAGAAACCTGGAAAGACTGTGGGTAGTTTCCTGGAAGTTTTTTACTGCCGCAAAAGAGTCTTATTGTGTGATTTCCGGCTTGCTCAAGTTGGTGTTGACAAATGGCTGCTTATCAACTTACAGGTATGTCGATCGAGCTGCTTAGTATATTCTGTGCAAGGCATAAAACTGCTTCTTTTGTGTTTAGTTAAAGCAATAGTGCCTTACATAACCCATTCTGGGTTTAACTACCTACAGAGACTTGTGCTGAAAATGTTCACATGTTCATCACCTTATGCGATAGGGCAGGATTAATGTACTTTAAAGGGGCATTGCCACGCAGATTTTGCTGTGGTTTTGGTCAAAATACACTAAATATATGACAGAGTACTTTTGCTCAAACATAAAATCGCTTTTAGAACACCAAGAAGACAATATCAAGTGATTTCTTCAAGGAAGAACATACCGTAAGAAGTTTTTCTGCGATTTTTCCTCAACTCTTGTGACGAACTTGAAAAATTTGACCAACTCTTTCAAGTCGCAATCCATTTCCATCCTGGCCATCTGCACTGGTAGAGTATTTGTTAACAAAACTGGACCATTATTTTAAGGTTTCCATTGAAACAAATATTTTTTTTGGCTTTTCAAAGTGATACTAAAAATAGGTGACAGTGTCCCTTTAACTTCAAACATGCTTGACACAATTTTTAGGGTATACAGTACATGTTACATGGTATACGGTACATGCTACAACATACACAGTACAGGGACACGGTACATGATACACGGTACAAAATACACGATGCATGCTTACATGGGTATGCGGCTGTCTTGGGGGAAACCTCATTGATAGTTCAGGGTGCTTGTCGACCCTGCCCTGCATAGACAAATGCATGATGCGTGATGCATGCTCTGTGCTGCATAATGCGTTGTACGTGATGCGTGATACCTGATGCGTTATGCGTTATACACAATGCGTAAAGCGTAATGCTTGCTGCGTGATGCGTGACCCTCGGGACACGGTACTTGCTACAAGGTATACGGTATACGGCACGTGGTATACGGTAAACGTTGCATGGTATACGGTACACGCTACACGGTACTGCATGCACAGTACATGGTACACGGTACATGCTTACATGGGTATGCGGTTGTCTTGGGGGAAACCTCAATGATACCTCAGGGTGCTTGTCGACCCTGCCCTGCATAGACAAATGCATGATGCGTGATGCATGCTCTGTGAGGCATGATGCGTTATACGTGATGCGTGTCACGGAGAGCTTTCTCCGTGAATAAGGGAACAGTCACGCTTTAGTAACGCGGGACCCCTCGAGGGATTCCCGGTAACACGTGTAAGCCTAAGCGAAATAAAGTCGCCATGTTGAAATGTTGGAGAATGTTGTTGTCTTCACTCGCCCATCGCGACATGGTAGCAGAGCGAGCGGATTGAAAAAGAAAGACAAAACAAGAGACAAAGAAAGTGATAGAGGTTTATTGAAGTCACTTACATCAACATCAGCCGAATTATTCTTTCCTCGAAGCCGTCGACATCAACATTAGCCTCGAATCAGCCGAATTTATACCTTGAAGCCTTTGAAATCGAAACCTTCGCAGAGATGTCAGCCGACTTGGGCGCGATTAAAAGACTGATCGGTCCAAGAAAAAGACACGTAAGTCTTAACGTGGAAGCAGCAAAAGAAATCAAACAGCGACCTATCGATGGTGATCTGGAACAACTCCTTGACGAAACACGTGAAAAACGAGATCAGTTGCAACTACATTTAGGTGTTTATCAAAACCTCCGTACTCAGCTTGAAGAAACCGCTAAAACCGCAGGAAAAAGGGAGTACGACAAAGTGATGGAAGATTATGATGATTACGCCGACCTTACACTAGATGCCGAACAACTCGTTGTGGGACTTTCCTCGAGAATGGAAATGATCAAGGATAGAATGGAATTTAAGCTCAGACGAGGCAGTGTGAAAGTAAACATTGAGCTGGAGGAGAAGATGCTGGAAATCGAGCGACAAAAGGCCGAGATTGAACACCGAAAGTTACAAATTGAAGCAGAGAGACTTAACCTGGAAAAAGAAAAACTGAAGAAGAAACTTAAGTAGAAACCGCGAAACAAGGTACGAAAAGTAACACTGTAAAATTACCGAAGCTCGATTTCAATAAATTTAGTGGGGAGCTACTGAAGTGGCAGGAATTCTGGGATTCATTTGACTCTGCAATACACTCCAATGCCTCACTCAGCCCAGTGGAAAAAATGAATTACCTAAGAGCTAAATTAGAGGGAGAAGCTGCAGAAGTAATTTCAGGGTTAACCTTGACAAATGCTAACTATGAGGAAGCAATCAGACTATTGCAAAAACGCTTTGGTCAAAATGAAATCATCATCAATGCTCATTATACTAGTCTCATGGATCTGCCTGCTTCCTCAAGCCTTACATCAGCCTTACGTACAAGCTATGACTCAATAGAGAAACACCTCAGATCATTACAAGCCCTGGGAGAGGATGTAAACACAAAAATGCTTGTATCCCTTATCATGACGAAACTGCCCAAAGATGTGATAACTCACCTGACTGACCAAAAAGAGGATGACCAAGAATGGACAGTGCAGCTATTGAGAGATAAGTTGCATAGATTCATCACAAACAGGGAAAATGCTGAGCGACAATGTGGCACCAAAGATGACAGTAAACACCCTATCGGAGGCATGTGGCCCACATCTGAGGATAAAGAAGGGAAAACTACCACTGAAGCACTGTTCTCTGTTACCAAGCCTCCCAAAGATCAGAAAGTCAGAAGAAGAGATATCTGTATCTACTGTCAAGGCAAACACTGGAGCGACGAATGTAAAAAGTATGCTACTGTGGCAGCAAGAAAAGAAAAAATAAAGGGACAATGTTTCATTTGCCTTAAACCAGGCCATCATCAGAAGGATTGCAAAACCAATAAAGTGTGTGTTCACTGTCAACAGAAGAATAAACACCACAGAAGTCTCTGCATCAACAAATTCCAAGAGAAACCTGCAGAAGGGGCAAATGTAGTGACTGAAACAATACCCACCGTCACAGGAAATACATAACTAGCCTCGGATGAGCAAGTTCTGATGCAAACGGCTACAGCAGAAGTTGAAAATTTAGAAAAATCAAGAAAACAGACCATCAGATTGCTTTTGGATACAGGTAGTCAAAGAACATACATCACTGAACAGTTAGCAGAAAAACTCCAGTTGCCAATTAAGGGATCTGAGACCCTGACAGTCTACACATTCAGCACATCCAAACCCAGACAGATGCAAACTCCTGTTACCGAACTCAGACTGTTGACGAAAGATGGATCATCCCTTCATTTGAGAGTGAATGTTGTACCAAAGATAACTGGTACTTTGCAAAGAGCATGCTTTGACACAAAGAAAATTGAACACCTTAAGGACATTCCTCTTGCTGACTCAATCCCTACTTCAAAAGAAACTGCTAGTATAGAGCTACTGCTTGGAAATGATTATTACTGTGACATTTTCTCTGGTGATATACCAATGAAACAAGTTATTCCAGGATTAAACCTCATGGCATCCAAGTTGGGATGGATTCTCACAGGCAGAGTTAAGTGTCAAGAAGCTCAATCTGCTCCTTCAGTGTCAATGCTCACATACACATCCAGTCCAGTCAGTGCACATCTTGCTGCTCAGTTTATTGCCCAGAAACTACCAACCGAACAGAAACCACAACTGGAAGATTTCTGGAAACTTGAGACACTTGGAATCAGTGAGCCTGTGAGTGTAAATGATGATGACAAAGCCCTGCAGAAATTTAATGACACTGTCAGATTTGAAGATGGACGTTACCAGGTAACCTGGCCCTGGAAGGAAGAATGTCCTTTGTTACCAACCAATTATGAACTGGCAATGGGAAGGCTGAGATCCCTTGTCAATAGACTTGCGAAAAACCCGGAACATCTGACAAAATATGACGCCGTAATCCAGGACCAGCTACACAAGGGCATTGTTGAAATTGTACCTGATGAAGAATCTGCAAACACATTGAAGCACTACATCCCACACCATGAGATTGTGACACCCGAGAAGACCACAACAAAGATACGCATTGTCTTTGATGCTTCAGCCAAAACCAGAAAAGGAAGTCAAAGCCTAAATGAAAGCCTACACCGTGGTCCAATAATACTGGAAGATTTGTGTGGACTCCTGATGAGGTTCAGACTTAACAAAGTGGCACTGATTGCTGACGTCGAAAAAGCATTTCATCAAGTGGGACTTCAACCTGAAGACAGAGATGTAACACGATTTCTCTGGTTAAAAGATGCCACAAAGCCCACCCTAGAAAACAATGTCCAGGTTCTGAGATTCACCCGAGTTCCGTTCGGAATGATATCAAGTCCATTCCTGCTGGCTGCAACAGTCAAGTATCATCTGAACAAAGGAAATACCCCAGTAGCCAAGAACATTTCAGACAACATGTACGTTGACAACATGGTTACAGGAGTTGCCACATCAGAACAAGCAGTCGAATTCTACAAAGAAGCTAAGTCTCTTTTCCAGTCTTCATCGATGAATCTCCGTGAGTGGGCATCAAACTCTAAAGAGTTCCTTCAGAACATCCCAGAAAGTGACCGAACAAGTGGAGACACCATGAAAACCCTTGGAACCACCTGGAACATGACCAGTGACACAATCTTTGTCAATGGATCTGACACTTCATCCTGTCAAGTCACTTCTAAAAGAGAAGCATTGCAGTCTATCAGCAGAATCTATGATCCATTAGGATTCTTCTCTCCAGCTACACTAAATGGAAAACTGTTCATTCAAGAACTGTGGAAACAGGAATTAGACTGGGATGAAACACTCACTGAATTAC